>CP142462.1:7790000-8207500 GCA_038049695.1 Cinnamomum chago
TTTGCAGACATGCGAGAGAGAGAACAAAGTAAAGTGACGAAAGCGGGAGTTTCTGTCTTTATCAAGTTCTCATGCGTAGGGACCACCTGTTCAAATCCAAACTCAATCCCAAGCCAATCAAAATGAACTTAGCCTTTTGCATATCCCTCCAGAGGTTTTGGTTTGTATGATTTATAAATAGGCCCTATAATTTCAGTATTTACCGATAGGCTCCTACCTTTTTATTTTAATACCTTTCGTCGCATCTCCAAAATAATAGCAACCAATTATCAAAAGTTTTTAGCGTGAAATAACGCATTTGTCTTTATCAAGTTCTCATGCGTAGGGACCACCTGTTCAAATCCAAACTCAATCCCAAGCCAATCAAAATGAACTTAGCCTTTTGCATATCCCTCCAGAGGTTTTGGTTTGTATGATTTATAAATAGGCCCTATAATTTCAGTATTTACCGATAGGCTCCTACCTTTTTATTTTAATACCTTTCGTCGCATCTCCAAAATAATAGCAACCAATTATCAAAAGTTTTTAGCGTGAAATAACGCATTTGTCTTTCTCTTTATCCTTATATGCTTAAATTCAAAGGCTTGAGTTTATTTTTCTTTAAAGCTTGTAACATTGATAATTACATTTAGTACGAGAGAATAAAAGTATGTAAATTTATTTTTATCAATAGAGGGCCTTTTTTTTTTTTTTTTTGCTATTGGAGGGTTTCCAACTCTTTGGGCTGAACTAATCCATCCGGGCCCAGAGAGAAGCCGAGTAAACTCTCATGTAGCCCCAGTGTGGTAGTGCAGTTTCAAACCTACAACCTCCGGGTGCAAACCGTGGTCCTAAACCAAGTGAGCTACCCCTTGGGGTTAATAGATGGCCTATTTCATTAAATCTAAATCTATTATAATAACAATCAATGCATATGCTTATAATTAGTTACAATTGATCCAATCCATGCATGACCCACCATTAAATCGATGAAAGTTTTAAAATACATGATTAGGCTTCATGCGCATTAAAAAGTTATTGAGAGAGACCGTTGGGAATTGGGATACAATAATGGAATTTTGGTAAATAATAATATACTCATATTTGCTTAATTGATATAAGGGCAAAATTGTCATTTTTAGAAAAGTTCAACACAAACCCCATAGTCATCACCCATTTTCATTAGAAATATTGATTTTGGGGACATGAAAGGTATTGAAATGAGAAGGTAGGGGCCTATATGCAAATACTAAAGCCACAGGGGCCTATTTACAAATCATATAAACCTTAGGGGGGTATATACAAAAAATTCAAATAAATTTCTCCCAAATTAAGTGGGGATCCTCACATTTAATATCAATCTGGGATTTCTTGACCGTTGATTTGGTTCTTTACTTTAAAAAGTGAAATTGAATAAACCCGAGTGGTAGCACAATTGGTCATGACCACAACTTAGAACCGATTATTGCGGTTTTGAACTCGCGCTATCTCCCTTGGTTACTTGTTTAAGCAAAAGCCTGACTTATCCAGCGGTGCATGGGGGAGGCCAGGACTTTATGTGCCGGGGGTGAATTGTCAATTTTTGAAGAGGACGACACTCTCGTCAGGAAAAAAAAAAACCCTGCGGAGACCCAAGAGTCTTGGCGGATCCAGGATTTTTGTTTGAGGGAAACATATCTAAATAGACAATTGGACTTTAATGTAAATTCAAAATTTTCATATAAGTTTTGGGGTGCACCCAAGATTTTTATGCAGATTTTGGAAGTATTTCAAGAAATTTCAAGTGAGCTTTGGAAGTGGACACACATCTAACGGCCCGATGTCATGTGAGTAGGTCTGCCTCTACACAAGCAAAAAGAAGGAGATCTCGTACAAGTGCAAAGAGAAGCCTATAAAGTAAGAAGAGGGTGGATTGGCAACCAACGGTAAGATATTGTTAATCACCTTTTTCATCAAAAAATAATTTAATGGTTGAATAAACATCGATTGCAATAAAATTTGAAAATAGCTCATAATACCGAAGGGACATTATCCTTACCTGTCACTTGCAATATCTGCAAACGCATTTTTAGTAAAAAAAAAAAAATGCAACCACTAGATTTTATTTTATTCTATTTTTTATTTTATTCCATTCAAATAAATAAGTAAATGGTTCTAATTTCTGCCGGTCTCAAGTCAGTTCATAACTACTATAACCATAGAGTTTACTTGTGCGATCACCAGGACGTTGGTTCAATGGCCATCAGGGAAGCATGGATGCTGTTTGATGTTGTCCAAGATGGAGGATTTCGGATCCTTTTTTTTTTTTTTTTTATGCTTAAGAGAAAGGGTTCGGATCCATTTACTGAAAAGGGGGGAGGGGGAGGGGGGCATCAGAAGAAGGTTTGGGTGGCTGAATAATTAGCATTGCAACTTGCGAGTGCATATATTTATTAAAACCGCCTCTTGTTTTTATAATGATTTGATTTTACAATGACAATTCCAAAAGTCAAAATAAAAAAAGGGCCCATGGCCCACCTCCATCATTGTCCTGACTTGATCAAATGATTAAATTCAAACGTTGGATACTCCACTGACAGAAAGAAACAAGTATGAATAAACATCAAGTACTTCTCACCTGCTTAAAAAAAGAATAATGATTTAAAAATCATGGCAGTTGAGATATTTTTTGAATATTTGAGTGATTTCTTTTTCAATTATTTTGTTCTTTAATGAGGTATCCCGTATCCGAGGGCTTCTAATGGCACGTCGGATTTATCTCTCCATACCCAAAAAAAAAAAAAAAAAAACACAAACTCACCCTCCCTCATCTTCCTTCTCCCTCCACCCTCTTCCCCTGTCCCTCCCCCGTCTCCCTCTTTCTTCCTCCCAAAGGGAGGGGGCGGGGGAAAGGAGAAAGAAAGGGAAGGAGGCTGGCAGCTAACAGGGGAGAGAGGGGGAGGAGTAGTTTAGGAATCTTGTTTTTTTTTTCTTTTTTTTTGCGGTGTGGAGAGATAAAATCGTGGTACCACTAGAAGCCCTCATCCTTCCAACCATCAGATCCAAAACTCTTTTGGATTGGAAAAAGGTTTTGTAAAGAGAATCATCAATAAAGATTCTTCACTGGATGGAACATTTGAGAAGAAAATAAGTGTAATGAGTTTGATTGTGCATAGAATCATCACTTTTATCTAAATATAATTTTTCTATTGCGTTTGTATTTTTATTGTTTATTGAATATTTTATAAATAATATTTCACCAATGAAAGTTTTCTTCCTAAAGGCCACTAAACTCAAATGAAGGTGGTACAAATTTAACCCATCAAAAGTTAATTGCATATAATACCCAGGAATTCATCCCAAATGTGGTTAAATTTGAAGATCCAAAGTGAATATATAAAAATGACCATAAAAACCTCCCCTTCAATGGAAGACAGAAAAAAAAAAAAAAAAAGAATACTCAACCATCATAGTAATTTAGTCCTAGGAAGGTCCACGTCCCACCTACATTGCTACTTACCTTATATTCTTTGATCCTCACCTCATATCATTTATACTTCACTTCTTTAATAATATTTAGATGTAGCTCATTTTTATCATGAATTCCTAAGTAGATGGCTGCTCAGATTGTGCATACTTATTATGTGTGCCTTGTTCAAACCTCGCTGCGGAGCTCCACCTGGGGTTGGGAAGAGGGGAAAGGTCGTGATGGGACCAAGCTCTCTACAAAAATTCAGGCTTATCATATCATCCTTACCCCTTGATCTATGGCACACAAATTCAACAATTTTTATGAGTGAATCCAACGGTCCAATCTATTCAGATAAGTGCAAGCCCATAGGATCAATGACTATGAGGAGGTCGTGGGTGGGCCCTTTGGATTGTTGTTTAGATGGGCCCCACTAGGTGGTGGGCCCCGTAAGATTTATGCACACTATGGCATCATCCATTTTCCTATGTATTCATGAAAGAGCACCATTTCACCTTGTTCTACCTAAAGAAGATTTTACTCCAATTTGAGTCATTCCAATCATCAAATTGATTGCATTTAAAATACGTGAGTTGACTTCGTTTTTTTTTTCCTTATGTCAAATTGTCAATTATGTGTCTTTCTCCTTTAGATGTCATCAATTTTATATATATATATATATATATATATATATATATATAAATGAAGCCAAGTGAATCCAATTGCAAAATCAGGCAATTGGATTCAATTGATTTTGACCAATTGAATGTAACTTTGATTAATGGTAGAATAAAGAAGGGCAGTAATCTTGAGAGGTTTTGATTTTATAATAAGGTGTCAATACCCTTTGGCATTTATTAAGTCTTTTCCTTTTTTTAATTATTATTAATATTTAGTGGCAAGTCATTTTCCTTGGAACTAATTTAATTTTTTGACACCAAATTATTATAAATGAAAGCGACCGGCGCAGTTTGTTTATTGGAAATAGGTGTCCTACCACTTTGGAGCAACCTCTGTCTATCAAAGGGAAAGGGTCGTCAATTTTTATGTAACTCTTCATCTCTTCGTACCCTTTCGATAAAACCCCGTCATGAATTTGTAGGAATTCAACTGGGAGTAAAAGCGTCTCTTTTCCCCTCTTGCATTGAACTCTCAATTGAAAATACACCGGTGATTCAATACGTATGAAAGTCAAGATCCCATCGTCCGTCAACATTTCCACTCTATATCCTTCACACTTCCCCTCTTTAAGAATTCTTTGGTGGAGTTCGTTTCACAGCGCATTTCTATACATTCAATTTCTATGATTTCTATGCAAATAAAATAGGAACGTGCATTAAGAGTCCCACATAAAATTGGATGTGAGTCGGCCTAGATGCATGCAAATTAGGGACACAAGGGACAATAAGGTCTCACCACAAATTAACAAATGGGCTCGTTGAGGCACAATCAGATGACTCTAACCATCTGATTAGGGATGTAAATGGATACCCAAATTTTCGATTACCTGAAAGTTCCGACCCGCTAAAAACCGGGTTTGAGTCCTTATTTAAACCTCGATAAGTAAATGGGTTCGGGTTCGATTCCACCTTGGTTCGGACATGTGGACCCAAGACCCGACATATTACCTCAATTTTCGAAAATCTCTCATAAAAACCATATTTTCTTTAATATCATTATCTACCTAAACCCAGACCCGGATCCAAACCCGTCCCACATATGGTTCTGGTTCCGGTTCCGGTTCCGGAGTCAAGAAACCGGTTCCTAAATGGTTTCGGGTCTGGATCCGGTTTCACCTTCTCCTTAACGATTCCGGTTCTGGGTCCACCATGGACCCGGACCAAAACCGACCCGTTTACAACCCTACATCTGATAGGACTCCAAGGACCCCAATGTAACAGCTATATATGCAATTAAACACTCTTTAACTTTGGGGCCTTCAATTACATGGTCCACTAATCCAACGGGAGACCTAGAGATTGTCCAGTGCCCTAGTGATTTGCATGCATTCAAATGGGCTTCACCCTCGCAGCCAATATTACTCTTGGAAAGTAGTGTGAAATGTCAAAGGAACATGCAAGGATCCATGCATGCACCATTTAGCTCGGCCTCGGCCTCTTCTCTGAAAGAGCAAATATGCAAAGCAATGGCAGGCTTATTGGACCCAAGTAACAAGCCATACAAGTAAGGACTTCTCTGGGTTCCAGTCCTTCCAACTGGTGTTTCAGCCAAGGATGGGTGTTGAGGGTCATTGCTCATGTTCCAGACCTAGCCATTCAATAACTGGCTTGAAAGTGGATAAACAGAAGAATACAGCCAACAAATATGGTGGAAAGAGTCCAAACGCTTGGAATTGTGAAAAGATTTTTTTTTTTTCCCCTTAACTCGGTGGCCGACTCGGTGACGGTGGGGCCACCAGATGAATGATCTGAATCCCTGAAACATGCACCCATCTGTTAAAACCTACCTATACTGAAGACAGGCATCATCCTTGGATGGGTGTGCTCCCCATTTTTTTCCTCCCACAGAGAAGTGTAGGTAAGCCTAACTAACATGCTTTTTAAACCACAGGGCACCTGATGATGCATCTCTAATTTTGCAATGTGCAAATAAGCACCAACAAGATTTGAAATTACTATTCCCTGCCGTCTCCAACAAGAACCAAAACTCTACAAAAACCTTCAAAAAATTCTATTACCACATCCAATCTAAAGCTCAAAAACAAGCGCTACCAAGAAAGTTTGGCAGGTCTCAAAAGTAAGAGATGGAACCTTTATCTGCCACAAGCAAATGTATAAACAAACACATACCACAATGTTCATCTCTGAAGAAATTGACTTAATCTCATTAGTGAAGGTAGTTGCCTTTTCTGTCCTCAGCAAAGATGAGATGAAGTTACATCTATACAGCCACCACTTTGATTTTCAGAAAACTATTATGGATATGCCCATTGCGAAACACCCCATTGCCACCCAAGGACTCAGGCGCTCACCTGATTTAGCAACAAAAGGATTTGGGGTTAGAGGGTGAGTAACAACAAAGTAGAAATTAAGCCATTCTGCAACAGGAATTGTCTAGAAATACAAGGATCTGTAGTGGCACCCAAGTCTTTCCATGCAACTATAGGCATGAGGATGGAAAAGTATACTTGTTTCCTAAATGATGTGGGAAGATTTTCGTCACCTAAAACTTCTTGAAATTTGTTGAAACATTCGTGGAAATTGGAACTCGATTTCAAATCTGTGACAATATGCAATACCGTGATGAACATTAACCACTGCTTTTCAGTTGCCTTCAAACCAAATCTACCTACTTCTAGCCAGCACCACAACCAAACAATCTGCAACATCTTACCTAACGAGACTAGAGTCCTAATATTTTAACCTAGTTTCATCCCTAACCGACACAAGACCGTAGTGTCAGGGTTTGTGTGAAAAGTGCCGAAGCACGATGCACGATACAGGTCTCCGCAAAGACCATCACAAGAGGACGCACCTCAAAGGAAACAAAACCCACAACAAATGATATTAATCTTCTGAACTCTAAGATCACATCTCTACAGTGCTCATTTAAATAAGAAGGAAGACTTAGTGGCCAGAACTCCTAATCCAACTCGGAAACTTAAAGAAAATTAGAAACTATCCTAAATCATTTAACAAAATTAGAAAACTTCATCATAATGACAACTAAAATAAGAAACACAATATTTCCAAACTCCCTTGGGTCCCGCACGTGGGCCATGGGCCTATCCTACATCACTTACTGAAGCATCCACTCCTGGGGCAGGTAGGAGTAGTTCTGCATTTGATTTAGGAAAGTTATGAAGAGGATAAAGGGTTTAGCAGTATCAATGAGGCAATTTAAATCATTCTCAGGGGACTCAAGTCTGAAGTATAAGACAAATCAACACAAGTTCAACATTTGACATTATATTTGTGAAGAAAACATTGGCAATAGCACCAACATTAACATCCCGAATCACAATCTCATTTCAATCTTCATCTTGTTGGAGAAAAGAGGAAATTGCTTTGAAAGAATGCATTTAAGTCAAGACAATGAGCCAAAAAGGTTACAAAAATGACCTTATTTTTCACAATGTCCAATTAGATGGAACAACAAGGACATAAGTTCTGTAGCTCCAGTTTCCAATAAATTAGATGGATTTCCTTTCAAGTTTTTATAGTACATAGTATTGTACCCTAGAAATATCAACCGAGATCATACTATATAAATAGATGACCATATCATTGAGGACCATAATATCACCATTAGACACAACTAATTACAGCAATCAGAGAATTCCAATTGATACAACGCTTGTAACCATTACCAGGATTGTTATATTAACGATTATTATTCAGATCTCTGAACATAAGCACAATGCTGAACCATGTAAATTCTGCGAGACTCTTAATCTGATCTGCCTTTTTCTCTTGCTGTGGTTGCTTTTCTCTATTTTAGTTATACTATTTTGCACATGTCTGTGTGCAAAGTGTTTGGGTTTAACGTTTTCCTTTCGTCTGTTTATCATATTGCCAACCTGAGGTTTGGAGGTGTTTTTCCTATATAGCACTCCAGCTTTTTTTTTATATATATATTATATGTGGTTCTTTTTTTTTTCCTATCACATGACTACATCAGATGTTAATCTATAGCATTTTGCACTAGAACATTATTCAAGCAATCTGGAATCCACAGCATACCTATTCTGGCCGCCTTCCAAAAAAACCCTCGAAACCTGTCAAAAGTGATGTTCCATAAGAAATTATAGAAATTATAAACAATCTACTTAAAAAATACAAACACAATGATGTGGTGATGATCTATTGTAGCATTAAACAAAAATAATGTGCATTAAGGACATAAATTCTTATGATGATGAGATGCAGTTGTCGTTATGCAATGCATACATAGAGGCAACATGAATTGCATGCAACACACATGATAAAGATTCTGCTTCAGCATCCAATGAATGAGACAGCGAACAAGTTTTGAGTGAAAAAAATTAACCAACTGACCTCGCCAAACCAACCTGGAAAATCTATTAATGAACAATGGAATAGATGATCTCAAACTACCCAGAAGTGTTTCAGCTATAACCCATAATAGTCCTTTTAAATTATGGCACATACTGTGTGGTATTAATCATGCCAATCAAAACAGCTGAAGCAGAACCTCAACAACATAAGTTTGATGCAAAACAAGGATGACACAAAAGCTTAAGTATTTCTTTCTTTTGCAGCCAAAGGGGATTAACTATATCTTTTCTGTAAACTTACGAAGAATCTGAAACTTGCAACCAAGAGGGTTTAACTATTTCACAATGTCATTCTCCAATTGCTTTCGAAAAATACATTTGATGCCTAAATGGAACATATTTCAGTAAATTTAAAGAATATTTGTATTTAATGACATGAGATCACATGGCCAGCCATCAATGTCTCTACTTGTTTGGCAAAGTGACACTGTAGAAGTCTTCTGACCTTCCCAATTTAGTGGATCAGCAAGAAGAAATGGAATTATGCAGGATCACCAGTCTTGGTCAGTCGTCATCAAATGAAGCTGGCAATACTTACAAGAGTTGGCTCCTTTAATTAAAAGAAA
This sequence comes from Cinnamomum chago, assembly GCA_038049695.1. Classification (NCBI taxonomy): domain Eukaryota; kingdom Viridiplantae; phylum Streptophyta; class Magnoliopsida; order Laurales; family Lauraceae; genus Cinnamomum; species Cinnamomum chago. The sequence continues at coordinate 7,799,032 of CP142462.1, forward strand.
ATTATTTTATGTTGAGTAAATGGGGATGTCTCACCCTTTCTCCAAGAGCCTCTGAACTTCCCTTATCAACTCAGCACAAGGAATTTAGCTTCTAGATTTTCAGGCTTCTCTACCTCTGAAAGCCTTATAGAAGTCATCAAGCATTGAGTCACAGAAAGAAAGGTTAGGCTTTGCAATCAGAAGACTCAGTGCATCTGAAGTTGAAAAACTTTTAAATACTGTACAGGTACCTAACTACCTATCAGACGATCATACCAAAAGGATGCATGAATTCGTTCTTTCAGACAGAGAGGAATGGACAGAACAGTTGTAAACCATTTTATAAACCTTTTGCGAAAGAGATGGAACAAAAAGATGAAGATGGAACAAAAAGATGATTTCCACAGGAACTGAGGTGCTGGTTAAAATGTGGCAAGAGGTCAGTATTTTTTTTCTTTTTTTCAGTGCTGCCATACCAGCCAACGGGGAGTTTATGGGCGCATCAAGAAAACCTGTCACAGCTAGAATATTGTACTCCCTTCATAGTGAAGGGGTGCCTTACCATCACCACAATTGCAGGTTCAGCTGCAGGCAATTTTTACTTGATCAGAGATTCAGAATCAGTTGGTTCTAGTAAAATTGGGAGGAACATAAAAATTAATTTTCTCCGGATAGAAGAAAAACTTGTTTTGGAACGAGTTCCTTTCAAGAACCGGCTCATATTTCCCAAAATTGGAAGCATTTCTTCTGAAGGGTAACTTGTTTTAAATCTAACCAGCATACACCATACATGCACACACACCCCAACACATTTCCAACTGAACTGCAGCAATACCTTCAAAACCTCTATCCATTCATTAAATTGAGCTCTGTTCTAGGCAAGAGAGCATCACCCAAAGTTGCAGCCTCGAGTTATGTTACCAATCAATGAAAGGGGGAAAAAAAGGAAGCCATGCTTTGAACTCTACTTTCCATCACAGCAAATCACATTTCCAATAGAGATTTTGGATGTGCCCCGAACAGCAGGTGACCAAAATATTTTTGCTGAACAATGCTACCAGAGCGCATACATTGGTAAATATTCCTTGAGATAGTAGTTTGTCACATTCTCTGCCACAAATCACTACCAAGTACCAAGGCTCATCACTAAAAATAGTCTGGCAATGAATAGCTCTAACAACAATGCTGCATCCTAGGCAATGCAATGCCCAATATCCATTCCAGCTACCCTATAAGCGTGACTAAAAGTATTACCATCCCCATTTAAAGCAATTGGTAATCTCAGGTACCAAACAAGAACTCTGATTAATCATCTTTTTTGGGACTTCAGACCCTGATCACTAAAAACTACCGGCGACCCACAACTTCTATCATCTAGATTGGATCATTGTTCACTTTAAAGCTTAAGATTTACAATTAGAACTCATAAAGACATAAATTACAAGAAATAACAACACCCCAAATCATCAAGGCCATGAAGTAGAGAAAAAAAGCGATTGAAAACAAAAGAGAGAATATACCCAGTTCTCTGCTCGAGGATGGTGGGGAACTGCATCTTGATGTAAGTGCAGGTGCATATGACCAACAGCACCACCGTCAGAAAGGAATGGAAATTGAAGAGCGCCGACTGCAAACAATCGAATCAAGGATATTAGAGAGAAAAAGAAAAACCGTTCTTTCAAGAGAATTCAAGAAGGGTTCTTCAAATTGGGAGTTTTTTCTTTCATACCATGATTGGATTCTTCTGCAAGTGTCTTGTTCTTCGCTTGTTGGATCTGGATGCAAGAGGAATAGAGGAAACTGAGATGAAGCTGATGGTTGTAGAAGAGGATAGGGTTTAATCAGATCGAAGATTGAGAGAAGTTGGAACGGAGATGAAAGGGGCAAAACCAGATTGAGAAGAAATCTACCGGGTCGACTCGATTTGGAGACTCGACCTTGTAATTGACGAGTCAGAAAGTAAAGGATTGGTTTTTATTGGGCCTATGATCCGGCCCAAAAGGGAGGGGCTCGAAGCGGCCTTAAAAAAGTTAATTAAAATGAGGGCTTTTATTTTTAAGAAAAAATTCTTAGGCACGTCTGGACTGGATAGATATTTACAAATTCTATGATTTTAGGGCCGGGAAGGGCTGTGTTTTTCCTATTTCATATATTTATGTGTCTAAGAATATGCTAAAATGCTCGTTTTTGTGAACCCTCGAAGTTTGAAATATGTTTTGGGGTTCTATTTTAATTTTTAGGATGCTAATTTAAATGATGGGAAATAATAAATTTATATAAAATTTGTTGCTTTCATACTTGTGAAATGAATCCATGATAACCCCAAGGGGTGGGCCGAGTGATTAAGACTATGGTTCCTCTCTCTTCCGGAACTAAAGGTCTTGGTATTGACTCCTATTCTCCTTTCTTCAGGAATCAAACGTTGAGTCAACTAGTCTACCAACTTAGGGCCATTGGATGTTTACTCGGCTTTCCTCAGGGCCCGGAGGAATTAGCCCAGCCTTTGTTGGAAACCCTCATATAGCAAAAAAAAAAAAAAAAAAAGAAGAAGTGAATCCATGATTGATGATTGGCATTTAACCTTTTGAATATTTATTTGTTCAGGCATCTCTTGCATTCAAAAATAAAAAAATTAAAGGTGTATCAACTGCCTATGTCTTCTTGTTATAATTTATGTAGCTACACTGCATATTGCTTGTATGTGTGCATGCTCATTTATGTGCAGGGGTTTAGGTCATTTTTTCTACTTCCCATTAGTTAGAAATAGGGCATTGCTCAAAAGTCTATGATTTTGCTAATGTTTCTAATACCCTATAAAAGTGATGTTGTGCATGTGCGTAAATGCCCCCTCAAAGTGTTTATGCAATTAAATGTAAGGGAAAAGTTGGCCTTTTTTTATGTTGAGTTTCTTTATTTCTATTTTTAGTTGCTAAATTTGTTCTATTTTTTATAAGGTTAATTAGAGGGTAAAGTCATGATTGTAGGTCCCACGACTTAATAAAAGATTAGGGTTAGTGCTTGATCAACACTCGATCCCTTGTGGCAAAGTAAAAAATAAATAAATTTTTTTTTTTTTTTTTTTTTTTATACCTTGCAGGGGTAGGACATTGGGTAAGGGCCTAAGTACTGCAACCCCTGAGAACTTTGGCCTACCTATGCCTAGCCCTACATATATTGAGAGTAGGGTAAGGAGAGACTTTGGCCTGCCCCGCCCAACCCTTTGGCAACACATAGTTTCTATGTTTTAAAACACACATACAAAGGTTCTAGTGATTTTCTTTTGAAATTTGACCGAAACTTGGCCGAGTCAATTAACGAAGGTAGTTTGAGTTAAATTAATCGAGTCTTGCCAGACTAAGTGAGAAATAGGTTCTTATGAAGGACCATTTTATTTCACATAGCCAATCTCATTGTGGGACCACTTTTTATTAGAGCAAGATTTGGAGAACTCATTCCATTGTAAGCACATTTATTTTGAGTGAATCAAAGTTTCAATAGATGAGCTCCACTATAGAGTTTCACTCCTTCAACTGAATTTCCATATTTATTTCCCCCACTTTGAAATATACTCAACTTAAAAAAAAAAACCCACAATTTAGGCTCAAGTGAGAAAAATAACGGCCAATCGAAAGACGTTTATCTACATCACAATACATAAAAAAATGAATGTATATATGGTGGTTAAAAATAAATATCAAACCCGAGTCTCCGAAAACTAGCATGAACTGTCTTAGATTTTAATTTTCCTAAAACAAGTTATTTGATATTAATTTATGGAAATTCATCTTTAAACCTTTAATCTTCATTTCAAACAAACAGGCCCGGGTCAATCTTAGCCGCATATCCAGTGGATTTTCAAGTTAACGGTCGGATTAGTAACAATCGGCTTTCTCACTGGTTAATGGTTATTATTCCCGCCACTCAGTAGAAAGCAGAAGCCCAATAGTTTCCCTCCATCTTCTCTATCGCGTGCAAAGACGAAGTACCGAAATCGAAGCAGAAGAGCAAAAGCACCGAACGATAGATACTAGGGTTTGTAAATTTCACCATCTCTTTACAACATTTCTATTTCTGATGCTCGAATCACTCATTTCTTGTAGATCTCGACCTCGAATGATGATTTGCCTTGTTAATCTCATCGCATTCTTCTCATCTGATGATAATCCCATCTGATGTGATTGATTATTTTTTTTCAGTCTTGAAGTAGAAGTAGATTTGGGGACATGGGAGATTCCAAGAGATGGAGTGTAACCTACACGAAACACCTGAAACAGAAAAGGAAAGTCTACCAGGATGGGGCATTAGAGCTTCATGCTTCATGCCAAAAGGTAGCCTGTTTTCCTCTGTTATCAATTGGTACTATCAAAACACAGCATTTGTTGGAAAAATGTGGGGTTTTCTTTCTAAGGGCCTGTTGTTTCATGTAATTGAATTTCTAGGAATTCTAAGGCTTTGTATATCTTTTAAGTGTTAAAAATGAAGAATCAAAGATGAATATCTAAAAAATGGTGTTCATTGTCTAACCACCCCATTTAATGGGAATTGAATTAAGGGAAGATGGGAAATGAATACCCAATTATACAGCCAAGGTCCCATCCACATTACTACCTTATATCCTTCACACCTCACCTCTCATCTTATGGTTGTGTTAATCAGGTCTTGCTTTATGATGATTGCGGCACGCTCTTAGTTAGCAGGTTTTTGAAGAAAGATGAAGTGATTGAATCTGGGGGAACTCTAACATTTGATACTCATCTTGTTGACATTGGAGAACTAGAAGGGATCTGTAAGCCTCTAAGGGATTTAAATATTCAGAGAAAAGATGAGAAACCAACCGAAAAGATGGGGATACAAAGGCAAAAAGCTAGTTGCAATTCTTCTGGTACTAGCCGCTTCAGTTGAATGAAAAAGAATGAATTCACATTTTTTATACTTACCCACAAATATGGTCTCATGCTTCTTTCTTATTTCCAAACTCATTCCTTTTTTTCCTCAGAAAACAGGACACAATTGCCAAATAGTGGAACATCACATGATCGTCCAGTTGTGATGAAGAAAATTGTAACAGGTCAGTTTGTTGGACTTTACCATGACAAACTCTATTATAGACAAGTTTACTCTCTATTGTCTTTGTCGTTGTTGTATGGTATTGTTATTTTCAAGAGTATATATACAAGCATGCTTGCAGTTTAGTGGTAGTATCATGTGAATGTGTTTCCAGGATTGACTATATATAAATGGCGACTTTCGCAACTATAAAGCAACTCAGAGTCAGTTACATAAAATCAAGGCTAGCGTGAGGGGTTAGTCAATGAGAATCCAGCCTCTGTTTTGAGCAGCATTTGGTCATTGATATCCTTTTTTCCCCTTATGTATAAGTATTATATTCTTCGTACAGCCCATAATATTGCTAAGATGATCATAGCTGTATTGCACTTGTGAGTTGGGATGAATTGTGTTAGATTTGTTTCTTCCTTTTCAGTTGTGTTTAAGGGCTTTTTTTTTAGGTAAAGAAGGGCATTTTGTTAATGTGCCATGTTTAGTTAGTCACATTATCACAAATGGCATACTTCTCTTTCAGCATGTAGTAAATTAGTATTTATAAATTACTGTTTTGACAGGGAACAAACAGATTGGATTGCAGAACAGTGGTATGCCACAGAAGCAACCAAATGCTGTACACACCTCAAGAGGTTATACAATGGATGCTTTTTTGTTTCATTGTCAGCCTTGTGTAATTATTTTTTAAAATTTTTAAATAATCAATCTTTATATTAATTTTTCCCTATGCTCCTTAGGAGTCTTCAGTTTGAGCACTTCTTTTCATTTTTAGATTCTTGATTTTATTGACCATTGAAACCAATCGATTAAAAAGAAATGAAAAAAAAAGAAGAAGAGGCCATTGATTATTTTAGTCCACATGGTATTTATGGGAGTGATGTTTAATGGTGGTTTCTATGGTGATGATTAGACCTCATTTTACCATTCTACTCCCTTGAAATCATGGCAGCCTTAACAAAGCAACAACGAGTGAACATTGATGTTTCAAGTTAAATTTTTTTTTTATAGATTGAATTTATCACAACTGTTTTTGTACTCTCTTCTATTTTGCGCAGAATGGCATGCTTTATACACCACTCACATAACTCAAAAGGCCAAGAGGTATCATGATGGCACCCTGCGGCTATCTCTTTGTGGTTCACACCAGAGACAGGTTAATTAACAATTTTCTGCAACCATATTTCATATTTCCATTTGTAAGATCCAATCAGAAATTGAATGGCATGATTAGTTCAATCACAGATCCCATCACAGTGCAGTTATTCAGCATATTTTGTGGCATCAGAGCAGTTAAGATTTCCACTTAATAAATATTGCTTCTCTATAAAAGAAGGGGGGGCGGGGGGGGGGGGGGGGGAGAGAGAGAGAGAGAGCCTTGAAATATTTTATACATTGTATAAGTCTTTAAGTAGCATGTGAAAGTGTTTTTTGACTCTAAATTCAATACAGTGAATTCCACTGAACTTCATCTTGAGGCAGCTCAATGAGTTTAGAGCTAGAACTCTCTCAATCTGGATATTATTGAAACTCCACAGTGAATTCTACTTTTGAATCATTTTATGACTCAGTTTTATTGCCATAATGATATTAAAGGAAAATCAAACAACCAATGATACTTTTTTTTTTCAATAGATATGCTTTTCTTGTATTCATTTAAATATGTTGTCTAAAGTGCATTACAAGTATGTTCTTCCACCCATTTGACTTACCAATCAGAGGGTAAAAAATACTTTTGACTTGGTTTTGGGCTATTCAGGTAATGCTGTATGATGATTGCGGGAAACTCTTAGCGAGTAGGTTCTTGAAGAAAGATGAGCTGGTTGAATCTGGTGTAGAACTGGCATTTGACACCCACCTCGTTGACATTGGAGATCTTGAAGAAAACTCTAAGTGCCAAACTGTTTTAAATGTTGAAGGAGACGAGCAGTCAATTGGCAAAATTGGGACAATAGGGCAGAAAGTTCGACATAATTCCTCAGTCGGTAATATCTAAACTTTAAGTTTGATAGTTTGGCATATAATTAGTTACTTATTATTGATATTTAAAAAATTAACTGCATTTTTATGGTGGTTTAGTTTATTTGAATTTCCTTTTCAGACAACAAGGCTGCTAAATTACGAAGTAGTGGAAAACCATCAAATATTGTAAAAGGTCAGTCGCAATCATTTTAGTCATGTTTTCATGCAGTATGCAATCACTGCTCTTCCCTTGATTTTTTGTTGCCTCAAAATTTAAGAAACTTTAATATATAAATTGCTAAAATTTTCTTTTAAAGACTTAGAAGCGCTACAAGTCATTAGTTGCTGAGAGTTGTTAACACAAACATTAGATGAGAAGTCCAGCACTTCAGGTGACTAGATCAAAGCTAGCATCCAACTGTTCTTCTTTAAAACTGTCCCTAAGCCTATCACTTGCAGAATTAGAGTACCTCCTTGTCATAATGTCTTGAGTCTTGACCCACAAGTATTTGAAAGCTGTGTCAGTGTTACTAATCAACTTCATGTGACGTTGCCATCCATACCTCTTTGATGCCAAGAGTGAGTGAGGAGTATACGCCTACATGGGGTATGGTGAAACATCGTTGATCCTGTCTGTCAGAATGTAGAATCCATGATAATGTTATGCGAAAATAACAGCTGCTACAGCTGTAAACTCGTATTACTTAATTAATTTTTTTCGTTTTGCATTATGTGTGGCCATTAGTTGGGTCTGGGCAGGATTGGGGTCAGCCTGAACCTTTCAGGATATTCCCTATGAAACTACGGCTTTTAATTCTTCTTTCACTAGTATAGGAAAAAAACCATGCACAATTTACAGTGTCTAAAAAAGCTATTTGCAATTGTGCATATTTCCCTGTCACAGAGGAATATACACTTTTTGCTATTCCAGAAGCATTCACAGTTGCACTAACCATGTACATTGGATACGTTCAACATCAATGCATAGGTATCTCAAAGTTTCTGTATAGCACGTTCCAGTACAACAACTTAAGCAGGCCATTTGAACAAGTTAATTGTGGTTCTCATGCATTATTGGTAGCATCTTGCTGTAGCTGTTCCTGTGTGGTGCATTAAAATTTGAGTATATATCGATGTATGGAATAATTTACAGGCCTGCCTGCTTTTGCACACATAAATAGTGTGGCAATTTGAGAGGGGTGTGATTGAGATACTGTTCTGGTATCCATGCCTAGAATACTTGTCAGTTGTCATCTATCCGTAGTAATAGTTATAGAGGTACATTTAAATATCTTGCAGAGATTATTATTGCATCTCCTGAGAACATGATAAATTTATTATGGATGTACAGGAAACCTCCGAAATGATGATCATTCTGGGAGAGTTGCGGGTTCATATTCAAGTAGGTCAATTGTTGACGGGTTCACTAGTAGTGGGAGAGCTCCTAGAAACGATCTTCTGCGTGATGGTTTGTCTTCTCTGCACACATATTCCTGTAAAATGTAAAGAAGTCTTCAAAACATGTACTTTTAGGTTTATACTGCGCCTGGAAGATGGAAAAGTGCTTGCAGATATTGAGGTCCTGAGTAGGATCTAGGAGATGACCACCGCAAGCCATGCATGTGTGGGTCCACAGTTATACACTTATTTTAAACCCATTGAAATTTAGGAATATGTGATGCTGTTTTGTTCTACTTCTACACCTGTTTGCAATGACACTGCTCTTTTGTTCTACTTTATGGTTCTACCCATGTTTGCAATGCTACATGGCACCAAATGAATTTGGAAGCCTAATTAGATACATCACACATGATGATGTTCTTCAGTCAATGATTTGTTTCCTAGGCATGAAACTTTTCCTACCATTGATCAACTCATCCTTATTGTTTATGTGGCTTTGGTGTTTATTTGAGTCCTAGTCTTTCACACATACGGTAGAAAAGGTGGCACATGCTTTGATTGGTCACAAAGACAATCGGGCTAAGTAAGAAAAGGCATGCCTGGATCTGCACGTGGGCCCCACAGCATATGTGAACCAAACATAGTTCATGTCAAAGGCTTTACATGCACATGTCGATTAGTATTTCTAATTTCTACAGTTTATCATCGCTCTCTAATTGAACCAGAGTTCAGATATTTTCCATAAGCTTGAACAATGTTGACTTTAGTTTTCCAAGCATCCTACCACTTTGATTTGTATGTATTTCTGGGTTCTTATCTTTTGCAGCATCCAAGATCTTATCTGTTCTTAAAAAGCCAGTGGCAAATGAGAGTCTGCACTCTGTAAATCTACAGATGGAGCAAACCTCTATTTTGCAATCTTCGGACTTGCTTCAGTCTGTTCATCAGGGTAACGGACAAAATGCATCAGGGGTGGAAAGTTCGAAGGTAGACGCAGAAGGCAAATGTGGTATCCGAAATTGCAGAGAAAATACTTCTCAAATTGGTTCTTTAAGAAGCAACTTCTCACAATCCGAAGAAACTCAAGAACTTCCTACTTTGAGCTTCACTAATCTGTTAGATCCTGAGAGTAAAGAGAAATTACAACCAGACAAGTTTTCTTTGCCATCCACTTCATTTCCTCAGTATGTAAGGAACACAATTTCCAATATTAATTTTTATAACCTATCAGTATCAGACAATACATACACATGCATGTTTGGATTATTTTACTTGTAAAATGTGAACCAAATGTTTGGATGTGCCCAAACCAGTCTTAATAGTTTGATGGTCATCCATTTCTCTGAGTGAAATGAGACAGCATGGAATTGAAAATCACAGATCGGTACTGTTTTTCAAACTTTCTGCTGATAATTATCTGAAGTGTGTAAGGCGGAAAAATCAGCGTCTCTCCCTACTGGCCTGGTTGTTTAATGTAGTTGAATTCCTAGCAATTCCAGGACTAGTATTTCTATAATTAGTTAAAAATGAAGAATCAAAGGTGAATATCCGAAGTGATAATCAAATACCTCTCCTTTAACGGAAATTGAATCAAGGGAAAATAGGAAATGAATACCTGGCCATCACCCTAGTAGTTCAAATCCTAGGAAAGCCAAGGTCCCATCCACATTGCTTCCTTATATCCTTTACCCCTCACCTCTTTAATAATCCTTTGAGCGAGGTTATTTGACCATGAATTCCCATGTATTCTATGCAAACAAACAGTCCCTACATGGTTGCTGATTTTCATGCCTCTTTGAAGTGTAGTGGAATGGATGACTTAAAGCAATTGCAACTTCAGATATATCTCCGTAATCATTGGAACGAGGTATAAGTCATTCTAGAAATTTAGTTAAATTGTTTATCTGATGGGGCTCTGCAGATTCAAGTTTGATGATGAAATTGTTTCATGTTTGAATCCCTTGAGCTCCTCTTCGAGTCCACTTATCTGAACTGTCGCGTGATGATTGCAAAATACTGTATTGAACCAATGGTACTTCTGTTATTTTGGAATCACTCCATGTTCCTTTATTGAAACTCAAGAGAATATGAAAAGTCTTCTTTGTGGAAAGGCTTTTCTCTAGGTTCTTCTTTACTAGACCTGGGAAAGAGGGTTAATGAAGAATGGAGGGGAGATGCAGGGTGGGCAAAGGACAGAGGGTGGAGATAGGGGGAAAAATTTGGCCTCATGCCAAACTCCAATCCAGGAGGCAAGAGAGAACTCGAAGAGAACTTGGGGAAGATCCCAAAAGCACTCATTTTCATTAATCATCAACCAACCTCTAAGCCAAGAGGCTTTACATCCTTATATAGGAAAAGAAATAACCCTAGAACTAATCCTGGCCATGTAAGCACATCTAATGGCCAAGATTAAAACATCCAACTTAAATAACTAAAAGACATAGCACTCTAATTAAAATAAAAGTTAATCATAATTTAATGGGATGGTAGGTGGGTTGGACCCATTGGCTGGCTGAGATAGTTGAGCTGGGCCAATTGGCTGGTTGACCCTTGGGGGCCATGGGTCTTTCCTGCATCAAGGGTCTCCTCTTATAGGGTTTTTAAAGGGGTTTTCTTGGTGCTGGCCTTGGTGGAGAGGAAAAGAAGGGGGTTCTCTTGATTCTCCTGTGCTCTATGCATTTTTGTCTTGTTACTTGGTTTCAAGCATAGTTTGGCTTGGGGCTTTTTAAGAGGCATTATTTCTCACTTTCTTTTCAAGCTCTCTGAGAGGGTTCAAAGGGGGAAGTTTTGTGTTTTGGCGGTTTCATCAGTTTCTTTTAAAGTAACCTTGTAACTAATTTTATCCATCTTGTTGGCATAGCAGAATTAATTTCTCCAGATTGCATGTAGGCATAGCCCATTTGTGTATAGCTCGTTCCATCGAACCATGTAAATCTTTGTGTATAGCTCATTTCAGTGGACCATGTGAATCTGTGTATTGTGTGGTCTTTGTGCTCTTTTTATTTATGTTTTATAATATTCTACCATGGTTGAATTAGTTTGGAGTGTTTTGGAATTACATTCACGTGGTCTGGCGTCTGGTTGATTTGGAAAGGAGCCACAGTCCCAATATAAACTGCCTGTTGTCTTCCAATGGACTATTCATACATGATTGAATAACCAATCCATGGGGTTTCTATTTATCCTATTGTATCTTGAGATTCTCTCTCTGCATTCCTGGTTATAGTTAATGCTACTGTTGATAAAGCTTCTGGATGATCTCTTTTTATAATAGGCTGTTCATCCATGATTTTTGAACCTTAGTGGAAATTCTATTGCAGTATGGCAGCATCCAACACATCAAAACCTCAATTAGACATGGAGTTTACTGACAAAGTAATGATAGACCTAACTACCCCCATGGGGGGCTCCCATGCTACAGAAGTCATTCTTTGTGATTCACCTGAAAACAAGCTAATAGATGGCAAAAGCCCAGAAGTCGTGTCAAGCACTGCTAGCTGTGGGGTTATTTCTAGAGCACCATTCAGTTACTCAAGTGAATACAAGCAAGTTTATGAATCTTCCACACTGACTCGTTCTGAATGCGATCGGGAGGAAAGCAATAACGTTGATGATGGAACCATGCTTCCTGGTAAGTAGTGCTAGTTGACTTCTATTGATTTCATTGTTATACATTTTAACGCTTGATCTTCGTCATGTGGATTATCAAAGCAATTCATGTTTGTTCAAGAGTGACTGACAAAAGGATGTTTCTGCAGAATCCAGTAGCAATGATGTGTGGGTACTCGAGGTTGTAAAAGAAAAACCAAAGCAGGTTAGGTCTCTTACTCTATTAAACATGTCAGTATGGAAACTTGATGCCTGAGCTTCTTTATTGATTTGAACATGAAATCCACATGTATGCTGATTGCACTTCCTCTTGTCAATTTGGTCAATTTCAACTGCTATTTTGAATTGCATTGATATGGTTTGGATTTTTTTCCACCTCAGTAAAAGCATTAAAGAACTTTTCTTTCATTGCATACTGTTTTGGGCAGGCCTATATGGACAATGTGGAGCCAGATGCTCAGAAATGTGAGGATGCATTCCTTTTGGGTTCCTCGTCTAGTTTGGGTGGACCACCTGGTTTTGTTGCCAATGTTGAAGGCGAGAGCACTGAGGAATTCAAATGTGTATCAGAGAAAATGACGAATACTGATGACTTCCCAAGCTTTGATTTGGGAATTTAGACATGACTGAGCATTGGAGCTGATGTCATTGCCTTCTGATTTGTAAGAGGAATTGAGCATAGTAGACATTGTATGATGAGACTTTAAAGATTTGAATACTGAATAAAAGAATTTTCTCACCCCTGAAAAAGAATAAATAAATGTCATATCTAGGATTGCTGCATTCCAATAGATGTAGGGTGCAGAGCAATTCAATTTGTTTTGAGGGCATTTAGATGATTATGGAATATGTTGGAGATCATTCAACCCCTTTGCAGTATGACATCCTTTTCTGTGTCTGTTTGCCATGTAGTTTTCTTCATTGACTAATTGCTGAGAGAGGAGGCATAATCATTGCAAACTATCATAGTTAAACCACTAAAACATGCATTGAATCTTCATTTGCACTGTGTTTCTATGCCAAAAAACTGTTGCTTTCTTTTGTTATGATGAAGGTTGAGGTTGACCAAACAAGTCCAAATGGGTACATGCTAACACAGTTAAAGAAGCAAATGGTTGGAATACGAAAAATGAAAAATCCATGAAAATTAACAAAGTTAATGCCAGACTGGAAAACTACAAAAAAAAATGAATGTGATGGTTAAACTAATTTTGTTTTTTTGCACTTTTTGCTTTTACTGGAAAGTTCAACTTACACGTACACACTACATAATACAGATGGTCCCTAACCAGCCAAGCGACGTTAAAGGATGAGATAAATACTTTTGATTAGTCATCCTCCAACAGGAATTCATGCCTGCCAATGTGGTGTAAGGGATGTCAATGGATCTGGTTCAGGTTTAGGGTGTCTTGGCCCCAACCGGTTTGGCCTGTGCTTTGCTTTATACCTTATCCAACCCATGACGGTTTTTATGTTTTCTAATACCAAATCTGCCCCATGACAGGTATGAATCGGATTAGTTTTGTGAGTGGTTAATTTTTTTATTTTAAAATATAAAGAAGGCATTTGAACCTGCAACTTTTACATCCCTACTACCCCATGTGCTTATGAAGTTCTAAATAGAAAACTTTATTCAGCAATATATAAATTGAAAACAAAGAAGTGCGGGCGAGGCATAGCGAAAACCCGGAATCCTCCTTTACCCGAATTGAATCCGACCAACACACTACCAAATCTACCCCGAATAAGAGTAGTTAAGGGCGGGTCTTCATTTATACCTGACCCATTGTCATCCCTATTGTGGTGGGCCACAGCAGTTGCTGCCTATGCGGGAGAGAGCATAGTATAAAAAACCATGCATATTGGACGACCTCAACCATCTCATTTAATGCCCAAATGAATGACACAAAAATCAAAGGTCCAGACTCCAGAGTCAAGGGGTGAAAATCAAGTGGTCTGAATCTTCTGATTAATGTGATTATATGGGTTCAGAAGAAATATGAGAACATGTAAAATGTCAAACCACAGAAATCAGGGAAGGTGTTTTTTGCTTTCTTTCCCTTTTATCGGACATAGATAGCAGATTAAGATACCATTATAAAAATCCATATGTTTTACCCATTTTTAAGCAACATCATACATCTAAAACATTGAAACTTTACCTAACTAAGGTCAGAGTCATCATATTTTAATGGCCAGCCACTAAGAATCTAGCTTTGTAACTCAAGTGGGCTCTTATCCACGCAACCAATTTCTATCTTATAATTTTGTTACATGCAAGAAGACAAAGGGGGAATGAATGTACATATTGTAATTTTTTTTTTTCCCTGAGTTGGCCCAGTGGCCAGGAGAAGAAAGTGTAATGTACATATTGCAATTTTGCATAGGACTTTGTACTGCCATTAGCTAGTCTGCATTCCACTCTCAGAAAATGCTTTTCCCCAAGGGCATAAAATTAAGTTTCCTTTTACACCTTTTCTTGTGGAAATGTATTTGTATCAAACGATAAAAAAGATTTTTCACATAAAAATATATCACTTTTTTACTTTTAATTGTATTGAAAAATTCTTCACGGCAATTGATGAAAAAGGTTTTTCATAGAAAAATGTCTCCGCTTTTAATTTCTGATTCCACAAAAAAGAAGTTACACAAACGTGTTTAGCAAAGTTATCTAATAAATAACTAAAGTGGTGTTTGGAAATGAGACATTTTAAGAGATTTTAGTTTATTATCTACTAGTTTAGAATATAATCTATTCACTTATAAAAAGCGAGTTGTTAAAGGAAATAAATTTCTCTTTTTCTTTTAATTATTACTCTCTTCATGGTGAACCCATGGACTTGCCATGTCACACTAATTTATAGGATCATAGTACTCAAATAGTAGCAACATGACTCAGCCCTTTGGGCGAGACTAATCCATAGAGACTCAAGGGAAGCAAGGTAAATCCCATATGACCCCCAGTATGGTAGCGAAGTTTCGAACTCTCAACCTCCGAAATGAAACCGTGATCCTAGCCAACTCAACTAACCCTTAGGATTGTGCAACCTCTTTTTTCCCATACATCTATAATCTTTCATAGTCGCACATAAATGAAAAATTTTAGAGGGGCCAACATAAAAAAAAAAATCACTAAAATCTTCTATAACATTGGGTTTTATTACCACTTTTTGGGATGGCAATGTTAAAAAAGTTAAAATTATTAGGGTGCCCCCCCCCCCCCCCCCCCCCCCCCCCCCCCCCAACCCCGCCCCCGTTGCTCCCCTGGTAGTCTGTCCATATTTGGATGAATCTTGAATAAAAATGTCTAATGATACTAAACTTTAACAAAAATCATAACTCACAATGCACTCACACAGGAAGTAGACCCACTTCATTCTAGGTGTCTCAAAAACATACAACCTTTGCCACTTTGAATTTTCCCCCCCCTGTCAATTTTATGGACAAGGCTTTCTAGTTGCAATAAACGCTGATATGATAAGATCCAAATAAGCCCTTTGAGTTAATTTGCTTATCACTGTTACTTTTCTCTGTTACTGATGTAGTGAAATCAATTCCAATGTGGCCACATGGCCTTTCCCATAGTTTATCAAATGACACATGGGGCCACACATGGCCTTTCCCATAGTTTATCAAATGACACATGGGGCCACCACATCCCCCCAATGTTGATTGCGCCCACGGAAATGTCCTTAGTCTCCTTACCTGTCAAAAGGTGAAAACAAATACACCAACCCAATACTGATAGTGATATGCATGATACATTGATACGTCTCTGTGGGTGGCCAAACTGCCCCATGAATGCACCCACAGAAATGTGTTTCAACTGGTCTCCACAAACGGCCCCATGAATGCACCCACAGTAATGTGTTTCAATTATTTCCGAGACCCATTTTTTTAGCAATCTCTTGCTTTCTCTTAACCATATGGTGTAATAATTTGTGTTCTGGTTATGCAGATAGAAAGGTTTTTTCTTTTTTTTCTTTTTTTTTTTTTAAAGAGTTTTAAGGTTTTCACTTTATGCATTTTTTGTGTAATTGCTTTTATCGTAAAGGTGTCAATATTGTTTGTTGGCATTAAAATACAAAGGGATTGAATACATACCATTTATACTATAAGTGGTTAAAATTGAAGATTAAAGCGAATTTTAAAAAATGAGCATCAAATAATCTTTTTTTATATATCGGTAGAATAAAAAGAAAATGGAAAATGAAGGATTGAAGGTGATGGCCGGTTGTTTATTTTGAATCTTCCTTTGATTCTATTTTCATTAATGGAAACAGTTATTTGATGCTTATTTTTTTTTGGAATTGACTTATGGTCTTTATTTTTAGCTACTTATGGTATAAATCTTAATTTTAAAATTTTTATATATTATAATGCAAACAAATAGGCCCTAAAAATCAAATATTTTTCCCTATCTAAACATTAAATCTAGCACAATTTCTTGAAAAAAAAAAGGAGTTCTTGATGGAGGGCAAGATAATTTCCATGGAAACGTGGTAGTCTGTAAAAATAGATAAAAGTGGAAAACTAAAATTTTTCAAACTTCCATTTTCATATAAGCAATACAAACATGCCCTTGAAGCTAGCGTCCTTTCTAATTAAAAATTTCTTCTATAAACTTGAAAGAAATAAAGGCAAAAAAGATATTTTACAAAACAATGCTATAGAAATACTGTGAGAAATCAAATGTTTTTGTCTGTCTTTAAAAAGAAATGTGTTACACAAATTTGCCCTACTCAAAATGATTTTTAAGCAATGCCCTTCAATCTATGTTCTTGACAAAATCCTAAAAATGTGATGATTTCTTCTAAACTACACCTTGGAACCTTCCCTCCTCTTTTAAACACTTTTTTTCAACAAAATCTTCATCTACTGTGAATTCATAAAAATTAAATGTAAAATCATACCCTCGGTCAATCCATAGGATTTAAAGTGGAATGTGGAGTCAAAATGTATGAAATCATGAGATTCTCAAAATCTTCGGAATAAAAGATCTCTGGTAACACTTTTTTTTATTTTTTATGTTTCTTTGGTTGATACATCTGCTTTTACCAACTTATATAATTCAAGGAAAGCATATTCCACTATAGTTCAATTTTCAACTTTAGAGTTTGATTTCTTCAACATAGTGAAAAGGTCTATATAACTCACAAACTTCGAGAGTTGGAGGAAAGTAAGTGGTGGCCTAACGTGTAGTAAATTAATAAATTAACACTAAAACCCCAAACAGGGGGCTGGTGTTGGTTTTTGAGTGTTTCAAAAATTCAAAAGGTTTTATCCTTTAAAAAAAATGTTCTATCTTTTCCTTTACTTGTTTTATAAGTGGGTAGTGAATTCTTTATCTAAGTGCATGAGATCCTACATTGATTAAGTCTAACACTTTAGAAGGCTTTATATGCATTTTCATGATCTCTACACTTTGAGACCTTTTGAGCCTTTTACCACTAGATCTATACTTGCATGCGAGTTATGCTTGACATGGGGTGATGGGTTTAGAAAGCGTTTAACTGGTCATGTGTTCATGGCGTGCATCTTGCGCGTGTGCGCAATCTGATTTAATTAATTAATGTTTTTTTAACGTTGATGGTCTTTCTTAATGTTTGTTTTAACATGGTGGAACGTTGTGGCTTAATGCGATTTTAACGTTTAGGATTAATGGCTTCGTTATGGCCCAACGGACACTAATCTCCTTATATAAGGATTGTCCATTTCATGGAAAATCACAACTTTTCATTACAAATCCTATGTTTTTCTATGTTCTTCTTGTTTTCAATTGAGCATTTGTAACTGGAGTCTGGAGTTGAAATTGGTGTGTGACCAAACCTAAACATGAAGGCGGCTGTTGTGTCATGAGGGCAATTCTGCTGGGAACCTTCACATTTGGATTTCATCTCAAGGGGCTGCTGCCGTTGCTGCTCTTCGTCTTCTGCCAACGATATACATATTCAGTTAGGATTTACAAATCGGATATTATTATTATTTTTATTTATTTGATAGCTACCCCTTTTTTATGTAGCATTTTTCAATAGCTGGGATCCAAGAGAGCCCACATATGTGGCAAGAGGAGCCCACACAAGTGGATAGTAAAACCCACACAAGAGGAAAGAGTGCCATAACGAGGGATTGATCACATTAGGAGTGATGCTTTGAAAACCCGGGATCCATCTGTGGGTATGTGAGTGTTATTATGGTGCAAACATCACTTCATCATGAGTGTGTTGGCTATTATTGGCATGTTTGTTTGCACAGAGTGCGTATGAATTGAAAGTATATGAATTCATAGTCAAATAAGCTCCACTACCTCTTTGTGCAAAAGGCGATGAGTGAAGGGTATGATCAGGTGTGGCCATGTAGATGAAACCATCACTTTCCTAAGATTCGAAAAATTTAGAATGGTAGCCAGGTATTTGTTTCCCACATCCTTTAAATCAGTTTCCATTACATGAGAGATAATTTGATGATCAATTCTAAAAACTTGCATTTGGTTATTTAATTTTAACTATTTTAAGAAGTTGAAGTCTTACTATTCCTAATCATTCAATTATATTAAACACACCCACCCTAGGTGGTCCCACCATAGAGCCAAAAGTAAATGAATGAAAATGACCTTAAACACTTCTTTCGCCAATTTATTGTTAGCCCAATAGCGAGATACCGGATTGAAATTCCATTCGAAAAGGTCTTTACTAGTATGTGTAAAAAATAAATAGTTTTTATCTTATTTCAACCCCGCCGTAGATCTATATTTCTGGAATCTGGATCTCTGGTTCGGTCCGAACCTATTTTGACCAATCGGGGGTGACACATGGACTTACTGTATTTAAAAATCGGTATTTTGTTTAAAAACCAACTCCCTTTTTTTTTTTAGTACAAAACAATTCCCTACTTGATTGTTTGGACCAAACTGGACCAAACAGGGAAACCTATTATTCCTGTGTGTACACCCTGTGAAATCGGACCGTACACATCTTTTAGTCCCTTCCAATCTATCTACTATCATGATAGATACAGTAGGGAAAAAAAGGAGGCAGGTGGATGGAGGACAGTTTTGGAAGTTACATTTCCAAACTAGAGAGAGAGAGAGAGAGAGAGAGAGAGAGAGAGTGATAGTAATTTGTAATAAAAAAGGAGTAACAGAGAGAAAGAAGGAGGAGATTGAGAGAGTGGGATGAGACAATCATCGTCTCCGCCCTCTCCGTCGTGAATCTTTCTTTCCCCAAATAGATTTCTTAAGACAAATTAATGGGTGGGTCTCTGATATTCATCTTGTAATGATTCATGTCTGTTCTTATTCCTCTTATTATTACATCTTCTGAGGAGGAAATAACCGTTTTTTACAGGTACTATGATTCCGATTCTATCTTCTCAGATCATTACATGTCATGTTTATGAGTTTGTTGTTCGAGATTTCTTAATTTGTTTTGTGGGGTTGGTTTTTATTTTGAATTGGTTGATGCAAGACATGTGAATTTGAGCATGGGGCTCTTTTTGGCCAATGATTTATGTGGGATTTGGGAAAGTTGATATCTTTTATTTGTTGGTTTGATTCATGTGCAAGTTATTTATTTTGGTGATTATGGTGGATTTTGCAACTGGGTTTCTTCTCTTGTGGGGTTTTGAATTGCAACTTAGAATGGATAATGTTGATGTTGGTATTTGTTAAGGTGGTGATTTTGGAGGATTGGAATTGTATTTGGGATTTTCTGTGTTGGTTTGATGGTGGGAAGTTGAATCCATTTTTCTTGTTCTTCTACATGGATTGGGGAAAGTTTCACTGGAGATGCTTTTTGGATGCGAAATACTTGGATCTAGTGAATTTGGGATGGGTTTTTGTGATGCAGGGGACCTCTGAATTGGGTTTTTGACTGTGTTGGTGGTGCATTTTAAGTTGATATTTGGGTTTTTATTTTTCAGGATAATATTCTGTTTTGTTGGATAAGATGGGATTGAATTTACTGGCTTTGTTGTGTGGACCTTCATTCCTTAACTTGAATGCAATGACTTTCAGTCTTTTTGTCCTAATTGTACTCCTTTAATGTGGGGTTAAGTCGGCTTCTTCATTACTCATTATCTAATTGCTTAGAACATGATGTGCTACTTGGATTGTTTTAAAAGGCAAAGTGCCCATGTTGGCTTTGTTCAGTTTTAACAATAAGCAGATTCTGCCACGACACTTCTGTTTTTTTTTTTTTTTTTTTTTTTTTTTATCGGTCTTAGTTAAATTCCAAACATCACTTGTATATGTTAGGTGTCATGTAATTGAATTCCTAGGAATTTTAAGACTTGGGTTTCTAGAAGTGATTAAAAATGAAGAAGCAAAAGTGAAATAAAAAATGACCATCAAATAACCCTACTTTAATAGAAACTGAATCAAGGGGAAATGGGAAGTGAATACCTAGCCTCCCTAGCAATTCAAATCCTAGGAAAGTCTTGGTCTTGTCTACATCTCTACCTTAAATCCTTCACCCCTCACTTCTTTAATAATTCTACCCATTTGATCATCAATTACTATGTATTTAATTCTATGCGAACAGCCCCAAAGTGTTTTGCTAATTGACATTATGGCATTTCATTTAAATGAAACATCAATTCCCCAGTATATACTGATTTAAGTATGTTGATGAATCTATCAATCTTCCTTCTGTGCGTGGATGGGTCAAGGTTGCTAAACCATAAATTACCTTAGTGGATTTTTTATTTCAGTTCCATTGGCTTGCACCTAGGGCTTGTTTGGATGCATGGAATCCTATTGCCCTTGGCATCCTTGTGTCTAGGGATAGGAGGATTGCTCAAACAAGTTCCTTGGCACAACCAAATGTAAGAATACCTTGGAATCCTCACTTTAATGGATTCCAAAGGTAGGTTCCCCACATCCAAGAGATGCCTTACAATAAATGGGAAGTATGCTTGTGTGAATGAACTTGATCCCATTGCCAAATTTTTCAATATCAATCAATCTCAAAGAGGCCTCAAAGATTTCCCAGATCAATCTTAGTTTAAAATCATTTAGCAGCAAAGTTATTTTACTAAATGAACTAAATATTTGCAATCCAGCATAATGATGCACACATGTTTAACCTTATTAGAACAGAACACTCATATCTTTTCTCCAGTAGACACGCTTTGTGTTGTCAAACAGGTCTGTTTGGCTCTTACTAGATAGTAGTGATATTCACTAAAGAACTAAAATCCTCCTCCATCTTCTATTCATGAGTATAGTTATACCTTTGGAAGTTGTTTGTTGCCTGAACTTCCCTAGAATTTATTTCCTGTTCATGCTTCCTCATGCATCTTTGGGAAAAAAAAACCGTAAAATGCTTTCTTCATTTGTCTGACTGATTGTCTTGCTGCAGTTGCATTTATCAGATAATGAGGCAGTGATGGCCGCAGCGGAAGCTAGGGCTGCTTGGCAGCGGACTGCAAACCGCTGCTTTGTCCAAGAAGATGCTAAGAGAGCACCAAAGGTCACTTGCTGCTCATCATCATCATCGTCGTCGTCGTCATCTAAAGTTCAGTCTGATGTGTCTGGATGTGATGCATGCAATGGGTCAGATCATGCTGCTGCAACTTTCATGCCTCTTAACTGGAATACCTCTAATTCTAGTCTTCCAGCCGACACAAGATGGTGGCTCCAGTTGCAACCCAACTTTGCTTGTCCCAAAGATTTCTCACGTGAAAAACTAAATGCCTTAGATGCTAAACTTGAAGGCATGACAATTGGTGGTGACACAATCATGACTTCTAAGCCTGATGGGGACTCCTTGCCAGTTGAAGATACTCAGGTTGAGCTTAACAAGAGTCCTTGCTTGTCCTTGGAGTCACACTGCAGGGTGTCGATTCCATGTATGAAGCATGATTCTGAAGCAAGAGTTCAAGAGCTAAAGGCTGTGAACAGTAATGTGCATCAGTCACTTAAGCACAAGGCAGGTGAGGATGAATTCTGGTGCCAATATGAGGAGTTTATGGATTGGAAGCCTGTTGACCAGTGGACTTCTGATGAAAAAGCTTGTTTTGACTTGGGCATTACTTGGATGGAAAGTGATAAAACCGAGCCCTGGTGGCGCACTGCTGGTAAAGATGAGCTGGCCTCTTTGGTTGTGCAGAAGTCTTTAGAGCATATCGAGAACTGCGATCTTCCACCACCCCAAACTATGCATGTCAGAAAAGGCCCATTAGCTGGTCTTGAGAGTTTCAATCATGACGTAATACTCTCTTCATCTTTAGATAGAAGTATGCATGCGGATCTCTGCAATCAAGTTGATTGTGTGCAGCACAGTCCTGCTTCTCAAAGCATGGATGGAAAGCATTGGCCTTGTAAAGAAGCATGCCACTTATCCTATGGTTCTGATAAAACATGCAGGTATTTAGTTTTTCATGTACACTATATTATAATTCATGAGAAAATAGCATGCACCCTTTAATATTTTTTGGTAAATATATAGTGGAACATGAGAATGGTGAGTTGTTTAGCCCACCATTCCTATCTAATTTTTTTCTTGATTTATAATGATGTGTGTGAATATAAAAAATTTGAAGAGCACTTCAGAGGGCATAATTTAGTTCAAATGCTAACTAATATCTTTTTGGGGTTGATATGGAGTATGGACAGTATCCAAAACCAATTTAAAGATCTCCATAGTACTTACACAGTTAGACTAACCTTCTCTTCTGCTTTTGGCTGATTTAGCAATGCACTATTCATTCCATTTAGAAAAGTTCTATTTTTCTTAAAACGGCATGATTCTTTCACTAGCTTTCTATTGAATTAGCTGAATATAGTATAAGTCCTGTTCTGGTTGAGATATGTATCAGTGTATTGCCATAATTAATATTGTTTTGGCTTTTAAACAATGATAAGACTGCAGGTAGACACTCATGTCTCTTGCGTGCCTGCTTGTACACACATGTACACAACAATCGTGGTAGAATCAGGGGTTTTCCTTTGGGCTTTTTTTTTTTGGGTTTTGTAGCGCGCCCGGGGGTTGCATATGTAAAAAGCCATGAAATTCTCCATAACATATGGGTGTTTAACCAATTTCTAGGTTTTTTTTTTCTCAAAATTTCATGCCCCCCCCGCCCCCCATCCAAAGTTCCACCACACATGTCTGTGTGCACACGTGCATGTGGAGCAGCTTCCGACTGTCATTGGCTCTTGACAAAACTCAAATTTACATGAAGGACCAAAGGAGGCCATTGTTTGTCCTGATATTTGAATCCTGAAAGAGGCATATTTTTTTTCTATAATATTTTTCCCAATTGATATGATAATGAAATTTTATTTAAGTTCCTTTCTGTCAGTCTGCAATCAACCTTGAAAATTCACCTCATTACTTTAGCATATGTAAACAGAAGCTTGCATGCTGAGTTTTTCTTTCACTAGCCAGGTTCCATGTTCATTTTTACTCTGCACTTACATTAGTAGCTTAAATCGATTCTTTGGTCATATACAGTGGCACCAATAGCTACAATACTACCATCAAGGATTCAACAGAAGGCAGACCTTCTTCTGAGAACAATGCTAATAAGGCTCAACTATTAGAGGCACTTTGCCATTCCCAAACTCGGGCAAGGGAGGCAGAGAAGGCAGCTCAACAGGCATACACCGATAAGGAACACATTATCAAACTCTTCTTTAGACAAGCATCACATTTGTTTGCGTACAAGCAGTGGCTGCAACTTTTACAACTAGAGAGCCTTCTTCTCCAGCTTAAGATGAGGGATAATCAGAAGATATCCACTCTTCTTCCAGGATTACCATGGAGGCCACTGAACTCGAAGCAGTTAAGAACGGGTGTGCATGAGGTGAGAAAGGGCAACTATCAGAATCATGGCTTCAGTAAGTGTGCTGTAGCAGTTATGGTTGGTTTGGGCCTTGCTGGAGCTGGTCTGCTCTTGGGCTGGACCATGGGTTGGATGCTTCCTTCTTTTTAGATCACTTTACATTTGACCTGTTTCACTTGAAAACTTCAAATGAATTATGTATTCATGTTTGGTTGGGCTGGTAAACTCATTCTATCCTCTTCATGGATGTATTAATGGTATGTGGAAAGGGAATGGATTGCTGGAATGGCTTGGTGTTCTGTGTTGCGTAGCTACTCTCTGCATCCTCCTTTTGTTATTGTGTAGATAAGGCCAGAGTTGTGTATTAAAATTTTTTTTTCCTTATATGAGGTGAGATTGTACACCTGTATATAGTGGATGAGTGACAATCTTATGAACAATCTCCTTTTACCATGGATTTTATCTTGTGGCTTTCTTTCTAAGATACTTTGGAAGGAATTATTGTATTAGCAGGACCGTAAGGCCTCACATGATTGTCATGGTGAATCTGGGTTTTGAGTATTAGTAGAATTAGTTGTGTATCATATTTGGTCCTTATGAGAATTAGAAATCACAATATAACAACTTGTTTGTGCAACGATAAAATTCTTCCCTTCGTGGGCTTCTATTTTAATGGGTGAGGAGTCCTACATTCTTAACCAACGAAATCAAAATCCTCTCTATTGAGGAAAATCAATCCTTTTTTTTTTTGTCATTCTGCAAGAAAAATGTGTCCCCCACCAGACACGAGAACAGTAGGCTGCACTTCTCTACTGCAGAATCCTCCCATTGCATATGTGCACCTAAGTGAGCTTTCTTCTCCCTCCTCTCAATACCTGTGATTGGGCCATATATTGTTCTTTTTTTTTTGCTTTGATAGAGGTCAGATAAACAGCATCCATTTAACATGATGCTTTATTTCTAGTATTCAACCCTGCTAGAATTCATGATAATTCAACCAAGTTTTTCTAGATTAGTTGCAATTGCATGCAGGAGAAGATCTCTCTCTCTCTCTCTCTCTAATGCATCAGGTGAAAGGAACCCAGAAATGGAAGTCTGTCACATTCCTTACCTTTTTTTCTAGCCTATATGTGTAAGAAGGCAATTGTGGTTCTGGATAAGTAAAGAAGCTCAAGTGTCATACTAGATTAGTTAAAGGAAGAGCACCTGATTTTGGATTTTCTGTTTAATTGTTTTGGTTTCTCTCTAATACCTTATCTCAATACTACAAATTAAGGCATCAACTCTCTAAACAATCCCACCTCAGATTAACAAAAAAAAAAAAAAAAAAAGAACCAAAGAACCCTTCACCATAATGCATCTATTCTTGAATGTAAATTTATGGTAGTAGTGACACATCTAAGGGTGTTGCATAATATCCCGATAGCGTTTTAGTGCCTATTTTGATCGTGACAAAAGTGGGGTTTGGATTTGTGCAATTTGGACAGTGCACACAAACAGAGATTGTCTTTTTTATTTTTTTTACTGCAACTCATATTGGTGTCCCACATCAACCATTGATCAATCAATAATATGATTAGTAAACATTAATTACTAATCAAATGATCAAATGCACTTGTGGGATCAATTCCCATTATTATTATATATGAAGCAAAGTGATTTCAATTTGAAATCACTTCCAATTGATTTTGACCAATTTAATTTAGTTTGACCCTAGCAAATGGGTCGGATTGGGGTAATTTAGGTCGGTCCACCTGACCTGTGTGTTTTTAATGACAAGGTAAAAATTAATTTAGTTTGTGCCGAGACTCGAACTCAAGACGATATAGATTTTAAAGGAACAACCCTACCATTATACCACAAAGCATCTTTTTTGCTAATAGTTATCAACAAAAACTTAAAATTAGTTAACGAGAAAGGGACCCGAAGCCCCCACTTTAGAATATTGACCGTGAGTTGGAATTTATCTACGAGGTATTTATAAAAATAACTATATTTTTGTAATATTGACCCCTATAAATACTGTTGTTATTATTTTCATACTTATGCATTGTACTTTAAGTATAGATGATCAAACTTTTGAAATAACTATTTTATATGATTTCCTATATAGTCATTAATTTTCTATGACAACCATTTTACAATAAAACTAAACTCAAATGAATATATAATATATGAATTAATTAAAAAAAATAATAAGTTTCATAGTTAATAAGAAAATGACAATATTATTGAAAAAAGAAAAATTCGAGACAACAGCGTGGAGCTAAAGAGGGGGCGGAAAACTTTCCATGTAACTGATGTGCTACAATACACGCTTGCCGAGGGAGAAAGGGTGAGTTTGATTTTTTTTTCTTTTTTGTGTGTGTGGCTTTAAATTTTATAAATCGTGATGTAAATGGAGTAGAACACTACGATAGATCTACATCCTTGCTATTTATGGGATATCTCAAATTCTCACCTCATTCTGGGTTATTTCATCGGTCAAATTCATTCTCTGATAAAATTTTTTTACAAAATACTGGAGTTTTCCATATAACCTTTTTTTTTTTTTTTTTGTGATTCGGACTCTCCATCATGCCTTTTGTCTATTAAGAAACTCCCAATAACATCCTATTCTATCAGGCAATAGCATTTGAGTGTTAATGGGTTATAGTGTCTATAAGTGCCACTAATCTAAGGAATTTCAAGTATCTTTGTTTCTTCTGATTATATGAATTTTTTTTTAGAACGTGAAATGCCGATTTCTGGGTTGTCTAGTTTATTTAATCCTTAGTCTTTTTTACTTAATCCACTCTCGGTTCTGGGTTGTCTACTTTCCTTTTTATCTATTGATTTTGATTGTACACTTTTTTTTAAGAATGCGGAACTAATGGTAAAATGAATCTCCAATAATATTGATCCATCTAAGTAAATAATTAAGCTCATTCTTATTATCATCATTTTCTACTTTCTCTAATATAATTATATTTATCTATGTCAACAAGAGAACTTTCATTTTTTTCCATTTCATTTACTTTTAAGTTCATTATATTTGTTTAGAGCAACTTTAATAATTTTTTTGTTTTTTTTGTGTCTCTTTTTAGTACCGTCTCATGTCTCATTTGCATGCTTATTTTAGATCAGTATTCAACTCATTTTAAAATGTAAGCACCTTAAGCCAATTGGTGCAATTATTAAACATTTCAATTTGAGAGGTAAACCTTTTTTAATTCATTTACTTTTGAGTTCATCATATTTTATTTGATCAATTTTATTTATGTCATTTTAATATGATTTATATAAAAGAATCATCATTTTAAAATTTCTATAGATTTACAATATTTTTATGGTTTGTATTTGTATGGTTTTCATAGATTGTGAGTTTCTTTTTTGCCCCTTTTTTGTTTCAACTTTTGGGTATTGGGATCTTCTTGTTTTTTTTTCTTTTAAATAACTTTTTATCATGAGATTTTCTGTGAATTCTCATTTTTTTTCTATTTTTTAAATCTTTTTAATGCTTATCATTATGAGTTAATTATTTATTTTACTTCCATTGGGTTCTTTAAGTTCTCTTTGTGAAATCTTTTTATGGATTTTTCTTATTTCTTTTGTGGCTTCAGATTTCCATTTTTTAGTATTCGATTATCATAAGTTGGTTTGGTTCTTCTAAGTTTCTTTTATCATTATATTGTCTATGAATCTTTGTTTATATATATTTTTATAGCCTTTTTGTTAAAATTTATTTTGTTTTATTTTGTATTTTTATATTATAATTTCACACTTGTGATGGGTTTTTAGTTTTTTTTTAATTATGATGTTTTTTCATGAATTTGTGGGTTTTTTTGTCTTGGCCCTTCTGTGCTCTATTTTTTAGTTTTTTTTTGCTCATGAGTATTTGATTATTTTAAATTGCTGATATTATTGAGTTGATTGTGGATTTTCATTTCAATGTTTTATTTCTATGTGTCTTTCAAATTTCATTGGATTTGATTTATAGTTTATATTGTTTGTTTGTTTTGATTTTGTTTTTTAGTTTTCTTTACCATTAATCTTCAATTTTCATGGGCTTGTGTTTTTTTTTTTTTTTTAAATTATATGGTATTCGATATTGAATTCTTATGGACTTTTTTTTTTCTTTTTTCTCTTTCTTAGACAAAAAACCTTTTGCATTTAATTGTAAAGAAACTAATCATAATTTTTTTTTATAGATTTTAGGGGTTTTAACGGGAAAAACCCCCATACATGGGCATTTCATTGATTGAGACCCAATAAATCCTGGTAGACAGAAGTGGTCCCATGGGCCACTTACGTTTTTTTTTAAGGTTTTTTTTGTAATAGTCGATATCGACTATCCCGTCGTTATACAAAAGGGTAAAAAGCCCCTTTTTCTCACCGTCTTCTTCACCTTTTCATTTTTTCACTCTGTCTTCATCACCTTTTCCCTTTCATCCCCTCAACGGTGGTCCCAATCGGTGGTCCCAGAGAAAGATTCGCGCCAACTCTTCAAACATTCTCCATAGTTTGACGCACATGGAGGTATTTTATTTTTCTTCTTGTTTTTGTGTCCTAAATTTAGAGGGAGTTAGCGTTTTTTGATAGTTTTGATCGTTTAGAATGGAAAGACCTGCAATCTTCTTTACATTTTCTAGTTTACCCATTTAGAAGGGATTATTCAACTATGAGCATTGCCGTTTGCAGATGTTATTGTATCATCCTGTTTATGACATGGCAAATGTACTGGGTTTTCTGAAATCATAGTAAATTGGTTTTGAAGAACGGTAATAATTTCATGAAATTACCGTCAAGATCCCTAACAACAAACTAGAAGTGGATCCCCTCTTTTTGGTCTGAGGATGAAATTTTGCTTGTTTGATTCATAGGATTAATGCATTTTTTTTCCTGTGATTTCTCCTCTTTTAAGAAGCAAATGTAGCAAGTGCAGTTTACTCTTCTAAAGAAACTGCTAATTGGACACAATCACATTCATCTAAACCACATATTAGTTCTCTTAACATGCAGTTGATATGTGATATTTTCTCATCAGGATGCTTGGGCTACGAATGCATGATTGAGGGTCCTATCTCGTAGTGGGTCCTCACTCTAGTATAGATATTTCTTTTGCTTGTTACTCTCTTTTGCTAGTTTGAATTAGCAAGCCACTTCCCACGTAGCAGTTGGTTGTAACTGTAGGAGTATAGTGGAGTAGATCATTTAAGAAAGTGGGTTATCAGGCAGAGCATGCTGTTATCGAGCCTCCACTTGGGCACTGCTCCATCCGCATGACCATTGACGCGAGAGCCCAACACCCTAAATTCATTGAAAATGCCACCACACCAGAATTGCCTCTACTCACCCCAGACCAAATTGGCTCCTCCTTCACTGTAGATCCCGGTGTCTTTTCCAATGTCCGCATTGTTAACCAAAAATTTAACAATTTAGGCTATTGCAAAACCTCGGTTACGCCCCAATCCAACTTCAAATGTTTGAGAACCTTCGCCCCTGTGTTAATGGGGGGTTTTTTGTTTATCCGCAACTATAACCCGTTCTATGTAATGACTATGAAATCAGAAACACTTCTGCTCTGTAGCCTAACGTTAATGCAAGTTCTATATATGGTGGATTTGGCAGGCACCTATTGCTTTCCCCTTGTTTGAATGGATTGTGGCACGTTTTGCATGATGGAGATATGTGCATCTTCAAAAAAAAAAAAGAGAAAAAAAAAAAAACATTGCTGCGAGCAATAGATGTTTTGACATCTTAGGCTCTTCGTTCTGTTTAACGAGATAGATGAGGACATCATCTATCCACCAACAAAACAGATAAGCTTTGTGGGAGAGATGTTTGCCTGTATATGGATATTTCTAAGGCCTTTGCAATGATCGGTTCGCAACTTGGATATCTTGTTGGATCTACACGCTCCGTAGCAGTACGTGGAAACATCCAAAAGCCATGTTGGAAAGGTGTCTAGTTAAGAGGGCCAACGTTGCTGAGGTGGACTTTTTAATCAAGTGGCAAGGTGCAATATGGGGATGATTCAGAATCATGAGAATTACCCAAAGGCTAACCTTGTGGACAAGGTTAATTTAAGAGGGGTGGAATGATATGTGATATTTTCTCATCAGGATGCTTGGGCTACGAATGCATAATTGAGGGTCCTATCTTGTAGTGGGTCCTCACTCTAGTATAGTTGTTTCTTTTGCTTGTTACTCTCTTTTGCTAGTTTGAATTAGCAAGCCACTTCCCACGTAGCAGTTGGTTGTAACTGTAGGAGTATAGTGGAGTAGATCATTTAAGAAAGTGGGTTATCTATGTAGTCTCTTGTATTTATTTAGGATTTACTCTCAATAGAAGTATCATCTGAATTATCAACACAAAGCCTTTTAGTTTATCAGGTTTGGTCTCCCTTTTGAGATCATCAATCTTTCTTTCTACTTCCCTTTTGAGCAGTGCTAAAGTTTTTTAGCACCATAGTTTGAGGTTTATAGAAAGTTCGTATCAGCAGTGGATATATGTTTTGGTGGTTTGTTATTTGTCACTAATGTTCTGTGCCCAAACAAGCTAGTTACATACTTTTGTTCAATTGTTGTCTTTATTTGCTTTTGTGTATGTGAGCAGTCCAGTTAGATGTGGTGGTTTGTTAATGATCAGTCCATAGAGACTGATGTAACTTGGTATTATAATATGCGGGCACTCCAGAGAAAGTAATATGTGGGCATTCTAGAGAGAGTATTATATTGTCGTATGGGAAGGGAAAGGAGAGCATCTTTCCAATAGTTGTCCCTAAATTAAAAAAGAGGTAGACATCTTCACAAGCCTCCAAAGATCCCGAACCCTTTTGAATAATTCCAATCCAATGTAAACAGTAAACACCTGTAGCTTTCGTCTTCCCATGAACATCTCAAGGGTTGATAATCTTTCAAAATACAAAGAGGAAGTCACCCAAGGGCAAACAAACTTGCATTGGCTGGAAGATATATATGTGCAGTCCACTGTTTGGTGATACAAACAGTGGATAAAATGTGGCCCCACATGGACATGCTATCATTCAAAACTACTAGTGATTTGGTGGTTTACAACCCTTGACCGACAACTTGATAAGATGTTAAAAGAAAATAAATTGTCAGTTCATTTTCAAACTAAAAGGAATGCAAAACTATTGGATGGCTCCAGTGATAATTAATCCGGACAGGACCATACATTCCCTATACTTTTCTGTGATAGTCCAAATTCAGTTGCTACAACAAAATGGGTTGCATTGGTAAATTTGTTAACCTGTCTATTGGTTTACAACAACTTTTTATCGTTGCCAACCTATCTAGAGTTCAAGAGGGGGATTATCTATTGTTAAATTTTTTTTTCGTATTTGACCTGAACCTCTTATGTAGTGAAATCAATGATCTTCAATGCTGCCAAGTCCTGATAAATTGTCTAAAAAACTCGTTTAAATTTTGCAGGTCAATGAAGAAAAACCCGTTGAAACTCCAAGCATACTCCTCTTTAACCAAAACAATCATATCTCGGAGGGTATCGGTCACGGAGAGGTATACCAAAAACATAATTCAATTTTGTATTTACAATTGGAATTTCTTAGTTTTGTTCTATTGTTACCAAATAGTAATGTATTATTACTTTGAGATCATGAGAGAAGGATGTCCAACCGCTTTCATCGCCGACCCAAGCATATCTGTAAGTCTGCGCTGAAGTGTCCTATCTTAGTTACCATAGGCTTATGAGTCATACTATTCGTTAACCATTTATATTGTGGTGACATTACTATTTGCAGAGTTGGTGGCAGGATGGATCTGATGCCAGTGTTGAAGCTGCCTTCGGTAAGCACGGCCACAGAGTCTGGGAAGCAAGGGAGGCACATACACTTGTGTTTGTCGTCCACTACAGGAACCATTTCACGCTCGTTGTGGGATACGTTGATGAAAAAAGGTGGGAATTCTATAACAGTTTGGCTGGTGATCGTTTGACACAGAATAAAGCGGAACAGTTTATAAGTATGGTTTGGGATCTTATATTGCAATCCGAGTACATTGTTTCAGGACATCACTTATGTAACAGCTGCCCCCCTTGTGCAATTTCTCATTTTTTGCAGATCAGCTGGTTAAACAAGATGTATATGCATTTTGGGTGGACGGATCCATTTTTATGGACGATCGTGTTCAAGGAAGACATTCCTCATCAAAACAATGGTAATGATTGCGGGGTCTTCGCTGTGGCATTCGCAGAGCATTGTGTTCACCGTCGTCCTATCACATTTACCCAAAATGATATCCCTTATTTCCGCAGCAAAATTGTCATTGAGTTATTCAAGAGAAGTTGGCAAGTGAATGCTAATAGGTTGAATCTTCCTGAGCTGTTGAACCTACCGGCTTGATGTGATTTTATTAGTTTAATAGAAGTTTTGTGAAGGTATTGGGCAGTAGACGGAGAGGCCATTACAAATACTTTTTGTATGAATTTGTGGAACTTGTAAGAAGCACTGGTTGTGGAACTCATATGGTTCTTCTTGTATTATTTTGATTTTTATATTGTGGACCTCCATTTCACATAATTTGAAATTGAATGGGTATGGAACATGTGTTTATTGAATGTGGTTGTGATATTGTGGTTTGTGCAGAATGTGTGCTTGAGTATAAGATTGATTATGACCATGATTTTTATATTGTGGACCTCCATATTTCACATAATTTGAAATTGAATGGGTATGGAACATGTATTTATTGAAATGTGGTTGTGATAATGCAGGATGTGTGCTTGAATATAAGATTATTGATTATGTAATTTGAATCACAAAAAAAAAAAAAAACACAGTAATAGTCGATATCGACTATTACTATAGTCGATATCGACTATTTAACTGAAACATAAAAAACACAGTCATAGTCGATATCGACTATGACTATAGTCGATATCGACCATTTAACTAAAACATGAAAAACACAGTAATAGTCGATATCGACTATTTAACTGAAACATAAAAAACACAGTCATAGTCGATATCGACTATTTAACTGAATCATAAAAAACTCAGTCATAGTCGATATCGACTATTACTATAGTCGATATCGACTATTTAACTGAATCATAAAAAACTCAGTCATAGTCGATATCGACCATAAACTAAAAAAAAACAGTCATAGTCACTGGAACTTAGAAAAACAGTCATATGATGAAACAAAACAACTACGTTTTTTTGGCGCTCTAATATTTAGCGAATAATATCTCAATAAGGCTGGAAAAAATTAAACCATTTGCATCCCAAAGAAATTAAGAGAGTTTTCAACATATATTAACCCCAAAAAGGGAGTGCATCCTTACAAAAAAAAGACATGTGCAATACAACACAATTATGCCCTTCCAAAAAATGCTTCAACAAAATGTACAAGGCCCTTTACGGCAACATCTTCTATCACATTTATACAAAATACTAACACCTTCCCAAAAAGGAGTTCACGTTGACTCTTGCATTCCCCTTCCAAAAAATCCCCATCAGTAGACTATACACTGTCCAGATTGCTGTTATACAAAATACCAACACCAACCAAAAAGGAGTTCACGTTGACTCTTGCATTCCCCTTCCATCTTCAATGCTTCAGTAGACTATACACTGTCCAGATTGCTGTTATACAAAATACCAACACCAACCAAAAAGGAGTTCACGTTGACTCTTGCATGCCCCTTCCAAAAAATGCTTCAGTAGACTATACACTGTCCAGATTGCTGTTATACAAAATACCAACACCAACCAAAAAAGAGTTCACGTTGACTCTTGCATTCCCCTTCCATCTTCAATGCTTTAGTAGACTATACACTGTCCAGATTGCTGTTATACAAAATACCAACACCAACCAAAAAGGAGTTCACGTTGACTCTTGCATTCCCCTTCCATCTTCAAATTTGCGCCGGTGGATTGCGGCAACTTTGTCGATTATGCCCCCTCTCCTTACAGTTACCACAGGTGACTACCTTCCGTTGGCGGCCACAATCCTCGGTCCGAATCCTATTCTTCTTTGGCCGCCCTGGCTGTTTAGTAGCTCGTGGTGGCAAAACTCGTTCATCAGATGTGTGCTCCCATTGTTTAATGTCTCGGGTAGCATGCAACACTTCACTATATGTCGTACGATACACACTTGATAGGTACCAATGTTCGCAGAATTCATATGGATCATAGTTTCTAACTCGCATTGAAGCCAATGCATGAGAACACGGGATCCCCAAAATCTCCCATTTTCGACATGTGCAAGTCTTGCGTTCAAGATCGACGACGTCCACATACTCCGCAGATTGTACCTGAAACTCGACTAGACCAGCCACACGAACATGCAATCGTCGCGCTTCTTCACTTTCTTTTTCCAAAACTTTCTCCGCATAAGGTGTTAGACGGCTTGTAATTGCTTCCGACTCAAGATGGCGCTTCTGGTAAAATTCCATTAGCTTGGCCCGTATTTCCTCGACCTGTTTTGTAATAGGAAGGACCCTTGTATCCTTTAAGAGGCCATTTGTGCATTCTGCAGCGTTACTAGTGAGCATGTCATACCGCCGTCCTTCTACATGTGCATCAGCCCAACGTTGCCTTCCAATTGAATCAATGTAAGTGAATGCCTCTTGGCTGACTGCCCGAATATCGGTCATATATGCATCATACTCAAACGGCCTGTTTGCTTTGGCAGCACGCCAAAATTTCATAACAATTGCCGCATCACTGAAAGATACCCTAATATTCTCGGCAATGTGACGGCAACAATAACAATGCCTTGCGGAGGGTATGGTGTTCAAGAGCGCCGGAATAAGACCCTTTTGACGGTCCGACACAATAGTCAAATTATTAGGCTCACCCAGCGCTATATGTAGGTTTGCAAGGAACCACTCCCAACTATCACGTCGTTCTGCTTCCGCGAAGGCAAAAGCGATGGGGAGGAGCTTATGATTGGCATCGTGTGTAACGGCAACGAGCAAGACACCGGGATACTTCCCTCGAAAATGTGTCCCATCTATAGCAATCATTGGTCTGCACATACTAATGAAAGACCTTAGACAAACTCCGAATGCCCAAAAAAATCTTCTGAAACGGTCCTCAGATGTGGTGTCTATGTTCGTTATTGTGCCTGGATTGGTCCTCTGCAGTTCAATACAGTAACTAGGCAGCATTTGAAATGACTCTTCGTAAGAGCCTCGCACTGCACGCAGGGCTATCTCCTTTGCTACATGTGCCTTCCTATAACTAATAGTTGTCCCATATTCCATTTGGTAGTCGTTCATGATCTCTTTTGGTTTAAGATTGACATTTTGTCGGACTCTATCCATGATGAACTCCGAAATTAGCAATGCTGACGCCTGTTTATGTGACATTCCCATCATTGGCTTCGAGCATATATGGACAGGATTATACGTACGCACTTTGAATTGTGGTCCTGATTCCACGATAGAGGCATGAATGCGCCAAGGGCAATTCTGATCTTTACAGCATGCTGTCACCTTGTACATGTTTGTCTTCAAGTGCTTCAGAGTAAAGTTTTCATAAATTGCGAACTTAGCCACAGTCTTCCGGAACGTGTCACGATCAGGGAATTCACGGCCAACCCACATTTCACGTGCTGAATTGTTTCCAATGTCTACATTCGATTTTTCAGGTACCATGTTGTCGATGAAATTAACACCTGAATGTTCACTTGAAGGACATGCATTGTTGATTGGATTAGCCCCGGCAACGTTGCTTTTGTCCGAGCCCATCACAATCACTGCAATTTGTCCGGTGAAAATATTTTCATCAAAATAATTCTCATCACCATACTCTGCCCCATCCTCTATATTATCAACATCAATTTCTTGACCTAAGGTATGATGCGGACTTGTAATGTTTCGAACAGTCAAAAAATGCATGTCATTATCTTCTTGGAGATCAACTGTAGGAAGCTCTGGAACGACTGTCCTATCTTGCACTTCTTTTCCCTTGCAATTTATCAATACACTCCTCGATTTTCGAAGTAAACATTGATGCTTGTCATTCCTCTGAAACCTACAGTGCATCAACATATAAGGGATTGGGATTAATATTTGATAAAGTATAATCCAAGAATACAACAAATTGACAAAGTATAATTTAGAATACAACAAATTGACATACCCATATTGTTCTCTTCCTTTACATTGTCCATTGTTCGGACTCTTAGAAACATATAAGTAGATCCCATTTGTATCCTGACCCGATGTTTTGATCATTCTGTTCACATCACTATCATCTTCAATGCTAGCCAGTGAAAATGCACGTCCATTGTGATGAAGGTATTGTATACTTAAACTTTTAGTAGATGAATCCCAATTAGATGCTTTAATTGCTTCGCCAACCAATGACCCATATGTTATGCCAGTTGATAAATACCTCATCTTCTGCTTTCCTCCGTTATAGACGGGACGCATAATATCAAATTCAAAGTTTCCATCGTAGTGGAATATGATTAGAACCTCGCAATCTGACATGCTGTTTATAAATATAAAATTAGTTTATAATAGTGATAGGAATGAAAGGTAAATTGTATACATAAACAGTGCCCATGGTGAAAGGCCAAATGTATGTTTAAAGTAAATGCATTGTGATATTATAAGGGTGTACTAATTGTATTGTTAAACAATGCCATACAGAGATTATGCGCATTTTAAACCCTCAACCAAAAAGGGATTATGAAAACTAAATAAGATAGTGTAACTGTAGGAGCATATCCACCTTTTATAACAATTTCATGGGACAAGGCAAATGTGCTGTTACAATTTCTAAATCTTGTAAAAGGAAATAGATGAAAATGAATTAACACGGGGCATGAATGTTGTGTTTTAGTTTGGGTTAGGATAAATAATACAGTGAAGAAGAGAAGTGATTTCTTTATTGTCAAATACATGTAAATTTAAAACCCTAAACACAAAAACGTATGTGCAAATTAAAGATGGTAGTGTCACTTTAGGAGCAAATATCCACCATTCAAAACTCTAGATGCACTTGGGTGCCATTTTCTGGGATAGTAAAAAAATTGCACATTTAAAACCCTAAACCCAAAAACGTATGGAAAATCAAAGATGGATGTGTTTTTTTCGGAGCAAATATCCATCGTTCACAACTCTAGATGCACTTGGGTGCCATCTTCTTGGACAGAGCAAGGTCGTTCATTACTTGTTTAGGGCTGGTAACATATAAAAGGAAGAATATGAATCAACAAGTTGGGTGAATGAAAAGTTTTGGGGAAACTATCAAAACTAATAATAAAGATTCAAGTGTGTACCTACCTCTTAAAGGAGTGCAACCACCACCCTTAATGGAGTGAATAAAGAGCTGCAACTCTTGTTCATCGCCAGGCTTGCAGACGTGAGACGAACGATGAAAAGGGGAAAAGAAGATGCGAAACTGGGTATGTAACTTATGAATGAGCGTCGATATCGACTATAGCGCTAAAAGACAAAAAAAAAAAGTGAAACGTAACTTTAGGGCCACTTCTGTCTGTAAGATTTTATTGGGTCTAAATTCATTAATAGTATGTTTAAAGGGATTTTTCCCGTTAAATCCCCTAGATTTTAATATTATAATTATATTATCCATGCTAATCACGGGAGTGTTTTACTAGTTTGCAGTGAAATTTGAGGGTATCCCTTCATCTCTCAATTTATTGTCAATTTCCAATAGATGGCCCCACTTTTGTCAGGTTTGGAAAACTTCAGAGTTGAAAGTCAAAAAAGCCTCCCAACTTGAATCACACCAACTCTCCAGGTTCGAAGGTTTGTCGAAGTGAGGACTTGAAACTTGAAAGTCGAAGCTCGAGGATCCGGTCGTTCGAAGTTCTCCCACCTGCCATCCAACGTGGCCCACGTTCGACCAACAGCAATCTCCCACGTGGGAACGGCATTCCCGGTGAAATGCAGATCTCCTCCTAATGGCATTTGAATTCTCGACATTCTTCTTCATACATCTCTCTTACAATCGTTGAATTTCATTTCTCCAATTCCAATCTCTCTCTCTCTCTCTCTCTCTCTAACAAAGAGAAAAAACAGTAGAGAGATTCCACAAAACATGCCGTTCTTTGATGTAAGCAAATACCAGAAAGAAGGAGAGGAATCATCAGCTGCATCAGTCAATGGAATTAGGATTTTCTACGCAACTTATGGCCGCGGGAAAACCAAAGTTCTTCTCATCATCGGTTTGTTTGTTTCTTCTTCTTCTTTACTGTTTTATTTTTTTTTAATGGGTTTCTTTGAATTTGTGTTGAATGGGGTTGCACTTGCAGGATTGGCGGGTACCCATGATTCGTGGGGTCCTCAGATTAAGGGCCTTACGGGAACCGAGACGCCCAATGATGTTGAATCTTTGATCGTTGATGAGAATCTCAATGACCCAGATGAGATTGAGGTCTGCTCATTTGATAACAGAGGCATGGGTCGGAGCTCCGTGCCCACCAACAAGTCGGAATACACGTCAGCTTCTCTCTCTCTCTCTCTCTCTCTCTTTGATCTTTTGTGGAATTGGGGGTGCTTTGGATTTTAGAATTGGCTTGTTATGAATTATATTATGATGCATTCTTTTCATTTGGGGTATGAATGAATCTGATTGTTATGGGCTTGTGTAATGTACATTGGACTTGCTGTTTTTCTCTCTTTCTGATTTTTCTTTTGTGGTCTGAATCTGGTTGTGGGGTATTTTTGAAATGCACATTAGTTTCATGTTTTATAAGAGAGGAAGAAAAGAACTAGCCAGATTATGGTGATTTTTCAGGAAAACTGGATTTTTCTTTAAAAAAAAAATTATTCCTTATTTTGAGGTGCTTGGAATTGATACAAGGAATGCATTTTGAGCATGCAACTTTCCAACAAGAAAATGCTATTTGTAATGTGCTCAAATGCAAGTAGGAGTGGCAACACATGCCATCATGTCATCCAAGTGACATCCAAGCATCCCATCAAGTAGCCCCACTTTGCATTGCCCTGGCCCAATTACATACTCTGTCATTGTTGAATCATTGACAACCTTG
This sequence comes from Cinnamomum chago, assembly GCA_038049695.1. Taxonomy (NCBI): domain Eukaryota; kingdom Viridiplantae; phylum Streptophyta; class Magnoliopsida; order Laurales; family Lauraceae; genus Cinnamomum; species Cinnamomum chago. The sequence goes on from CP142462.1 coordinate 7,837,827, forward strand.
GAAACAAATTCCATTTTTTTTTTTTCCTTAAACTTGTATCTTGGCCTATGATGCCCGGATATGGCAGAGACACCATGGACATTGTGGAAACATGTATTTTGTGCAAAAAAAATAAATGAAGTATCCGATATGGTACGACAGGATGTGTTGCCTGTTTTTGAAATATTTGGGTGTCATAGACTGTGGCCATCTCAAAGCAGATCAGCTGATTTTTTGGGTCAAGGCATCTCTATGGTGCGACCATATAATGAGAGGCTTGGATATTGTACATGTGTTGCATTGGGACTTATGAACCGCTATTCCCTTACAGTAATGAATCTTGTTAGCAGCGCTTGAATATTTCTATTTAAACAGCAGTAAAAGAAAAAAAAAATGAAATTATGTTCTTGTGATCTTTTTCTACTACTATACTGTTTCGCATTCAGGGAATTTGTTCATGTCATATCTTCTGTTTTCACAAATGCAATGTTTCCACAATCTTTGAAAATTGAGATTTCCTATTTCTGTTGTCCTGTATATGATGGGTGGCAGAACAACAGTCATGGCTACAGATGCATTGGCACTGTTGGATCATTTGGGATGGAGAAAAGCGCACATCTGTGGGCATTCAATGGGTGAGTTCAGTGCCTTGATTCTTCTTCTTCTTCTTCTTCTTCTTACATGATTACTAGCATCAGGCAACAACTGAGAAGGTTGGTCTGGGATGGTAATATTTAATCAGTTCTTGACTAGAATCATTAGAAGGTTGTTTAAGTTAATGTGATTGTCAGAACAGGGGCCATGATAGCTTGCAAGTTGGCAGCAATGGCGCCTGATAGGATATCGTCCTTAGCTTTACTTAATGTGACAGGAGGAGGATTCGAATGCCTTCCTAAGGCATGTTTCGAAACTATGTCATTTGAACTTTTTTTGTATCTTTTTGCATGTTTCTGCAGTAGCTAATGTTTTATGTTTCTTCTGTTTATACTGGTTTTGAACTCTTCCTACACAACATCGGTAGTCAATTTGCATGTTAGTGTATTATCCACTTCTCGTTTGGTCTTTCCATGCAGATTGAGTCTTTTGATTTGATGCCAAAGGCACTAATATAGAAACTATTAGCTGTGATAGAATTCAGAATCTATTGTTATCTTCCTCTTTTCTAATAATTAGTATATTGTTATCACCCTCATTTTCTAATAATTAGTGAACTTAATTAAATTAGCAAAACAATATACAAAGATACAGCATGGTATGCATTGGTATGGAAAAAAAGGGCCCTTATTGGCTGGCATACCAAAAATTTCATTTCCCTCTCTTTACATATTGCAACTCACAACATTTGTCTTCATATCTGAACCTCTAATGTCATTTATGATAAGAGTTTCCCATCTTAGAATCTTGCAGTGACACCATTTAGTTGTATTTTGTGAATCTCCCTTCCATTCTGATACCTATGTACTTAGTTCTCTAAGAAACTGAAACAGAAGTACTTGGATGAGTGCAAGAAACACTGTAAATGAGCTTAGCTAGGCAATCTTGACCTCAATCTTACTACATGATTTGCAGCTTGAGATTGACTTGACCTCACTTTACCGAGCTAGAACTTGATTATGGATGAGCAGAGCCTGAACTTGGGCTTGGGATTGACTTAGCTTCCTGTTTCATACGCTTTGTGCAATATTAAAGAGACGAGCTTGGCCTAATATTTAATATTAGCTTAATCGATCTGAGCTAGAGCTCGACCTCAACCAAAGCACTTAATCAAGCTTGAGCTTGAGTATAGTAAAGCTGAACAGACCCTAGCTTTAGCTTCGCTTGTGAGTAATGGGGCCGAGCTCGAACTCTGCTGGATTGGCTCATTAGTTGAGCTAGAGCTTGAGCCAACCGAGCCTAGTCAAGTTGGCAGCTGGCACCCGCCCAAGTAAAGAACTGTTACAACTTACAAATAACGAAGAAACTACAAATAATGAAGAAACTAGTAGATTTAGGTAAGAAGCAACATAAAACAAACTAGATTTAATGCATGAATATTCTGTTTGATAATCTTCTACTAATTCCATCTTTGCTTCCGGTAAATCAAAAGGTAATCTCTCACATTCCTCGAGGGAAGAAATTAGAAAAACTATAAACCCTATAGGTTGACGCCACATATTCCACCCCCAAAACCCATATTTTGACTGTGCCTCAACTATACCAACTGTACTTGAACTATTAGATATTGCCTAGTTGAATGCCCCTAAGGAAAAGGCATTTCCCATACGCAGCCCTTAAGCTTTTGATCTAACCTACGAGTTATTTAAAATTCACGGTGAACTATAACAAGCGAGCTAGAAGGCTAAATCATGATTTCCTGAAACAACTTAATGCTGTTATGCTTTTGAGTTGTAATCACTAAGAAGTCCTTGCTGTACTCATATCTCTAGAATTTATGATTCAGAGTTTCCATCACATCCAATCCTAATTGTACTCCATACTCTATGGGTCTCTGCAATTTTTTATATATTATCAGTTACCTGAAATATTTCATTGTTAAGGAAAACACATGATACAACACAAAATTACCAGGTGACAAGAGATTGCAATGGTAGACAAGCATTATCCAAAGCACCATTACAAAGAACAAACAACAAAAAGGGAAGATCTATCGATTCCATGCTTGGCCAAAAGGGACTCCACAATTACAGACCAGGAAATAGGAAGACTTTGAGATTTGTACTCTCACTAAAAATAAAAAAGAAAATGAAAAAGGACTCATAAGTCTTCTTCTAAGGGATGAATTTCTCCCTTATTTGAGTTGCATGTGCCTGTCACTCCTGTTAATTCTTAATTTTATGCTTGCCATCCATTAATACTTGAATCAACAGAGAGTGGCAAGAAGAAATTAGCAGAAGCATTTAACATCAACAAACTGAAAATAAAGCAATAGGTCGATGGTGAAGCTGACAGGGGCCTTTCACTTACAGCATGATGTGCATGTATAATTTACATTGCACTGGGCTGTTTGGTTGATTGAGATGAGGGAATATCTGATTGGGATCCAAAACTATGCATGCATTAACCTTCTCTGGCATGAACATATTTAGTCTCCTAGCATAAAAGGACCTAAATGCTAGTTGTTAAAAAACATTGCCTAGTAGAAAATATTTTTCTTTTTGTATGTTGACCTCTTCAAGTGTGACTTATGTGTGTGGCTGAAACTCAGAAAACAATAACATCTGGTATGCATATTGAAATTTCATAATAAACTGTTACATCAGTAAGCTTCAATTTGTTTATGGCCAAGTTATTTGTTTCATGCACTTTCACACTGTACACTATAGTTGATAATCTTAAGGTTGTGTTGATGAATTACTGCCTATATTATGTTATGATTCCATTCGGATAAACTTTGGGAGATATCCATCATCATTATTCTCTTTTGCAGATTGACCGTAAAATGATTTCTCTTGGTATCCGTTTCTTGAGGGCAAGGACTCCTGAACAAAGGGCTGCTGTTGACTTGGATACCCACTACACAAAGGTCATCTGGAATAACATTTTGAATTCTCATTACAAATTTGGTTTGTCATTATACTTATGGGTTATGCTTGAAGAAGAAATTGACTTCATGTTTGCTTGCTAATCTCTTTTGGAGTTATTCATAGAAAATGGTTTTTATCCAGTTATTTTGAATTTTACAAATGCCAATAGTGTATTTTTATCCTGGCTCAGTTGTGCCATATCTTGTCTAATTTTCATTTTTTAAGTATACTTTTAAGTTTTCCCCAGGTTCCCATGACCACACAAAATATTTCATAGATGTTGAGGTCCACAAAAAAATGCAGAAATATTGCATTTTTTTCTTTTCTGTATGCTATGTTTTTTGATGTTGTGTTTGGGAGAAACTGTAGGTGTGAGATACTGTTGCGGTATAGTTTTTATGGAGGACCTAGAATAGAAGTCATAGGAATGCATGACAATTGTCAAAGCAAGAACATCTAGTTTGGTTCATCACTCTTGCAACTCTTTACCGCAGAGAACTTGAATTGGCTATTTTGAACCTTCCACTGCGCAAATAAAATTATCTGGAGATAACCTTTTGTGGGGCCTACCTGGATAAATACCAATTCATGGGAACTGAGGATATAAAGGGGGGGCATCATGGAATAGGGGTGGGTGAAATTTCAAACCAATTGGATGGTTGTAGCCAAATCTTTGGGGCTTCAAAATATACTATTTGAATATCTGGGTTCAGTGGTCCATTTCGTAAGCGCACTTGAGTCACTGTCTAAAATCACTAATGAAGTAAAATTTCACCCACCCCCAGCCCATGATACCCTCTTTATATCCCTCTACTCCTGTGAAGTGTTAAGCAGCATGCACTGATAAAAAGAGGTGTGGATTGATATGCATCCAGGTGGGCCCCACACTACAAAAGGGTTCTCGGATTCGAAATCTAAGATTGTTTCTCTTCAGAAAATGTAATAGCCACAAAAAGTTTGCAAGGGTTCACACATTGAAACGGTTTCACTAGACTAGAGTTTCCCTGCAACTGATCTTTTGACTTTAATCCGGTTGCATCTAAACCATAGTGATCTTTTGACTTTAATCCGGTTGCATCTAAACCATAGTTTCAGCTGTATAATTATTTTCAGGTATTTTATTACAACAACTAAAAACCATTTGTGGCTCAGATTATGGGAGCCATTCAATAATCCCCTTTGGGGACTTAATTGGGGATTCAGGCATGTAACGGGGAATGCCAATAGTATGTCCAGGCCATTAAGCCCATGGATCAGCATTAGAGATTCCTGTTGATTTTCATGTTCTTGGGATTAGAAATACCACTTGTAGTTTTTCACAATTGGTTCAATGTGCAGGAATATCTTGATGAGGATGTTGGATCCAACACACGAAGAGAAGATTTATATCAAGTAAGGCAGGTCATCAAACTGATTGCTCCTGGAGCAAGATTTTGCTTTATAGAAGAATCCAGGCTCTTCAATCTTAAAACAAAAAATGAAAAGGAAAAGGAAATTTCCACTTTGTCTTTGGTCTGTTGCCAATCATGAAGTCATTCATGCAAGATTTTCTTGTAGTTGTCTATGCAGTTGAGCTGACATTTGTTATAGAGGATTGGTGCCGGGAAACAGTGTTCCTGTTTGTATATTAAGGACAGGTTTTTGGCCAATTTAATTGCTAAAATGAGAATAACCTGTACCGATGACATTCTTATTAAAACAGCTAATTATCAAATTATTTTGTGCAACAGTACAATGATTATGACTATCATCCCTAATCAGCAGGTCTGATGTGCCACGTATCAATGTACTTAAAACCTTCTGTCAATCCTGCTGGTCCTGTCTTGCAATATGGGCCTTTGATAATGGGCTGGGTTCCTATTTGGTCTCAGCCCATTATGTTTATCACCCAGGTGCTTTAGCCTTCTTTTTAAGCCCATACCTGGGACATTTTGTCCTGAGACCAGCCGTGACTACCATAAAAAGTGAGCTTCTTATTAGCTGGGTTGGGCCTAACTAGAAATTGTTGTCGCATTGTTGCCTCCCTTCCCATTCGTCTTGGCAGCACAAAGACAAGCTCAGTCTGATCCACTACCAAAAATTTTCACTGAAGCATGTTCCCTGGAAGTCCATTAAGCCAGCCTAGTCCTGTTGCCACTTGCAAGCCAGTCATCTAACTTGTTTTCTCGCAGGAATACGTCAAAGCTATATCATCAACTGGGATGCAGTCCAACTGTGGTTTTGAAGGACAAATTAATTCATGTTGGACACACAAAATGAGATCAAAAGAAATTAATGCCATTCGTTCTTCTGGCTTTCTTATTTCAGTCATTCATGGCAGGTTGGTGCATGTAATTAGAAGTTAGTGGTTTCTTTGTTTTTGTCTTTGGGAATCCAATGTACTAGATGTGACATTTAGTTATCAGAGATTTGAAATAAATCATTTGTTTCTCCAAGGTCTGATCTAAAGTCCTCAATTCTGATAGGCAGGACATCATTGCTCAAATACGTCACGCAAGGAGACTGGCAAAGAAGCTGCAGCCTGCTGCACGAATGATAGAACTACATGGGGCACATCTAGTGAGCCATGAGAGGGCTGAAGAGGTATGTAGTCCTCAGAATATGAAAAACTGCGTCGTGCCATGAAACCCATTAACACCTCTTTTAAAGCAAGATTTTTCTCATGCTTGGCTTCTCTAGATTTAGTATTTGGGGAATTCTAACTTTTTAGGGAAGAAAAATCACTTTGCAGGACATTGTCTTCCATGAAAGAGTAGGAAATTAAGTGCCTAGTTAAGTGGTATTGCCCGGGTGATTTTAGGTATTGCCAAACATGACATAATATCATTTTAATTTGAAGATTTCTGAAATATATGCAGGAAAGATATCACGTAAATAGACTCTGCATGTCAATCCTTGAGAAGTAAATAAATTGAGAAGAATGTTACCGACATTTGATGAACGTAGATACTTCTGAATAGAAACTTTCAACTGTTATGAATAAACAGTCAGATATGTCCATGGTCAACCATCACCATCAATGGCGGACCCAGGATTTTCATTTGGGTGGTGCGGGCAATGGTGAAGTTAAAAAGTCAAATAATAAAATAGAATTTTTTAAGATATTATTTAAAGAATTTTTTGAATCTCACGGGTGCGGTCAGTGTTGCCATATCATGTGGTTTCCGGTGCACCCTGTACTATGTGCAGAGGCATGACAATGCTTATTTAAATATAATTTTAAGATAAATTTTTTGTTACATGTATCACTGCTTAATAGGTGCCCCTGCATGACAATCTGTAACTCATGTTGATGTCGAATTGGTTTGGATTTCATTATCTCTGCTGTGGAAAGGTACACAAATGAAACGGTATGAGCTGCAGGCAGAGTGAAATTGTATCAGTGCATCTGTGAGAGAGGGAAGGATAATGCTCTATCTTTCATATAATTTCATGCTTGGTTTCCATTTGAAGCTAAATATCCACTGTATAAGTTTAGTTACGCGGTGGTTCATCAAGGCTCTAATCTGATGGATAAAAAATGTTGTGGAGTGATGGTAGGTAGCCTCGTGGGGCTGCCACCTTCTGATTGTGATGGTATTTAGAATTTATTGTCATTATTATTTTATTTTAAATTTTTAATAAAAGTTGTATTTGGTTGGAGTGGATTTTAGTGCATTACTTATTATGTTGGCTAACTTTAGGCCTAAATGAGGTTGAAGTGTTACAAACTCGGTGCAGTTGGATGGCTTATATCATCTACGTAATGGCCTGAAGAATTTTGGGATTCTGATGAGTAGTGAAATAGTCAACCAAAATATGTATATCTGGTAAAGAGGGATGATTGAAATGAGGATATTTTTCTAATTTTTATTTTCATTAAAATAGATGGATGGCTTCTCTACTTTTGAACAAGTGTATAATCAGTTAGGACATTTGTGGTAGTGAATGTTTGAAGAAGAAATCTATATTTGTTATCTCCCTACTCTGTCGTGTGTGGACTCCCATCATCTTCATTCTTTTTTACACTTGAGGTGGCTACTTTAATTTCATAACTTCCTTAGTTGGGTCCGGCGAAGAACCTGCATACCACCTTGTTGCTAGCCACTTCGCCATTGGTGCTGCAATTTTCAAATGGCATGACTTTTCATACAACAAATGCCACTTTCCTATTTGGATTGCAATTAGATGAATTATCTTTGCATGCCATTTGGGACAATCCTATGTGGCAGAAAAGGAGATATGATGAATTTCATTAGTTACATGTTGAGGTATATCTACATGCACAGCATCTGTCCTTGAACATAACAGATATAAAATAGCTATTCATGTATACTGCCTGAACTGAATCTGATATCATTCCATATACTCCAGGATAGACCAACCATTTAATTTGGTATTCTTTACCAATTTGCATAAACATTGGTTAGTTCTGTAGTTTCCTGTCAGTAATAGATAATGAAGTTTTGAATCAAAATTCAAATGTGCACTACATTTAATTTTGGCAACTGGACATTTATCTCAGTGAATTTGCCAACGTTTAGGTCAATGGAGCTCTTATGGAGTTGATCAAGGCTACAAAATCCAAAATGAATCCACAGGAGTGGTCAAATATCAGTAATGGTTTTGGTATGTACACACAGATCCTTTCGTGCAAATGGTATAGAGATTCATCTGATGATTTCTATGCATCTGCCCACCGTCACCACATCTTCACACTAACAGTTTCTCCCTCAATCAAGTGGAGAATTGCTAATTCTGATGTAGAAGGGCTGGCACACCTGTAGAATGAGTCAGCTGGATGTTCTTTCATCCAACAACTCTCCTTTCAAGCATCAAAACACTTTTTATTTAGTTCCTGGCATCAAAACCATGAGATAACTTCTATATGGATTGAAGTTTCTGTCTCTTGATATATCTGAAATAATTACAGTTCTCATGAAGTTTATAATCTGATCAGGCCAACAGGAGAGGGGGAGATCCATGTCGTCCAGAAGAAGGGACCAGGGCCAAGATTGTTTTTCTTGTATTCAGTTTTGCCACTTTGAAAAAACAAAGAAAAATTCGAAAGAGAAGAAAATTTTGAAAGCGTGAAGCCAGTTAGAGTTGGAGCTTCGCACCCATAAGGTATACAAAATTTTTACAATTGATAAATCCTTCATTGTACCCAATTTTTATTACATTAAAACGTGTAGAACTAATTGAAGTTCTGTATTTCACTTTGTGGTTGAGCTGAGAGATGAGTTTCTTCAACTCTTTTTGTCTTTTTTTTTTCTCTTGTGACGGTGATTCCAAGTGAGGCTGTTTCAAAAATGCAACAGTACTACAGAAGGCATCTACTTGATGACATATATTGTTCTTTTTTTTTTATTTTTTTTATTTACTGGTAATGGTAAATTATATTAAAGAAAGCCCAACAGCACAAGCAAAGCACCAACAAAAAAGCAAAGGAATTGGTATAAAAGTCTTATACCAAAACAAATTACCCAATAGGAGCTACAAAAGGCCGAATCCTATGAACCCCTGTTTGGCTAAATAGTCTGCCAAGCCATTTACCAAATGATGAACACGAGAAAGAGAAACCTGAGTCGAATTTCATTAAGGTATAAGTGAAATCTCCACTGACCTTTCTCCACCAAAGACACCCACCTTATGGCATTCGAAGAATCACTTTCCACTATTAAACCTCACTTGAAAGAAGACAAAATCTTTATGGGTTTCTTGTTCTTGTGTGTGAGGGGTGATTTTCTTCTGGGTTTCAAAATACAGCCGGTGAGCAATCTCTTTGTGAATCAAAGTGTTCTCTACATTTGAAGCTAAAATGAATGAAAAAAAAAAATAATAATAATAATAATAAAAAAAACAGGTGGTGGGGGTAGGGGACCTATGTTTCAGGGAGTTCTTTGCTTCAACTTGTATGGGATCAAAGCAAGATATTGCACCAAATGCCAGTGCATTAGAGTACATGTTAGTTGTACTATTTGTAAATTTAGAATGAATAGGTAGAAATATTATCTTGGGGATTGCAATCTACAGAACATTTTTTTTTTTTTTCACTATAATGCAAATGAATATCATTAAAGAGGAAAATTTGGATCCGCCAGAGGAAAGACCCCAAAATATACAAGAAAATAAAAGAGAAAACTGTGATGCTTTAGAAAAGGGAGAATTCATCCAAACACAGAAGAAAAACAAGGAAAGCTTATATGAGATTAGAGAAAAGAGATGAGAGAGAGGTTTGCCTCAAGTTTTTGGCTCCTATTCTGCCTCTGATGTGCTCCTCAGAGAGAGAAGAAAGGTTGGGTATACCAATAATATACCTGTGGAATATACTAAGATGCTGGGAAGGATTATACTGAATACTCTGATGTCTTGTGTTTGTGTTACAACACAACAAACATTCCTATCCAACAGCATCATTGTGGGCCTTCTCCAACTGGTGCTTAAACAGCTCAGATTGGAGGATTCCAACTAATCCCATTTTACTCGATTACTCCTCCAACAATTTATTTGAATTTGATTCTGGGGGACCTTTTTTTTTTTTTTTTTTCCCCCTTTATAATAATATCTATCAACCCAAACAAACTAACACAGGCATGGAAGAGAAGCAAGCGATTCACTGTGTGGAAGATACAGTGTCTGAAGGCAAATTCAAAAGAAAGCCACCAACCCCACCAAAGTGGAGGGATAACTGATATGCGGGTGCCACCAAAGTGAAGGGCTGAGATGATCCAATCAGCTTTTGTATTGGCCAAAATCTAATCCACAATGAGACTTTTCTATCACCTATGATTTACATCAGAATGAGCTGCACATGAGTCTTTGATAATTTTCTTTCCCCCACACCATTAGATGGCAATTACCTATCATTTACAAACTTGACTCCACCTGGGGCAAACTTAAACACTAGATGACAAAGGAAGTTGAAAAGAACATGAAAAAAGTGAAGAGGCAAACAACAAGACTTTTATGTCAAAAATGAAGTGCCAAATTGAGAGTATATATAAATTTATGGGAAGAACAGTAATGTCTACGGCAAAAGGTTGGTCTCCACTTCTTGGATGAGTCACAATGAAATTAATTGGGCTGTATTGGATTTGGGTTCATATGCCAATCCACTTGTACCTCAAGTGGTGTGTCCACATTTTGCACTCAAGAATTGATCTATTGGTTTGTTGGACGGGACTTGTCTAAGTATATACAACCAAGACAAAAAACAAAAAAAGTGGTGATAGGGCCATCAAAGTGAAGGGTTGAGATGATCCAATCTCATTCATTAATTGGGTTAGATAGTCAACCCAGACTATGGCTTAGATTTTGCTACCCTAATTAACACTTTGTGATTGGGCCCATCAAATGGATGGTCCTGCAGTCACCCGACAGGCCCATTTACCCACGGCCCAGCTGTGCCTTTGACGGGCCTGGCCATGCCGTGCAGCCCATGAGCCAAAAAATGATTTTTTTAATTTTTTTTAAGATTAAAAAGTTATGATATAACATAAATTTAAAAAACTTTCAAGTTACAAATTTACAGCTATGATAATTTTCTTGAAACAAATCTTAAACTTTAATAATTTCCAACTTGAAATAAAATTTACAACTATGGTAATTTTCTTGAAACAAATCTTCAACTTTAATAATTTCCAACTTGAAATAAAAATTACAACTATGATAATGTCCTTTCACTGTACAAATTACAATCTACAACTTTTGAACACTATGATGTTTCTAATACTGTAATTCTAGTGCTTCTTCTTCCATTATTTGTTGCTCTCTCGTCTCTGCCAACAACCAGTCTCGTAAGCAAACGCAACACTCCACTGTTTCTTTCGATAACAACGTCTTGTAGTCGTCAATCAAGCACCCACGTGTATTGAAAGCTGACTCAGCTATAGATATTTGAATTGTTAGTAGATCACGGGCTAGGGTGGAAAGCACAAAAAATCTACTTTCCGTTGCTTTCCACCAAGCCAGAATGTCAAAATTATAGTTATCATCGCCTAGGTTGATGTCCAATCGAGCAGTTTCGAGATATGTTGCTAACTCCGACATATCTTGATTGGAAGATCCACCTCGACTACGATCAAGGAAACTCCATAGAGCTTGCCATTCAGATAGTTCGGGGGGATAAGTTATATCCCCTGTTCTACCCATTTGGATACAATACTCCCTAAAAAGTGATTCTAAATTTGTTTTGATAGTATTACTATCATTTGAGTTAGGTGTTTCCATATTATTATTTGTTTTTTCAAGTAAAACTTCAATGCCTCGTAATTTAATCCTAGGATCTAATATAGCAACTAAATAAATTGTTAATGGAGCTTCTCTCCAAAATTGTCTAAATTTGGTTTCCATTATTGTACAAATTTCAGTCGAGATAGGGATGCTTCTATATTTTTTAAAAATATGACTAATTTCATAAAAGCGAAATATAGCAAGAGATGCGGTGGGGTTATATACCCTAGAAAAAAATACGGTTGCATTATAAAAAACTTCTAAAAGCTCTTTTATTACAGCAAGAAATTGCCACTTTTCATCATTTAAAATGTGATCTTGTAAATATAAAGCACAATATTCATTAATTACATCTTTAAATTCCAAAGTCTCATTTAACATTCTATAGGTGTAATTCCACTTATGCTTTACATCTGTTTTTATTTTTTTAGGTATTTTATTATGTCTTTTACATATTTGTAAGAATACTTGTTTATGAAGAGGAGACGTAAAAATATAAGCCATGATTTCGTTAATTTGGTTTGTTATAGGCTTAATAAATTTTAAACCATCTTGTACAATGAGGTTTAAAATGTGACATGCACATCTATTGTGAAAAAGACCCCCACTAATATTAAGTGGTGGAAATATAGTTTTCACTAGTTCAACAGCATCATTATTGTCACTTTCATTATCTAAAGTTATAGAAATAATTTTATCTACAATATTATATTCTCTAAGTTTCTCTATAATAGAGGACCCTATCCCATGGCTATTATGTGGGAACTCATGAAGTAAAGAAAATGCAATAATTCGTTTGTTCATTACCCAATTTGCATCAATATAATGTGCAGTTATTGATATATATCCAATATATTGTTTTGATGTCCACAAATTAGAAGTTAATGCTATTTTTCCTGGTATGTTTTGGAAAATATTTTTTAAAGTCTCTTTTTCTTTTTTAAACATTTTTATAGCATCATTTCTGTAAGTGTTTTTAGGAATTTTTTTTAATTGTGAGTTTAGAGAGGTTTGCACTATTTTTTCAAATGATTCGTCCTCAGCAAAAGAAAATGGTAATTCAAAAACTACTATAAACTTTACAAGTTGATATCTTACATTATCATCATTATAACAAAAACGTCCTAAAGTACCACCTGAAGAAGTCCAAACATCAAAATTTCCGACTCTCCTAAATTTGTGAGGGACATATTCTATTTGGCTTTCCTCTGTCTCTATATCTATGTTACCATCATCTTGCTTAGAATTTGTTGTTGAATGATTATGGGAAATGTCTTCTGAAGATCCAACCATTTTCCAAAAACTCAATTTGTAAACAAGATAAAATAAAAATTATATATATTATATAAATATATAATTACTGTGATGTTTTATATAAGAAAGGGGAGAAGATGAGACTTACTTATATATAATTTGTATATATTAAACAAAATCTAGAATTTGTAAGAAAAAATACCTGAAAATCTTTTAGATTCCTTGATGACTTGATCTTAATGAGAGCTTAGAGAGGTAAAAAGAGCTGAGTGAGAGAGAGAGTAGAGAAGTGATGTTGAGAAATAAGGGCAGGGCGGGGGGGGGGGGGCGGGGTGGTTTACATATAGCCTTTCCAAGGGTAAAATGACCTAAGATGCCCAATATAAGGCAGTTTTTTTAACTGTTGTGAGGGGTAAAAGGGTAAAAGTACCCAATATAGCCGTTTTTCTACCGTTATGGGCCGGCCTAGGGCCTCCAGGCGGGCCGAGCCGTGCCGTGCCTTAGCGGACCGGCCCGTTTGACATCCCCATAGCAGTTGCAAAACCAATCTCTCTCTCTCTCTCTCTCTCTCTCTCTTCTCTGTCTCTATAGTCTGTAAAAGTCTCTTCCAGTCTGAAAGATGGCGGATGTAGTGGTGGCCGGCGCAAAGGATGGAAAAGCCCCTCCTTCCTCTGAATGGGAGTTTAGCTGGTTAGTATTCCTCTTTTGCCCTTCCCATCTGTCCTACTTTCCACCTTTTTTGTTTTTGTTGGAAAAGCTGAGTTCTTTCTTCTCTCTTTCTGAGATTTGGGTTATTGTTTTCTTGGGTTGTTCTTGTTTTAGTCAGTTATGTGATGGGTTTCTGTTGGAGAATCTTCTGGGTTTCTTCCCCCACTTTTTAGATTTTCATTATTTTCTTGGGCTGTTCTTGTTTTAGCAAATCTGGGTTTCTTGGGTTGTTCTCAGTATAGTTTTCTGTTTCTTGCTGATTACTTGGTGGGACTTAATGGAAAGTAACAACTTGATGTTCTCATGTTCAAAACAAGAAGGCGTTTGAAGATGGTTAAAGAAAAGGGCTTTGCCATAAAGTTGATTTTTTTTTTCTTTTTATCATCTTCTTATGATATAGAAGGTGAGAAGAATTATTTTGGAACTCATCAACTGTTTCTTTTTTTGCTGTAGAACGTGCTGATTTTACTAAACTTGTTGAGAAAGCAAATAACAAAAAAAGTTGATGTTTTTGGGTTTCCTTTGCCTCTGTTTTTGAAGATATCTTAGTTGGTTATTCATTTCAAGGTATTCTGAATCACATTATCAAGCATAAACATTAAATACAACAAGTGGATATTTTGTTTGAGACATGTTTCCTAGGTTAGGTTTCTCTGACAGATTATGTTATAGACATCATTCTGAGACGATCTAACAAAATAATAAGCTGTTTATTTATCGGATGCTGTAAAATCACTGATTTTTGTAGTTAGAGATTGCTATGTGTGTATGTGTGAATTTGTTCTGAAGTAATTGTCTTTCCATTGAACCCCACCTGCCCCCTTCTGTGATCAATTTGATCCCTTCACATGTTTAAACCCTGTTAATCATCACGGACCCTTTAAGCAAGTTTTTGCACCCATCCAGCTCTAACACCAAGGTTTGGGATGACTTTGAGGCCCTCAAGATAGTACATCTCTTGATCGAAAGTTTCTCACTTTTTGAGTTTTTTCACACGAGTAGGTTGCAAGGAGACCTTTCAAATCCCTATGGATTCCATTATTGTGCGGGTAAAAATGAACCCAAAAGCCAGAAGATAGTTTCCCCTAGTCCCATTACAGCATGGGTCCAAATGCAGACTAATACTTATATGTTGATTCTGTGGCTATATTCCTGTTCAATGATACCTGATTCCTCAAAAATGGCAAGATATTCCTAACATTTGGTATCTGATACTTCAGTTTTACATGCCTCTGGGCTCTGTTGTGCGAGTGGTTCACACCTGTTCTATCCATGTTTCATCTGGCATCATAGTTCGTGTTGGATGAAATTTTGACATATATGCAATGGTTTATGTTTTTGAATTAGCATTAATCTTGAACCTTTGATCTCAAGGAATAACTTAAGTAAGACAACCATAAGGCCAAAGAGACGACGAGCACAATGTTTTAAATGTTCAAGAATTGAGATTACAAGTTTGCTGTTAGGTGGTACCATTCAGGTCATAATTACCTTATGAGAGGAATGAATGTGGATGCAATCGTGCAACAAGTTCGGATCTATATAAACCGAGAGTGATTCAAGCATTTGGACACTCCCACTCATGCACAAACTGAGTTTATAACTTGGATGCAGTGGAAACCTTGTAACTAATACCTTCTCAAATGCTAGGAGCTCATCTGGGAAAAGCCTGGAAACTTAGCAGGTAATCAGATCATCAGGGAATCCAAACAACGACACTCTTCATGCTTACAACTCTTGTTACATGTATCTGAGTTCTAGGTAATCAGATTACTAGGTAACTGTAGTTGGAGTGATCCATATAGGCTTTAAGAGATGATGTCTAAGTACGAAGATGGTTGCTTGATTCCTTAGCCAGAGCTTTCACCCACTCTATCCATTTTACAAAAAAGCCCTTTAAATCCATGACCGAGTTAAAAGCCATTTGAATCATGTCACTTGCTTTTCGTAGTTAGGGGCTCTATCAGAAGTACTTAATAATAATTATTGTCATCCAGCATTAGGCTCTAGAACTGACTGTAAAGTAAATGAAGGAATCTTGATGCTTATCAACTATCATTTCTGCACTATAACAGCAATGATTTGCATTCTACTGTATCTTTTCCATTTTTCCTCTTTTCTTTACACCACTGTTTTCATAGCCAGGCATTATCTTCCGGCATACTACATTCAACATTATGCTATGCGATCTTTAAATAGGTAAAACTTTTCAGATGTTTATTATGTACCACATCAGAAGCTAAATACAGGCTCTTTCTTGTGAGCTAGATTGACTTTGATTTTCACCTTTACATAAGCTGAACTCTGTTGTTTTTCTTTTATGTACGAGTAATGGATTCTATACAATATGCCGGCATGCCTTTACCTTATTAACAGGAAACCTTCTACCCAGGGTCCACCATGTGTGGCCCCATAGAATCTGAAAGTGACTTCTCATGGGAAATCTCAAAGCCAGTCAGGCCCTTAACCAATCTTTTTGTAAGGAACAAGGGACTAAATAAATAGATATTACATCCATTCTTTTGAGTGAAAACTATGGCGTTCATTTTTTCTTTCTGATCTTTTATTTGCAGTGACCTGGAAGTAGACTTTCAGTCAGAGGAAAATGCATCCACGGTCCATGCAGCATTAGCTGTCGATAAGGAGGTAATGCTTGTATAAACTTAGAACTTGTCAACCCATGACCAGAAGTTTTAACATCTCTCATGTTGCAAACTATTTGGTTCAGTGGGATGTGAATTATCCTTGAGTTCCAATAGCTGTCAATTTATATTGAATCAATGCTCTTATTTAACTTGAATTTCCAATTGCAGTTGCAGCCAGACAAAGTGAAAAGACAGATGTCTCTTTCTGATGGAAAACTTTCAGTGTTAGTTTTTCTTCTCATTTGTGGCCACAGTATTATGTTTATATTAGGACAAACTCTTTTCACACGCACATACAGATGCTCATGTGCGCACACACACAAGCAATGGTCCACACCACCCAGGAACTTTCCCTCAGCACACACCCAGCTACCATGGGCCCCACCTGAATGCATGAAACCATGCGAGGCACTGTACTGGAAAGGCTTGGGCACGTGGGGTATATGAAATATCGGGCTGATCAAGTGTTCCTAGCCTCGAGTTTTGCTCCTCAAACATTAATGGCTCTGTCATGCAAACTTACTCTGATAAAATTTAAATTAGGATCAGGGCCAATTTAAGGGGGTCGGTGGGTGGATGGATTGGATTGATCAATAATGGACCCCCTTAAGTAAATGTAGAAGGGGGTGCCCAAAAAAAGGGCTGATCTGGAGAATGCTTATATGCATACACAAATATTTATTTGTTTATTTGGGCTTACGCAATTATTACCAGAGAGGAATTATGCTACTTCATATTGAGAATAATCTATTACATATTATACAAGGATTTCATGGTTTTGCGATCCATTCAATTGGTCTGATGGCCCTATCATAGCAAAACAATAGCCCAAAACCCTGATTGGAAAATTCTAACCATATATATCATAGCAAAACAATAGCCCAAAACCCTGATTGGAAAATGCTAACCATATTTATCATTCTCTACTGTGGATTCAAACAGTTAGCATTTTGTTTATAATCAGCCTTCTGTAGGCCAAAAACACTGGATGGTCTAGGATCTTCCAATCAGGATATGTTTGCTTATTCGCTGTGTACAGTTGCCCCACCAGATTAACTGTCTGGAATGGATTGCCGAACCATGTGTGCTATTTGTATATACCTGATTCTTGGGCATGAACTGCCTAGACATCGCATGAATATGACAAGGACACACTGGGGATATGGCAGGGGGCAAGTTTGACTCATAAACGATGTATTTGATATTGGATAATGGATACAATATGACACTTGTAGCTGTCCATTTTTGAAGTATCCAAGTAATGTAGCTTAGGATCTTATAACATCCATATAATCTTATGTCGCTCGTTGTTTTTATCTACTCTCTTTTTTCAGTCATTTCGAGGCTGTGGAGGCAAGATTTCTGCGTGCATCATTTAGTGCATTTGTAGACATTTTGACACTTGCTACTAAAACCATTGAAGAATTTGGGCCACGACAGGAGGCGATTGTGACTTGAGCTGATTGGCTTTTAATCATGGTGATTGGCTTAGGATCTTATAACATCCATATAATCTTATGTCGCTCGTTGTTTGTATCTACTATCTTTTTTCAGTCATTTCAAGGCTGTGGAGGCGAGATTTCTGCGTGCATCATTTAGTGCATTTATAGACATTTTGACACTTGCCACTAAAACCATTGAAGAATATGGGCCACGAAAGGAGGCGATTGTGACTTGAGCTGATTGGCTTTTAATCATGGTGATTGGTTTTTCCAACTGAGCAGAAATGTAACCAAAACCCACGTTCTAGAAAATTAATGGGGAGTCTGTTATATTCATCATTTTCATTCATGGCTTGTGAAAACTTCTGATAGATGAAATAGGATTCAATCTTCTAGGATGATGGTTCATGGCTTGATGGTGTTTTTCGTGGCTTTAGCTATGGCAGTTTTCATCTAACATTGCAATCATGAAGTTGGGTGCATTTTCCTTGAAATAATAAGATATTGTTACAATATGTTGTAGATGTTATCATCCATGGTACATAACAAATATTATCACATGGCCTCTGAAACAAGAAACCCAAGCTAGAAAACAGGATAAAACAAAATGGGGAAAAAGAGAAAGGTAGGGATCCTTTCTGATTTGTCTGTTTTCTTTGCACTGCTTCCTCAATATTCATCCAAGTAACTATATAGCATCTGGTCTTTATTTGATGACCTGCGCCTGCTAAGCAAGGCCTTAAAAAGGCGCTTGCTTTTGCTTGGGTATTGCTCAAGCTCTTTCCGGCCATCTCTCTCTGCAAGCTGGCGGGATGATGCTGATTTCGAAGGTTCTTGTGGATGCTACATGCACAAATGAAAGAAATTTGAAAGTGAGACCACTGTAAAGGCCTGTTTGTTTCATGTAATTGAATTCATAGGAATTTTAAGACTTGTATTTTTAAAAGTGTTTGAAAATGAAGAAGCAAATATGAATATCAAAAAATAAGTGTCACATAATTTCCCCTTTTAAGAGAACATGAATCAAAGGGGATGCGGAATGAATGCCCAGCCATCACCCTACTAATTTAAATCCTAGTATAGTTAAAGGTATCATTTGTATCTCCACCTTATATCCTTCACCCTCGCCTCTTTGGTAATCCTTTGTTGCGGCCCATTTAATTATGAATTCCTAAGTATTAATTCATGAGTAAAAAAGGGCCCTAAATGGGCTTTTGTCCATAGCACATGATGCTTGCTTGCATTAGAACACTGCCAGCTGATCGGAAAACACACACATTCACCAAAACCTCACTTATGATGTTCAACATCAGCCACATGTGTCTACCAACCAAAAAAAAAAAAAAACCTCAATGATGCACCTCATTTTTGGTGCACCTAATTCTATGGTGCCTATTGGTAGCCATGGAACTGTACAGCATGTGATTCTTTCCATTTTTGCCATGGTTTTTTTAGAGCATTTGGCCTATAAAAGTGAGGTTAAAATGTTGAAACCTGTGACCATTTGCTCATGCAAAGAACTTCACAATTAACAGGAATTGCAGAGTTAATGTGCTTACTCGCCGGTTAGAAGAGTTTGGAGTAGTGGGTCTACTCGAAAATGATCCTGAGCGACTGAGTGAACGGGAACCAGGTGCTGGGGAGACTGCCCTTTTCTCTAACAAGTTATAAGCAGATACATAATCAATAGAAAACCTTAAGAAACACCCTTTGGATTAGCACATGAACAGTGGTTCATAGATGAGTAAGATGTCACAGAAACAAAAATGTAAGAAAAAATCATAGTATATTAGTACATGCATACTGCTGAAACACAAGAAAGAAACACTGATATATTTCTCTTCAGATGTGTGGATGAGTGTCACAAAAGTTTCTAAAAATGGGTTGATTCCTTGCTAGATGAGAACTACCTGTAAAGAAAAATGTTCCACGTCTTGGAGAAGGTGACTGCGAACGTGTTTTCCTGCATGGAGTACACCAAACACCAAGCACCTCTGGTTAATTAGAGGACAATTTCCAAATGTTATATCGAAGATAAGTCGAAGAGTTAATCTCCCTAGTCCCAAAGGATAAAAAACCATCTACCTAAAGGAAGATGGCGGAGTCTCTCTAATTGTTGCTTGGATTGCTGTAACCAAGATGATCACATAATAATATAAGCAAATGAGACTGATGTTTCTATACCAATTCCATATATTGAATGATATAATGAATGCCTTTAGCTTAAAAAAAATCAACTGAAGGGTGTGTGATCCAGATGATCTTTGAGAATCAATGATATTACCAGACCGAAGTTGGTGCCAATCATAATCTTCATCATCCAGGCCAAAACCTTGATAGCTTTTTACACCATATCCAGGACCATTAATGGACTCTTCAACTGTAAAACAAATTCAAAATCACAGGAACACCTGTATATCCTTAGTAAAATGGAGAGGGGTCTATGACTCTATGGACAGCTTTTAGAAAGCAAGTTTTGGAGTTGAATCATAAAAATTGACAAAATGCTGAGTAACTTGCCTGGTAAGATGTAACGCTTATGGTATTTTGGGGTTGTGATCACAAGAGACTGTTGGGAAATGCCCTCGCAGTTGCTGTACTCTTGACACGTTCGAAGTCTCTAAATACTCACCACAAAAATAAAATAAAAATGATCAGAACTCATGGAATTCTCTGTTGCAGTTTTGATGAGAGATTATTTTTGTAGATTCAATGCTATGAAGACTAGAGAGAGGAAGCTTATAAGAAGCTCCACAGACAAATATAGCACAAAAGAAAGAGCACCAAATCAGAATATGAGAATTCAAGCATCTTTTAGAACTGCTGATTCCTAAAACAAAAATCCATCTCAGTAAAATTATTGAGAACAGAATGACAAGAAAACAAAGGAGTACCTGCTCTATGCAAGAGACGCGGAGTTCTGTTTCTGATACCTCATCGACTTGTTCATCCAAAAGACCATTTACCTTAAATGTCACAGAACCCAGATGATCGATGGTATTAACAAGAGCTTGAATAGCATAATCTTTCAAAGTGTTCACCACTCTACATGAAATCAATAACAAAAATTCAAATTAAAAAGAAAAAGAAAAAGTCAAGCCATGTTCAAGAAAATACACTACAAATATTGAAGTGGAGTCAAGGATATATACATGTGTTTCTGATCATCATCAGTGTAGGAGAGTTCAAAATATTCTGCTGCAGAGTACAACTGTGCCCTCAGATTCTTCAAATCCTGAGTGCCCAAGCCCAACAAAAACATGTTCATGATTATGAGGACCATAGCAGACTTCAACTTTTTAACAAAATTTACTACACTAGATATAAAGATATAAAAGAATACTAGATTGGAGCTATTGCCTTCCTGATAAAACCAATGCAGGGAACTTTTCAAAGAACAGGAAACATTAAACATCCCTGTTTGTGAGATTTCTATAGTATATGTTCAGATGCAACAAATGAGGAGTTTCTATTAGAAACTGAAAGGGCGAAAAACCCTCTAATTAAACCCAAGAACACAATCATACTTGTTTGGCATTTGGATAAAATGGCATCCACTGTGAAATGAGAAAATGGAAACAGAGAATAGTAGGGTTGAATACCTTGAGATTGTCAGAGAAGAGCAAGCTCTGCCGCATAGAGAGTTCATCATAGGTGGATGCATCTTTGTGCAGAGACATAACTGAAGGTGAGGCCATGGTTCCCATGGAAGCAAACTATGCTGGTTTCCTTTTGTGACTAGAGATTAAAAAAAACATCTTCTCATTCAATTTCATTTATTGTCTATTGTCGGTAACAATAATCAAACTGTAAAAATATGAAATAATTTCCATGTGGAGAACTGAAGTGGGTCTAACTCTTACAACAACAACAATCCTCAGTAGAGACTCGAAATGTAAAACAATACCAGCCCCCAATAACAATGCCAGCAAAAATGTAAAAGCTACACCTTTCTCAGTAACAATACCAAAAATGTAGAAGCAGAACAAGAAGATGGAAAAAAAAAAAAAAAACAGTAATCATTGCATCAACCTACAAACTGATTTCTTACATTCAAAAACCCATTTCAGGTTCAAAAACACAACAGCTGCTGGTTCAGTCTAATGAATTGCCAAATGAAATGTGTGTGTGTCAGTGTGTGTGTGGGGGGTGGGGGTGGAGCAGAACCCAGTTTCTTATATGTAAGTAGAATCTTAAAAACCAATTTTTATTCTAAACAACTGGTTTTTATTCCTCAACAGTGTCAAAAGCATTGGCCTAGAAAAAGAAAAAGAGAGAAGAAGTGGAGAAGCTGGACCTGCTTTCCTTAAAACTCCAGCTATATCAAAAGGAAAACAGAGAAAACATCCCTTCAATTAAATCTTCAACCCTTTTCAGGCTTCAATAACGCGGGCCTGTTTGGTTGTAGGAATTTATAGAATTCATGTTTAATGGAATTTGAAGAATTTGGAATGCTGAAATTCAAAATCCGGCTGTTAAAGTCAAAACTCTATACTGCAGTAAATAAAACAACAGAAGGAGAGAATCCCATTGCCCATTCAAAACAAATGTCGACATTTTTTAAGAGAGAGAGGGAGAGAGTTGGAGAGCAGTGGTATTCAAGTGCAGGAAGGGACAACATCAATAAGAGCACGTCGGTAGGCAGGGAATCGGGAGCATTTCCACTTGAAGTCTCTCTCTTTTGGAAGCAAGACCATCATTACATGGGTGGGACCATGCTACCAATCCACCAAACACTGAAGGACCTCAGATTTATATACTTTTTTATTGAATAAAAGCCCCCTCATGATGTGCCATCTACACCTGTTCTCACTCAGCTCCTGCACCCTCTTCAATGCTTCAGAGGAAGAATTAAAGGTACCTCCACATGGTGATCCATCTATCAAGTAGATGGAACATAAATATTCTCTTCATTTCTTTTCATCAGGCCAAGCCCTGACCATTTTGACCAAATTCCACCCGGTCATTTGATTCTACATTGTGAGTGCAGTTTGTTTGCATAGAATGTATAGAAATTCATTGTTTAATGAGCCCCATTGAAGGTTATTAAAGAGGTGATGGGTGAAAGTATAAGGTAGCGATGTGGATAAGACCTTTACTTTTATAGGACTTCAATTACTAGTGGGCTCGCAGGGTATTTATTTCTCATTTCTCTTCGATTCAATTTTCATTAGAAGGGAGGTTATTTGATGGTCATTTTTAGATATTCACCTTTGATATTTACTTGCAACTACTTCGAGCATGAATTTCTACGTATTCTATCCAAATCCACGGGCCCTTGCCACAGCCAAAGTGGGAAGGCAGGTGCCCCCCCCCCCCCCCCCCCCAAAAAAAAAAAAAAAAAAAAACCATTTCAAAATATATTTATAGGCTAAGGCCCCGTTTGTTTGCATTAAAATACATAGGAAATGAATAAGTAAAAATGAAGATGAAAGTGAATTTGTAAAAATGAGCATCAAATAGTATCTTCGTTTTTTTAAATTCACATTTAATCTTCAATCCTACATATTCAATTCCTGTATATTCTAAAGCAAGCAAACAAGTTCAAAGAGATCTAATAAAGTAGGGCCCTTCATGGATAATTCTTTTGAGGAAATGGATCCCACAAGGAAAATTGTTTTACTTCCACCCTTGTTCTTATCTCCTTTGGTTTTAGCCCATTTTGTAAGCAAAAGGAATTCAATAAAAATTAGTCAAAAGTGCTTTGACTTCAAAAGCTGTAATTCTATTTCTTTCCTTGTTATCTCATATCCCAAGAATGAAACAACCATACATTAGCAACCATCCAAAATGAAGATAACCAGTGTTTGCTTTGTGAGTACTTCTTTTGTTTAAAGATCCCTTTTTGTCAAACAGAAGAAAAGAAGAATGAAATGTGGCCTTGATGTAATGGTTTTTGCCCCATTTGTTACATAGCTTATTTTAAAATTATGTTTTGAACCGTTGGGATGTAATGGTTTGTGCCCCTGCTCATAAAACTATCTTTTGAATTGAAAACTATGTTCTGAATTGTTGGTAACTTCCCCCTTATTAAAACATTGTTTGGGTTGTAACGTTCATTGTTAGTTTCTCTATTTTGGGAAAGTGGAATAGATCTTGAATGATGGGTGACATACATGCCCAGACAAAAGGCTATATAGATGGCTGGCTGCTACTAATTATCTTGGTCGACAACCTCCAGCTGAACAAACCCCAATAGATTCCAATAGCAAAACAGGGTTGAATAAATTATATAAAGTGCAATTTAGATTTTGTTAAGAATCCAGTGGCTGATAGAGCCTCGAGTGAAGCCATATACATGCACCAAAATCTAATATTTTGAGCAATGAACCAAGATTGGAAAACGCGTGACTCGGACTTAACTCGTACAATGTAAAAAAAAGTTGACTCGGATAGAGTCAACGCGGAGACTCGGGAGAGTAATTTAAAAAATAATAATTTTAAAATTATTTAAAAATGAATTCATTACTTATAGAATATTAAAGTATATTTATTTACATGCATACATGATAATAAAATCAAATAAGTAAAATCATATATGCAAGAAAAGTACTACAATAAAGGCAAAAAAATATATATATTGCATATTACATAATTTGTTAGTCCAAATATCAAATGTAAATGATTAAATATAAGTTTCAAATTGCATTTTGGTCATCATTTTTAAATTACGGGTTCCAAACATCATGCATAATTACTTAAAAATAACTTTAATTATTTAAAATTAGATCTACCTATTAAATAGTCCATAATGCAAATGGTTTATTAAATAAGATAACTCGACCGAGTCTCTCCTATTCTTGATTCGGTCCATAGTCAAAATGAGATGACTCGGGAGAGTTAAGAGTTAACTCGGAGAGTTTCCCAACCCGACAATAAATTCCAGGACAATAACAACAATAAAGCTAGGAAGTTGAGACTTTTTCTTCCTATTTGTTTACTAGGTCACGTTGGGTGATAGGTGAAAACTTTGTGGATTTGTAGATCCTTTAGTATCCCTTGGATAGGGCTTTTCTTAATGAGAATTTGTATAACTAAGGATTTCCTCAAGTTACATTTGGTAATATGGAAGAAATTTGCTAACTTATAGGATCTTATACCCTCGCCAAACATTTTTCATATTGTATTATGGCTAGATTAATTTGAAGATCCTAAAAAATAATGATCTCAAATGGCCCAAATTCTTGAAAATTTGCAATTGTCAAATATGGTTTTTTCAGGACTTTGTCGAAAGCAAAAATCTTTTTGTGAGGACTTGGACTACAAAGCATGACCTAATTATTATTTGATGTGGTTATAAATAATGAATTTGATCACGAGAATCCGTAAATGGATTATAATTAGATAGTTGTGAAATTTCATCAATCATATCCACAAAGTCTTGTAGCTTGGATTTAGGTGGTTAGAATTTGCGTGGTTGGGTGGGTGCGGTCCCAAAAAACTCAAAATCTCCTATTTGATTGGATTTAGGTGGTTAGAATTTGCTTAATTGGTCAAGTGAAAGTCACTTTTTTCAAACTAAAAATCATATATGCTTGCAACCCAACATACCCTTAATTTAACTTATTTAACATAAACCATGGGCAATGGGTTCCATCCTATTAGTATCATTTGAATAGTCTTTTGTTTATGGGAAAATCTCAAATAAGTCCTTAAGTTTTTACCTTATTTAAAAGAAGGACACAAGTTTCAAGAGTTTTCAAATGGATCCCTAAGTTTTTCTAAAAGTTTTCAATTAACGACATCCATTCATTTAAAGTTACTTTTCGGCAACCTTTTTTCTCTATTTTTTTAAAATACTCAAATTACCCTTCATTGAAATAAAATCTCCCTTCACCTTCTTAACGTGCTCCTTATTTTCTTTATTGGCGTCATCACTGTGATCAAGGACAATCAGCGTCCCCACGTGATCGGTTGCATTTGGTGGTTTTCGAAACCAAGTCATGGCTTTAAATGAAAGGCAATTTGGGTTGTGTCGTTTTTTGAAACAAGTCAAAAGCTTGAGGACTTATTTGAAAATTTTCCTTTTTTTTTTTTTAAGCATTTGAATTGTGAGATTGGTCCAACAGAAAAAAGTCAATTCAGGAGAGCTTGATTTTACATGACACCAAACCCTTCCACAATGGTGGGGCCCCACTGCAACACCTATCTTCCAAGAACAGTAATCTAGATCGCCAACCGTACAAATAGATGCCCCCAAAATTATTTATTTATTTATTTTGACTAATCAGAAGCACAAGT
This sequence comes from Cinnamomum chago, assembly GCA_038049695.1. Taxonomy (NCBI): domain Eukaryota; kingdom Viridiplantae; phylum Streptophyta; class Magnoliopsida; order Laurales; family Lauraceae; genus Cinnamomum; species Cinnamomum chago. Next base: position 7,863,834 of record CP142462.1, read on the forward strand.
CACTTCCCCATATCCCAAACCTAAAAGGATGCTGATGGCGGATGGTATAGTAGATAAAGGGAAGTGAAAAAGTAGTACCATGGACCTGCCATCAAGGCTGTTAGGTCAGCCGCGATTACCGGTCTATCTTAGCCATTACATCTGTTTGCATTAAAGACAAGGGTTTGAAGTGTGATCCATCTATTGGTACTCATGTCCCTAATCCACATTGTTTGACTAGAAATTTTCAATTACTAGAATGAAGAATCTATGGAGCCGACTTGGGTCACCATGTGTGTGGATAATAAGTGTCCCTATCTCAATTGATGCATCCAAGTAGGCTCTACTGGCTCAACCACCCATGAACAAATTGCAAAAGCCCAAGTGGGTCATATCATCATTAATTGGTGTCTCTATCATCTTCTAGGATAAAAAAATCGATCCAGGCCGAGTCAACTCGCTTGAGTCGACCCAGTCTCGGTTTGACCGAGTTGGATACCACAGGGCTCGGACTCGATCACATAGGACTCAGCTGTCTCCCACACGACTCACCCGGGTCGTAGATGGCTCAGCATAGTAAATCCCTTTGTGATTGATTTTTAGATGTTGATTGTTGATATTTAATAAGTGATAACACTTACATAACCCCAAGGGGTAGCTTAGTTGGCCTAGGACCACGGTTTGTTCCCGGAGGTTGTGGGTTCGAAACTCCGCTACCACACTAGGGCTACAGGGGATTTACCCGGCTTCCCTCTGGGCCCGGAGGGATTAGTCCAGCCCAAAGGGTTGGGAACCCTCCGACAGCAAAAAAAAAGATAACACTTACATAAATAATTGCTTGAGTCATAAAATGTAATCAAGCTATGAAAAATCTATTAAAATCAGAAGAATCAACAAAATTTACCATAGTGGGAAACTTTATCCCATGCTTCAAAAGTTGGAGATAGAGAGCGATGGTCTTTTACTTTACTCTCCTCCTATGAGGATGAGGCTGTCAAGACTTTTAAACACAAATGATGAATAAGCTTGAGCATGCATGTAATGGTTTCCTTCCTCCTTGTGTAATTTTTATTTTTCTAGTCCTTTGACTGAATTAAAAACATCCATTCCATTTCATCATACTATACTATAAGACTGGAGAAAGAAGTGCATGCCAATGGGGCCAACTCAGTCCAATCAATCAATTAGCAGGTGGATCCCAACAGTAGTTCAAGCTTTCTTAGAAACTTCAATGCACGTGGGACACACGGGGTTCCACTTTTCCACTTCTTTTCCTCCTATGCTTCCAATGACCAACCCCACCTTTCCGCAAATCTCGCCTTTACTCATGTTCATGTTTATTTGTACTCTTTCTTGGTGACCTATTTCTCCATGCTCTCACACTATTATCTAACTTAGACCATCTTGTTCTACATATGCTTGTAAAATGATTGAATTATGAAGCTTGCAAGTCTTATCAATTTGAAATGGAGCTAATTGAAATAGGTCGGTTTGAAATAGAATTTATTCAATTGGACTTTTTTTTTTTTTTTTTAACAGATGAATTGTTTGATATGTATGATTTAATTAAAAGAAGTAAAGTTGTCGCGTTGCAAAGTTATATGAGCAAATTTTGTCTTAAAGGTAAAAGTAGTTAGGAAATTTTATAATAAAAAGTAATGAAGGGGAACTTGTCTTGTTACAAGAGTTATATGTGCAAATTTGTAAATAAAGAAAAGCAAGAAATGTCTATTTGAAGAATTTACGTTTGGGTTCTTTTTGAATAACAGATAAAAGGTCTTAAAGCGTATAAAATTAGAAATCCATGTTAACTTTGCCAAAATAATCCAAAGCACTCGAAACATCTATTTGAGTCGGTTTTAAACGAAATAGGCCCAACAAGACTTACTAGAGAGGTGTGCATGAAAATTATGTAAGATATACTATGGGGAAATTTTATGAAGTACATAATACTACTCACCTGTAGATGTTTTATGCACCCCACCTCGTATTAAAGGAGGCCTTTCATTTTCAGCTTCAATTCTTTTGCTGCAGTAGGCACTAGACAAACATCATTCCTTGCACTAACAGGCATATGGGGTGGTCCCATAAACAATATAGGTGCCATGCAAATATAAGGATTTTCTGCCTTCCTCACCCAAAATAATGATTTGATGAATTTCACATAGACAGCAACTTTGACAGAAAAAGCATCACTTCCTGACCTAGTGAGCTTCCAAATGCATTCATGACCATTTTTAATTGCAGATTTTAGTAGCACCAACTCCTAGCTCTTTTGCATTATACAACTTCACCAGTAGACCTAATTAAGGAACTGAAAATTGTATGTTTCTACCAGAACTGTTCTTAACAAGGTGGCCTTTTCACAATCAAGGTGAGCAAAAGAACCCAGTGTTGAAACCTATGGCTTCACAGTGGAACTTGAGTTTTCTCTTTCCTATGGACGTAGGCACACTTGCGAACCACATATATGTTGTGCCTTCTTTGCAATTGTGTGATTGCTTGATTAGTTGTGTGTGATTCGTGTGTTGATCGCAGGTTTTTTTTGTTGTGCCACAATAGAATTAAATACAGAGTGGAGGGTTTGGTCGCCAAAATCCTTTTTAGAAGAAAACCTTTTGATCAATAGGCACTTCATTAATCAAAATCAACTCAAGCTTCAAGTTGAATGGCCTGCAATGGTGATTCTTGTTTTCGCATTGAAGCACATGGATAAACAAATGGAAGTTGAGCGTGCTTTGGGCAATAATAATGTTCACTTCAGTTTTTCTGAAAAAAAATCTCTACTCTGTACTCTATTTCCCCCAACTATCTTGCATAGCTCAGTGTCATATTAATAAGCAGCAATGATGGTATCTCCTTGCAATGTGCAGCCTCTTTCACCTTTTGGAAATACACAGTCTTTATCTCCCACTCTGGATGCTCCTGCAAGCAACAAGCACATTGTATAAAACAAAAACAATGCTCAGAAATGTTCTTTGTATCACAGGGTAACGTCCCAAGAATGAGCAAATATTACTTATTCACTTTAATAGGACTATGGTCTGCTGACCTTTTAATATTTAGGAAAGATACAGAAAAGTGCATACTGTTGAGCTATCAAACTTAATGATCCCACTATAAAAATTTGGAAGCAATGCAATGCCTGATAGAACCAATTTGTGTTCATGGCAGGAAAAATTATTTATGATGCTTATTGATTTTGAAAAGGCCTATTTGGCAGACATTAAAGAGAAGATGCATCCCAAATAGAGAGATAACACTAAATACATAAGGGCATTGCATGAAGTATGATAAAGAAAAATAAATACGGCTTTCGTTGGTCATACGTATAGAGTTGGGTCTTATGGAATGAAAAAAATACCCTCTGTAATAATTTCTAGCTTAACCAGAAGCCTAATGACTGGATGGGACAAAAATTCTGTAGCAGTGGTATAGAAATGTAAAAAGTTTTGTATGCTCAAGATCTGAAGGAAGTGTTTGAGGCAAAAGCAGTGATAGAAACAGTAGAAAGAGAGCCATAGTCAAAAAATTTGTTGCACAGTTCAAACTTTAAAAGGAAGGTGCAACATGAGCAAAGATAATTAGCAAGTATCAGCTGCTCAAGGTTAGAACCTTGCTTCTGGAACAGAGACAAGAATTAGTTGCTTCAAACTTCAGAGTAAGAAACATTGGAACAACTGAGATTCTTAGTTGTTTCAGAAAAGTTAACCTTTTAGGATTTAAGTAATTAATTTTGACTAGGATTACATCAACTCGTTTACTAGTTATAATTACTAAGAAAAAGATCAGGACAGTACGTTGACAAATGCGAGGTCAAAGGACTACTATCTTTTTTGCTTGAGATAAATTTGAGATTTTCAGCCACTTTTTCTTGTTAAAAAGGGGCATGCCGTCCTAGGGTAGCCTTAGTGGTTAATCTTTTAGCAATCATGTGGTCTTGACCTTGGATTACGGTAAGGACTTATACTTCTTTTCATTATTTTATTCCTTATTATTGATCACATATGTGTCTTGGATAGATTATCTTCATAAGATCTCTATTGTGATAGAAGATAAATGGTGAATACAGCAGCTTGAGACTAATCCTTAATGGAATAATATTGGTCAAGACCAACCTGGTTAAGAGGTGGTATTACTTCATATTTGGGTTGGATTTGTGGCCTATCCATGAATAGTATTTAATTGTTTTGAACAACAATTAAAATTGACTGGTTGTGGTGCAGATTTTACACCATGCTCCCTATATTTCGCGAGCATCAGATAGCAGTTCAATCACATTGGACTACGTATTTGACTGCATGATTTGTAACTCATCAAAGGTGGGAACTCATTTTTAGTTATTCTATTTCTTGCCAGTTCAAGTCTACTAAAACACCCATACAAAACCACAATTGATGGCAATTGTATGCTTGGATACAACAGTCCAATATACTATGATGCTTGAAAAAGGATTAGGGGCATTTTTGTGTTTGTATTGTCCCTTTACCGAAGGTAGTTTAAGTTTTAGATATCAATAAAACTACATTGATTTCCATTTTCAGCCTGTGCAAGGCTATGCAAAATGTTCATGAATATGTTCCCAAATTTACTAGGAAATCCAGTCCCTCTAAATTCAGCTGTTCCACATCACCCTGTTTACATTATCATATCCTATCACATACTAGTCCTCTGTTCCCCCCCACCCCCCCTTTCTTTTTTGAGAAGGATATCTATATAAATCTTATTTGGAAGATTGTAAAATGACACAATCTTCAAAAGGATAAAGCAAAAGAAAACATGGTATAAAAGCAAAACGAAAAGTGGCATCCTCTCAGTACAATTCTTTCCTTTCACAGTTTTACTACATCTGAATGTAACAAATCGGTTATCTTGACAAGGATCATCTTAAAAGATTCAAGTACTGTTCATCCGTATGTAAAATAAAATGAAAATGGATATATTCAAAAGTCTTTTATTAATGATGAGAGAAAGCTACCATATATCATTATCACAAGGTGTAACTGAAAGAAACTCATCTCACGAGCATCCTGGTCTTTGGCTTTCACGCTCCAATAAAAGCATGCTTATCTCTCATAGTAAGGTGAGAGTATCTCTCATAGGAGCATCTCTCATATATATATATATCCCCTGTCAATTCAGCCAACAGTCTCTGGATGAATAGGTGGGCTTCATCAAAATTTGTATAACAAAATCTGGCTTTATGATATCTATTTCTCTTGGTTAAATCATACAACAGTATAGCACAGGAGGAGCAATTAAAAAAGAAAAACACTAGTGCCTTTCGAAATAAACACAATGACTATACCAACCAAATATAGTCCTCAAATATGGCTAATGTAAAGTATGTATCTTTCTATCATGGCTAATGTAAAATATGTATCTTTCTACCATCAAGGGAGAGTAAAGAAAAAAGAGACATTAATAGAGTTGTTAGGCTAAGTATGAAACATATGACATAGTATGTTCAGTTTGGAACTAAAGAAAGACGAAGGTAATAATGCCAAGATGAGGAAAAAAAAAGTAAAGACCCTGATAGAGTTAGTGGATTAAAGATGGAAAAAAAAAATGGTCTTAATAAAAAGAAGATGAATTAATAAGGATATATGGGGAATCCATTTTAAAGATACCCAAGTGAAAGTAGATCATGAATCAAGACCATACCAATGGAGATTAACAGTGTATCAGAAGAAGACACTATTGGCCAAGATGAATCATACCTTAGTATAAACTTGAACAATGTGAGAAACGATATCAGAAGTGCACACATTCCACGAAAACATCTTCTTTCTGAATTTACTCTAAAAAGTTATTGTCTTCCCACAATTTATTTTGATAGTTGGATATGAATATGATGCACAAAATTTCAATTCAATGGCGAGTATCAATTCTCAAGACTGCAACTCGAGAAAATTTTCATACCAAGTTACTGTCCCTATCCCCATTTTATGTCTTGAAGAAGTACATTAGCAAAAAAAATAAAAAAATAAAAAATTGTGTGCTACCAGCACATCATCTTCATCATCATCATCATCTGTTCTTCTTTTATATGATTGTCGTTACCAATATAAAATAAATAAAAATTTGAGTGATCCTAACTACTAGCTTCAGTGCAAATGACAGCCATAAGTAGATATGATCCAGTGTCATTTTTAGGATTGCCAATGAACTGGATGACCAGCATATGGAAATACATGATAGAGTGCTGCTTTTTTGGGTTGCCTTGATCATGAATCTGCCTGAGTGTTATTAGAAATAGGCAGAGGAAGACACTGTAGTTGTCATTAACCATGAAACCAAGCTCGTATTAAGGGGTGGTTTTGATTATCATGAACCCCTCTTAACACTAAGATAAATCCAGAACAAGATGAAAAGTCAATCAATAATAAACCATATGAATCAAATTAATTATTTGTATTTTCACAACACAAGATATTCACTGACAAAATCAGATACACTTTATAACAGAAAACCAGAATATTTAAAAAGATTACACTTCTTTTTTTTTGTGGGACATCTTGGCAGGTGGCATTTCTTTACATATTGATGATCTACACAAAAGAGGAAAAAAAAAAAGGATCAAAAGGAGAGAATGGTTGATGAAATCATGTAGTCTGAAGTAAGTTGGTTAAACAAATACAAGAGGACTGGTAGCACTCTGGTTGAACAAATACAAGAGGATTGATAGTACTCTCCTTGGGATCCGTATCATAGGGCCTCTGTTTGGCGTTCTCACATTTGGAGGTGGATGAATTGTGAGCCCATATCAGTAGTCAGATAAAAATCACTCTGCATTTGAATCGAAGGTGACTATTTATCTCAATTCCAATTTGAGATGCAGAAGTCCAGGTGTATCTCACTCCCATTTAGAGCAGTTGTGATTGGTCATCATGTCATGAACCCATTAACCTTGTTAATTGCCTCCTTTAAGGAAACTTTAGATGCACTTGGACACTACTTGCTCAAGTTCAGAATCCCTTCACAAGCTAAGGTGCCTTCAAGATCTCCAATAATCCGAGCAATCCTGACCTCCAAACCTCTCTGTATTTCTCTGAAGAGTGTTCTACTACCATCTGCAAACTGCCTCACATCAAAACGCCTGGGCTCCCTAAGCTCTGAATTGTCTACAAAGATGCATGCAATCCTGGACTGTAACTCCATCAATTTCTGACCTGTTGCAACCATATACCGTTGCAGCTGAAATGTTTCCTCAAGGAAGTGCTCCAGTGCTCCAGTCTGAACCTTGGTCTTTCCAGTACTGGAACTTTTTATGCTCCCAACACAATCATTCTCATGCTGAAACAATTGACGCAAAAATGAATTAAAAGAAAACTTTCTTATATGCTAGCTATAACAAGAAAAATCCAAGTGAGGATATGCATGGCCAGGTCTTGATTTTTACATTTGGGGTGCATCATTTGTCGTCACGACTGCTGATCTGATGCCCCTACATGGATAAGCAATGCCCAAAAAATAGCGCAGAATGGATTGTCATATCCATTCAACGTTTGACATTTCTTAAACTTTTAGAATGTGAACCACAGGCAAGTTTTATAACTTCCTTTGTAGTCCATTCATACAAGGTGATAGGTTTTATCCACAGTGGGGGTTTTGAGATGCAATCTTGTCAGTGAACCATGGGTCCAACTTGCATGTAATCAAAACCCAAGGATGCTATGCATACGCTTTGGTCTAGATCTATATAATCCAAGGATAGATGTAAAAGCTCACCATCCGCTTGCATAAATCATCGGTCTTCTCTTCAAGTGACTGGTACCTTTTGAGTTGTTTAGTGAGTAAAGACGCTAGTAGCCCGATACCCTTTATATGTTGCTCATCCTCATTATTACACTTCTTTTCACAGCTTTCTGCAATATCAATTGTATCTTCACGAGTAGTTGTCTTCTTAAAAGCTTGTGTCGCAGCCAGCTTCTCGAGCATGACAAGTTGCTGTTTTGATCTCTTTATCTTGAAAGAGACTCCGAGAGCATGAAGATCCATCTTCAATGGATAACCCTTCCTCATCAAATAGCTTCCAACTGACGCTGATTTGTCAACAACCCCACCGTCCTCTGGAACATGGCCGGTATCCACACCAAGCTCTTTCACTTCTTCAATCTCTAATTTTTGGCCCTCATTTGCAAAGGATGCATCCCGTAATGGGTCCTCAACTGGAGTTTCTTTTCCAAATTCTTCCACAGATTGTTCATATATTCCCACAACTTTTTCATCCTTGATTTGATCTGGTGACAATTCCGAATCAGTTGGTTCAGTTCTCTTGATGCCATCAATATCAAAAATCTCGTTGTGCTCTTCCTCTTTCTCGCATTGCAATTCTGGTCCTACCAGTTTCACCTCTGCATCAGCCTTTTCATTCTCTATTGCTTGGATTTCATTCTCTACTTCTTGCGAACAGCTAACCAAAGCAGCTTCTTGTTCTTGCTCTTTCTCCTTAAGTTTCCTTTTTATAACCGTCACTTCTGACCATACAGCTTTGGGGCCTACTGCTGGAGGATTTAGACGGTAGTTTTGGTTGCTCATTTGGAAATGCCTGGTATGCAGATTGAATTCCTCTTTTAAGGATTTAAGTTCATTTTCCTTGTCTAACAGCATGGTTTGCAGTTTCATGTTTTCCTCCCTGACCTGCGATAGATTCTCATCTAGACTTTCAATGTGAGACTGAAATCGCTTTGATTCCAGTTCCATGCTCAGCAACCGCCAACGGGATGCTTCTACCTTCTCATCTTTGAGTCTCATTTGCTCTGCAAATGCCTCTATTTCAGTGTAATGCCTTTGCTCGAGAATGGAGATGTACTTTTCTGTTTCTTGTCGAACCCAATCTTCCAACTGCTTAACACTGGCTGCGATCACTTCGAAGCAAGAAAAATAGAGAAGTTCAGAAATAGAAAAGAATGAAGTATTCAACAGGAACAAAAATTAAAAAAATACATGTACGGATTTATGACTCTTAACTTTTCACATTCATAACTCCTTCCACCAACTATGCCAACATGACTGTTGAAACTTTGCCTGGAATACCAAATAAAATTCAACCAAGGAGGTGCACCACAATTGATTGATTTATTAATTCATTCTCAGTTTGTCTCAAGGAATTGAAATATTTTGGCAAAGTAGATATTTATCTGAGTCAATAAGCAATTAGAGTAGCAAGGAAAAATAGAAACCAATATAGGCGGGGAAATGTCAACCTCAAACACAGATTGATTTGGGGCAGAATACTCAGAATCAGCATGCTCCCTAATTTGGTTTTCAGCTTAGAGACTCAAGGCTGGAATGCATTGCCATCCACCATTCAACCAAGTTTGAGATGTGATGCATCACTTTGAAATATTCATAACATAGAGATGCACAAAGACCATTAACCTCATCTTTATCATTACTTCTTAATGGATCCCTTTCATGGGATCAAGAAGAGAGGAGAAAAAAGATATATGTATTAAAAGAATATGGCAGTATCATAGCTAGAATTTCCTGAGTGAAACTGCGTCCATCATTTCAGATAGGTGATATGTACCTCATTTGAGATGGGTGATTACAGCGAATATACTTCAGAAATTGAACACTAAATGTGTTGGATAACTGGGAGGCTTCCTTATATTGTGGGATATAGAAGGTGAAAAAGGTGGTGCATTGGGTTGTTCCCAATGTAGGGATGTTGAAGTTTAATGTGGATGGGGCAGCTAAATGAAAGCTTGGGCTGGCGGGTATTGGTGGGGTGCTTCACGACAGTGGAGAGCTTGTGTTGGTAATTTTTTCCAAGCATGTTGGGACTATGGAGTCTAATGAGGTGGAGGTGTTGACTATCCTAGAAGCTGTTCTGATTTTTGCATAGAGATGGAAAGCGATTCTCTCAATGCTATTTCGTGGTGTCCTCTTCGGCTGTCATTCCTTGGAGAATTCAATTTTACCTTAATGAGATTAGAGCTTTAGCGTCCTTGATTCAAGTGAAGTTTCAACATGTTGGGAGGTCGGCAAATGGTTTTGCTGATTTGTTAGCTAAGCAAGGGGTGGATAGGTCTTCTAATTTGGTGGCCTTCACTGTGTGATGTTTCTTCGTTTTTTGCTTTCCCTTTTCGTGGTATAATTCTTTTATACCAATGTGCTCTTTTTTTGTTTGTTTGGTGGGCTTCCTGTATCTGGCTTTCTCTTTTAATATAATTTATCGTTACTGGTAGAAAAAAAAAAAGAAAGAAATTGAACACTAGAATAAAAGAAGGTAGCAGGAGTAGGATCTTACCAAGTTCTCCACTTCCATCAGGTGACCCTTGACTTGAACTGTCAATTTCAGTTTCATTCACTCTCCTTGCATTAATGCATTCAAGCTCCTTCCTGTGCTCACTTTTGAAGTAGTCAAGAAGAAGAGTTCTAGGGATTAAGCTATTGTTAGTGGGGTGTAATTCTGCCTGCCTGAACTGTGAACATTCTGTTTCAATAGACGACTCTGACCTTGAATTGGCTCTGTTAGATGAGTTACTTTTTGAATTTTTGTCATGTCTTGATTCGCAGCGCGCCCTCCATCTTTCGGTTTCGAGTTCTGCTTGCTTCCTTCTTGCCTTGGATATCTTTATTTCCTTCAACAGCATCTGTTTCTCTGCTGTATCTGACTTGGACTTCCGCAGCATAGCAGATAGGATTTTGTCCTTCTGTTCAACATCCTTCTGCATCTTAACAATCTCTGCTGAAAGATTTTGAACCACCACATCAGCTTCATCCTTCTGCTCATAGACTGAATCAAGTTCTTGCTTCATTCCCTCAACCTGCCGAAGAGCACGGCCCATCTCTGCTTCCAGCTGGCGCTGATTAGAGACAAGCTCGATGAAAGCAGTCTTATGCTTCCAAAGCTCTGATGAATGTTCTTGAGCTTCTTTCTTTGCAGTTTCTCTCAATTGCTCAGCAGCCACTTCTGCTATTTTCAGCTTCTCAGCCAAGTCCTCCCTTTTCTTCTCTTCTTCCTTCAAAGCCTTATCTTTAGACACTATGATATCCTCTTTATCTTTAATTTTCTGATTCAAATTTGATATAGTTTCTTCCTTCTTTCTGTCAAGGACTTGCAAGTGATTTAGAAGAGCTTCAATTTGTTGTCTGAGCCTCTTCCTTTCACTTATCCAATTCTGCTCCTGTGAGGCAAAGATGCTCATGACCTTCTCATTGGCCTTGGCATCCTCGCTTCTCCTTCTCTTTAGCTCCACCACCTCTGTCTCTGCTTTCTTGAGCTTATTCAGAAGCTCAAGCCTGGCTTCTGTAGCTTCTCCTCCTTGAGCCTTCCACACAAGTAGTCCTAGAAGATGAGCACTTCCTTGAAGCATTCTATCTGTAATCACCCGCCACCAATTATCATCGGTTTCGGATCTTTCTGCAGTTGACAGGAGTTGAAGAGTGACAAATGCACATGAAACGCCAAAATACATTGGATATATGCTCTTGTCTCTCTCTTCGGAGACACATGATTCTGAAGCCTTCTTCGCATCCATCATTCATCAATTTCCTTCTCTGTCTTCCTCAGAGACCACCAATGGATGGAAACTCCTAAAATCCACTTTAACACCAAGAATACCCAAGACCTATTTCAGTATTTGACATATCTTCTCACACAAACAACATGAATTCTTTCATTCAAAACAAGCAGCAGTACAGCTAATCATGAAACTCTTCTCAATGCAACAATCAAGTGCCTTGAACTCGAGTAATTCAAAAGACGAGAGAGAGGACTCAAATTCATGAAATAAATAAATAAATAAAATAAAGCTGAGCGTTTTGGATGGAATCATGAAAGACTGAAGCATCCACCAAAGAACAGCTAGGAAAGTCCTGTACAATGTGACAGTTCCTTGTCTTACAATCTTAGGATTTTGTTTTGGTGAGTTGGAACATTTTCCCACATTTCATGGTCTCTGTATGCCAACAGCATGCCTCTCATTGGTATGGGCAAAGTAAAAACATATCAAGGACAGATTCCATAACACAAACAGTGGAAAAAAAAAATCATATGTGCATTTATTCCCTCTGGGTTTCTGGAGAAGCACAAACTGAATGAAGGGCCCAATTGCTTTTTTCTACCTTTCAATAGCCAGTGGAAGAAAAACAAAAGCTGCAATGTTTCTGGTGGGTGACCACCATAACTCCAATGAAAAGCTTCTAGGATTTCCCTATCAGCCAGCCCAAAAGAAAGGTGCTCTTTTATGTAGCTGCTGAACTGTCTGAGAAGGAAAAGAGGATGGTTTCACCTACAAGGCAAAAGCAAAACAGTGTTTTCATTGTCATAAGGCCTTGATTTTTAGCAAGTGTGTGGATTGTGGACTGGCCGAATCTAACATGCCCCAGCAAGCTCATGCAGTTAAACCTGAGCCACATGGCCTGTGTTTATAAACCAAAACCACCCATGATTAATGTGGGCCACTTCAGAACAGAAACTGTCCCAAGATTTCAACTTCCCACCCCAGTTGTGATGTATGTGGGTGTTAATCTACTCGGATCAACTTACTCTAATCAGATCCACCAATATGTAGAAAGGAAGTAGTCGATGAGTGTTATAATTCCTCACTTTATGGGAGCCGCTCATCTAAAGATTTTGCCCAAGATGGAGCTGTAGCACTAAAAGTGGTTTCTTTCACAATACCCTTCCCATCATGAAGTCTTTAGTTATGTTTGATTTTTATCAGCCTCTTAGCTGGTTTGGTCACTTTCTTAGATTACCCAACACAAGTCCAAACATTAATGGGAACCCTAAAAGTGGTGGTGTCCAAGTGGAGCCCACCTCATGTGCGTGCTTTTCTCTTGTCCATACCCTGCCCGCAGGCGCATTTTACTGAGACTGAACTGAAAATCTTAATGTGCACCGGCTAGGCTATCTGGTATTCTGGTCAGGAATGCCAAAAAAAAAAAAAAAAACCAAGTTCTCTCACTTCAGGAATTGCAGTGTGTGCTTTTCATCATATTCCATGAAAACCCCAGAGAAATTTAAGCTGTTTGGTAGGACAAGAACAAAAGAAATCGAGCCAAAAGACAAGAAAAAAGACCCAATGGTCAAATTCCTCAATCAGACATGGTTAGACATTCCACAAGAAAATACCCAATAAAAGAAATCTAAGAAGAAAGATGCCATGGTTAGAAGACAAGGAAAAGCACCAATTTACATAAACTTTTACGTTTTAGAAATCACTACCTGCAAATGACCAACAAAGCTTCTATTTTTCTATGCTTCCCTCCAAAAACTCCCAAGTATTCAATCAGACCCATGTCTCATCATCATAAGCCCAGCTGAGAAAAAGGATTTTGATAAGCCTGTCGCTTCTGTCTTCTTCACCTTTTGCACCCCCCCTTCATCCATAGCTTCTTTTCCTCAAAACCTGTAAAGTAAGATGCTGCCGAAGGAAAAAGCTTCACAAACATATAAACAATTCCCAATGCATCAAAACCATCATCACCATTTGATTTTAATTTAGTTTCAACCTCTGTTCTGTCATTGGAATCTGAATCCAATTGGAGCTTGAGACTTTCTTGCTTATAACTAAAGCAAAAGACTTTCTTCTTTTTTATGCATCCAAGAAGACGACGACCCACACTTGTAAAAGCTACTTTTAAATTATCTTGACTTTTTGACACATGTATTCTCAAGTTGCATCTTAAAGCAATGATTTATGTTCATTAATTAAGTGATTATAGATAGAGCTTGGTATCAAACTCTCCTAGAAGATGTATATTGTTTATGCAATTAGATACTAAAAACTAGGATTAAAAATAAAATAAAATGAAGAACAACTATTGCTGATTAGCTGTTGTCAGCTTTGAAGGAAACAGAGCAGTCCCATTGATGAAGGTGAAATGTCACTATAACGGTCACATCAGAGGTCCTTCTTTGGTTGTATAGTGATTACAAGCATATAGATCAAAATTAGTGACCCATGTGTGTCACCTTTTGGCAGATCTCAGTGTGAGATTGACTGTTAAAACATTTGGTTTTCTGATTTTTTTTTCTTCAAGATACCATCATTAATCAAAGCAGACGACAACAAAATAAACAGAACAGCTAAATTGAAGGTAAATCAAATCATGTCAACCTTATCATATTCCCTGGAGCCAGCTTTAGCTGGGGAATGAGCTACCACATTCTGTGTTAAACATGTGATTGTACTTTCTACATGTGATTTTTACTTGATTTGTGTTGTGTATATCAATAACCTGTTCGGTGTATGATTAAAAGACAATAGGCAGAAATTTAATTAGAGTAAAATTGACCCATCTTTAATTGTCTGTTTGAACACATTGAGATTTATAGAGAAAGGGTCAAACAAATAAATTTTAGACATTTGAGGAGTGAAAGATATAAGATAGAGATGTAGATTAGACATTGACTTTTGTAGAATTTGAATTACTATGGAAATGGCTGAATATCCAATTTTCTTTTTCCTATTATTTTTTTTTCTATGAAGGGGTTGTTTGCCTATTATGCATTGGGTATGAAAATATGATTTACAAATGTAAAATCGGCAAATTAGAATGCTATATTGATAAAAAAAAAAAATGTGAATACTAGATATGTAGAACTTACCCATGTGAGACACATTGTCATCTTATTTGAAAGCACCATTTTTAAGTGAGTAAATATTGAACATTTCAAATTATATATAAGTTTTATTTAAAATTTTATTAATATTCAAGACATGAGAAAAGATATTTTGGGTTTTAATGGGTCAATTAAAAAATCAAATGAGCTGAATTAAACTTTTGGGAGCCACATAAGTGGCAAAAAAATACAAGACAAATATAGGATATGATACCACAACTTATCCCTGATGAAAATTATGCTATTGTGTTTTTATATGAAATAGTCTATTTGCACACCATTTTCAACCTCATTTAAATGTGTATTTATAAATAAGCACAATCATATATACATATATGTTGCCCTCTTCCTACATGTGTGCGCTCTCTCCTTGTGTGCGCATATACTCTTCAGGTCCCAACCCTCTTCGCTAGAGTAAAAATTATTATTTTTTAAATGTGCAGAACATTTACATATATAAATAGGAGGAAGCACACACATACAAAACAACCCTTGAAATCTAATTTTTAGCAATTCAATTATACAAAACAAGTAGCCCTGTGAGTTGGTGGATTGGCATGAGCTGTGAGTTTGCTCACGCACTATATAATATGTTTAAAATTGTTATAAATTTTTCTTAAGTATATTTACGCTAAGGAAATTAGTGTTGTTGGATCAAACAACCCTTTTTTTTTTAAAGAGGCTTGGGTCGGAGTAAGGGTCTATTCGTAGGACGTTTGAGTGGAATGAAAGAGGCCCACAACTTCAATGGTTGGAAATGAGTGTCACGTGGCCATGCCTGTCGATTATAATTTCATCTACCATCAGTTTTT
The DNA here is from genome assembly GCA_038049695.1 of Cinnamomum chago. Taxonomy (NCBI): domain Eukaryota; kingdom Viridiplantae; phylum Streptophyta; class Magnoliopsida; order Laurales; family Lauraceae; genus Cinnamomum; species Cinnamomum chago. Next base: position 7,879,209 of record CP142462.1, read on the forward strand.
TTTAATTTTATTCTCCTGATGTGTGTGGCCCACTTGATGAGTGGACCAGGATGGTCTTTGGGCAAGGCGCCCATGAGACACTCGCACTTGTGTGGGTGGAGTAGCTGCTGCCTGTAAGTATCTCATTCTCGTCTACTCCTGCATCTCTGTACCATCCTTTTACAAGAATTCCTCCATTCCCCAGACAAACTCAAGTCATAGGCACGTGAACCTGATTCTTATATTATATCTTATTATTATGCAAAAAGAGTGGGTGACATTGGCCCATTTTCCCTCGAAATGTAAAGTCCCCCTTGAGCAGTGGGACCTACTTGGTGGACCACCCCACATATAATGGTCCCAACCACCATGCTACTGCTTTTCATTAAAAATATAGGTGAAGGATTTAAATGATATATATATAAATAGATGTACTAAAGAGTCCTGCTAGTCTGGCAAATGAATTCTCATCTCAGCAATGTAGTGGGGGTTCACTGGTCCTTGTCACATATATTGTTCTCATCTAATTATCCTATTGGGAAAATGGGTTGTTGGGGTTTTTCAAACTTGGAGCTTTGCTTGGGATATGATCAGGTCAATGTTTTGGAAAATCAGTTAATTTTTGGAATTCTTTTTTATGAATTCTCAATTTTGATATGTACTTATGAGATTTTTGTCTTGATATTTTAACTTTTAATAGAGAAAGGTACGGCAGTTCTCCCTTGGCCACCCAAGGTACAAATCTTTGGTATGCCATATTTTTCCACTTGTGTGGGCCTTCTTCTCGTTTGTACAGATTGTCTTTCTGTTTGTGTGCAGGCTGCTCTTTTGAGTCCCAGCCTCCTTGGCTGGTTTACAAATTTTTTTTTTTCCTTTTAATGATATGTCAACTCACCTGGGGTGTGGGTTTACTCCCAGCGTCACGTGTTTAAAACCGCCCCAATTTTACACACGTATCCTTGAGATACCCATGTCTTGAAAAGAACATTAATGAGAAAATCCCACTCTAGGTAAACAACAATATTTCATTCAAATAAATATTGTTGACAATCCAATGGTAGCTCAATGTGAGGAACTTTCATATTTGGCTGTAGCCTTGATGGTGTCTTGGGGGACACAAATGGTGTGAGCATCACGGTCCAGCTGAGTAATTTGGCTCATGTACTAATTGGGTTGGGTCCATTTATTTTTATAGGCCTTGAGATGACACCTAACCTAGTCCATGCTCCTAGACTGGTCCATCAGTTGTAACTTACAACAGGTTTCAGCGGTCCCAACATGCGCAATTCATTTCTATGCCCAAAAATGGCATGGTGGCCATAGTAGCCTAAAAAACAAATGGTAGGGTGAGTACTGAGTAGAAAGACTACCTTGTTCGACTTTACAATTGGTAGATGGAGGCTCGGGGACCATCTAGGCCTAGCTGAATGGGACTTCCTACTTCCTTGGATGGAATAAGGTTAAAAATCAAAACCAACCATTCAAACAAAACACACACACACACATCCCACAAAAAAATTTAAAAGAATATATAAATAAAAATATGGATGGATGAGATGACTCATTCATTGAAAATGTTCAAAAACATAAAATCAAATGTTTAGATTTTGGTTTGTTGGAAAAATCCTTCCCCATAATCATGCATTCCCAAGGTAGAAGAAGTGTTGAAAATCCAGTGAAAAAGGGCCATTTTAGGGGGTTTTTAATTTTTTGTTTGAAAACTTGCATTTTTATATAAAGTCTGATATCAAATAAGTCAAGAGTGCAATGAATCTGATGGTTAGGCCCTGTCTGGTTGGATGAAATTAAGCCCTGCACCAGTGGATGGAGACAATATGATCTTGAACAGTTGAATTTAATAAGATGGGCTCCGCTCATGAGAATCCCACAAATGGAATGGTAGGATGGAAGTAAATATTTGATCCACAAAATGCAAAGAAAACAAATGGAGAGTACTGAAAGATGCTGCTGCAAAAGAGAGTAGGGAAAAGAAAAAGGGAAATCTTGCATCTAAATGGTCCTTGTTGTCCAAAGATCAAGCTATGGGATCATTTGCAGAATACAACTTCGATCCAATGGTGAATATGACATTTGCTTGTCGTGCAAATATATATAAAAAAGTGAGATCACCATTTGAGGAATATGACTTCAATCAATCTAATGGTGGATATCACTCCATTCGTCCCATCCTGAAAGTCTGAACGAGGTCTTGGTCAGCCTACTTGAAAGAAAATCAGGGATCCTAAACAAACAAACATCGCACACTAGGTTCATTAGAGCAATCTCTAGCCATCAGAAACCTTATGTGAAGTGCACATACAGAGTCCACCTGGGTGATATGGATGCAGGGGTCACTGATGTTTGATGTTTCAAGATTTGCTCAGATGGAAGATCTCTAGCCTTGTGATTTTAAACCCAAATTTTCAGTAAATGAGATTCTGTGGTTGGATCACACTAGCCTTGTAATTTTAAACCCAAATTTTCAGTTATTGAAATTCTGTGGTTGGATCACACTATCCACACAGTCCGATTCGCATTCCACTCAAACAGGTGGGCACAGTACTTGGACTGCACATAAGATATTCATGTGTGCATTGCGTGAGAGGATTTCTCACAATCATTTGTTATGGCTGAAAAGCCCATTGAAAGGCTTCCAGCCAATAAAAAAGGATAGGGTTGGAATTGGTCTAATCTGCAAAGACTCTCTACTGCTAGCTGTGTTTGAGCCTGCATTTCCTGGACTTGGTGGATACTGTAGCCATTCTTTTCTAACTGTGTTTCTATGTACATTTTTTTCTAGTCTGCATGGGTAATTTCAAAGTGAAAATCTTTCTGTAAACAGAATAATGCCACCCACATAAAAACAAACTAAAAGAATCGAAAATCTGCACAATCATCTTGAAAGAAACCCCCAAAATTCATCCTAGGGATCTTGCTGCCCTGTGATCAACGTTACTTGAACTCTGCCTGCTATAATCTGTCTACTTGAAAATAAGTGGCTCTGTTTGGATTCCTGCGAACTTTCTAAATTATGATCTTTAGACAAAATATTCATGACCCCGTTTCCGGTGGTAGTTCAGCTGGTTAGGGACACCAAAGGACCCGGTTGAGGGGCATACATGCCATGTAACAAAAAAGAAATAGTTGTGATGCCACTCATTTAACTATGTGGAAGATGCCCTTTCTCAGTAAATCAACACAAAATTAGTTATGGTTGGTCGCAAAGAACTCATCTCATTGGTCAGTAATAAATCAAGAAATTATCATTATATAGCCAAAGATTTTCACAATCATTAACTGAAAATTCAACATTAAAATGAATTGCATATAAAGCACAACAAAAAATACGATTCCTCAAGTTGACAAATTCCAAAATTAACACATACATTATCCCTTCTCTTCTGTTTTTCTCCCTTTTCATTACAACTGGAAGGAGTTACTGCAATTCTTAATATTTCCTCTTACGAATCTTGAAGCTGCAGGATCTTATTACATCATCATCAGCCTTAAGTCTAGTCTCAAGAACAGCCATGGATTCTGGTTTAGTAAAATAAGTGAATAGAAGGTAGATGCCATCATAATATGTGTTTGCCTCTCCTGCTCTGTTCCTCTTTTTGATGCTGTACGCAAGTGGAATGACCCCTCTATTAAATACTTCTACATACATCCCACCACCAGCAACAAGCAACTGCAAGAGGCACCATGAAACAGATTTGAAGAAATGAGGGGCAATCCAAAACATAGGTTCTGAAGTTTACCTTCAAAGACTTTGAAACAATTTCCAAATTTTAGGAGAAGAAACTACTGTTGGACACTGAGGCTTTAGAATTTTCAGCTGAAGCAAACCATTCTAGGCATGATGGATAGATGGAGCATGACAAGCGATGATACCCGCCTACTTCAAAATAGGCAACGTAGCTTCATATTTAAGATCTGTGTCTTGCCATATCTGGCCATCATAATAATGACAAGGCTTCCAAGAGTAAAATTCAGATTCAATTAGAGGTTTACTATTTCGATGACAAAATATAAATGTTTTTCCTAGAGAGAGTCTAAATGCTGGATCGGAATAAGAACAAGATTTGTAGAAATTGGGGCTTGTTTCCATTAACAAGTTTTTTTTTTTTCCCTGCCAAAACAAATAATGAATAATGTGGTGGTGAAAGATATGCAACTTGTTTAGAACTCTCAAGTAAATTGTATGCAAAAAAAAATGAACATCTAACTTGAAAATTTAGCTAATGATTATTATAAAAATACTAGCATGATAAGGATGGAACAACTCTTCTTGACGTGATCGACAGGTAAAATAGGCCCAAGTTCTCTGCTCACCTGACTTATTATCATATTTGCATGTGGAGCTACACCTATGCAAACTTGGATTTACCAAAATCCTGCTGGTTTTGATTATTCTGTGACACAAGCAAAGGGTCCACTATACTCATATGCTTTGATATTGGCCCCACAATTCTAGATACATTTTCTACCTAATGCTTTGTCCTAAGCTTTAGGACTTGCACCTAATCCAACATGTGCTATCTTACTTGCTAAATTGGATGCCTTATTATTATTAGCAGTTCTATACTTGTAACCCATGTCTTTAAGATAACTGAGTCCCTATCTTGGTCAATAACTTCAGAGGGCCAAACCCTTATCTTTAGATATTTCTTTTGCACTTTTTTTTATTTTTTTTTATTTTTATAACGGTAAATTTTATTGCTCCAAAATGAGAAAGAACAAAAGACTACAAGAAGAAATCCCCAACAATCCAAAAGAAAAAAATCAACTAAACATAAAAAAGAATAGAAGTAAGGAAAACTCCCTCTTGAAAGAGCATCTGCCATGACACGAGCCTCTCGAAAGATATGGTGAAAAGAAGCACCCAATCAACTAGAGATATCTTGCACCTCCTCCACCCAATCCAGCAATCTCCATGGAATATAAGCTTCCACAGAACCCCATTGAATAGCTGAGTCAGAATCCCCTTCAATAACAGCATTGATGCTTTCCAAAGTTAACAACTCACGACAACCAATAAGAAGAGCATAAACTTATGCTTCATTAGCACTTAGAGAATCCACAGGCCCCAAGAAGTTTCTTTTGCAGATAAATTATGAGAAAGAAAGATGTTTCTCTAGGAGTTTTATACTTCTATTATAAAATGGATAGTAAGTGTCGCCCATATGTAGTATATGAATATGTTGGGTTTGGTAAACAGGGAAACAATTATGATTCATTTTGAATTAAATTTAAGCTTTTTGAGTTGTTTGGACCAGTGATTTAAAACCTGGACTCGGCCAAGATTGAGTCAAGTCAAGTCAGTTCGTTTCCTTTCTTTTGTAATAAAAATCATCATCTCTCACCCACACATGGTCTTAACTCTCTTCTTACAGAGGAGAAGCTCCAAAACCTTATTTTATTTTTAAATCTTACCTTCCCAAATGGAGGAGAAGCTCCAAAACCCCAAGAATGATGAAGGTGAGAACCAGACTTCCAAAAGGATCAAAACCCTATTTCAGATTCCTCACCTACAGATTCTATTTTCTATATTCATTTTGAGTCATGCTTGCCCTTGTTAGCAAATGAATCATGGGCAGTACCCCATTCCTTCAAAGACTCTCGCCTTCCCTTCCTGGTAGGATAAGACCTCAAATTGATGGAATCCCTCATCTCCCTTCATTGAGTGACCTGATTGCCATGTTCTGAAATAGGTCTTAATTGTGCTTTAGCCAACTACCTAACTGTCTCTCTGTGTGTGTGTGTGTGGGGAGGGGGAGGGGGGGGGGGGGGGGGTCACTCTTGTGCACCATGGATAGTCAATTTACTTGAGCAGAACAAACTGTGCCGACAGCAAATTGAAGGATAAGGCTAAGATGACGACGACGACGATGATATATATATATATGTATGTATATGGGAGATGCTCCTATGAGAGATATCTCTCACCTTAAATGAGAGATTGGGTGAGGGCCCTCACATCCATATCTAATGCCAACAACTTAAATGTGAGGGCCCCTACTCCTATCTCTCATATAAGGTGAGAGATATCTCTCATAGGAGCATCTCCCTATATATATAAATATATGTATCTATGTATGTATATATATAGTATTTGGTAGCTCACATGAATGACTTCAAATAGGTTGACTAGGGCTCAAACCTTAAGTCATCTTTTGCAACCAAATCCTTGGAAAAAAAAAAGATTTTCGATTTCCACAAAGTCGTGAAAAACCCACGTTTGGCAATTGTAAATCCCTGAGGATTGCGACCAATGAAAATCCTCATTTTTTACAATTTTCAAGTCCGACCTCCCCCCAAAGGATATGGAAATTCTTGCTTTTGCGGATTTGCTCATAGAAACCAATTTTCCTCAGTTATTTGCAATGATATGCACTGATATCGTTGCGAAATCCTCAGCTATGCAAATCTTCAACAAAGAATCCTTGTTCCAAAGCAGTGAGGAATCCTTAGATTTGTGGATTCCTCACCTATTACCAAACATGCTCTTAGTATTCCTAAAACTTGTTCATTAGAGATGAAACTTGAAAGAGCTCATGGCACAGTGAAAGGTGCTCACTATTGCAACCTTGTGGTTGTGGATTCACAAAGAACTTGAAGTACTTTTCCTTTTGTTTTTTCTTCTTTCAAAACTAAAACTTCACAAAGAAAAATCCTAGTTCAAAACCAGGCGTAGGAGATTTCACTTGTTCTTGTAATCCTTGCTTATTTCTTCTTCTTAACTATTACAACAAATGTAAATGAAAAGGAAAAATCAAAACTTCTTCCTCTTCTTTAAGTGGATTTAACCAAGAAGAAACTAGGTTGGGCTTATATCAACCAAGGATGAAAATAGCAGTAGAAGTGGGCTGAGCGGGCGCTACGTAGCGGCGTAGCGGGGCGATTTGGAAAAATTGTCAAAAAAAATATGAAAAAATTGTAGAAAATCTAGAATATTGGAAAATGAGAGAAAAATGTTTTTTTTTTTTTTTTTCAAAAGTAACTAAGGTAAGGGGGCGTAGCGGTCCCCTCATTGTATGAGGTCTTGTATCGCTGTATAATATAAATAGAAAATAATAGTAATGATCATTTTTTTTTTCACATATGTTCATGCTACTTAGTTATGGTAATTTAGAAACTAATGAAAGACTCATAAAAGTCAAGACTTAAGAGTACCTAGAGAAAAAAAATACATCTACCAAAGGGGGTGTCTAATAGGATGTACTTAGAGAAGAATCCTTAAAAAAAACTCTTTGTATCGACTGTAATTCGGCAAGATCATGTGCTTCTTGGTGTTCTTTTAAACATAAAAGGGTAGAAAAGTTGTGTAGAAATGTTATTTGGAGAGAACAATGAAAGAAATAAGTCTTCTTATGCATTTAAAAAAAAATTGGAAAGCAAGAAATTTTCTCACCATGTAGCGGCCCCGTAGCAGACGAAGCGGCGGCTACGGATGCGACAGGCTATAAATCGGCCATAACATTGATGTAGCGTAGCGGCCGATAATTTCATCCATGATATCAACCATATATTAAGTTTAACTTGGAGAACAAGTGTGAGTTCATCAAGAATTAACAAACCCCTTTTTATATACTAAAACAAATCCATTGTTATAATTTGGTCACCAAGCATGTGATCTTATCAAGACAACTCCAAGAGTCCAAACTCGTTGTTTCTTTTTTAGTTTTTACTTTTTTGTCGTTGGAATGATTTAACCCACAACCTCAAGGTTGCAATAGTGAGCACATTCTACTGAGCAACGAGTTCTTGTTGAGTCCTAACTCAATTGAACTTGTTTCAGGAATCAACATAAAACCAAGGTTTGTGCCTTGCTCAACCTATTTAAAGTCAGTTACAACCACTAAACAAAATATATAATACATCATTATTGATGTGATCATCTTAGCCTTATCCCATTAAGCTGCAATGGGCACTTTGCACAAAATAACCCATCAGAGGTTTTTTATTTTTTATTTTTTTTTATAACGATAAAATTATATTAAGCTACAAAACAAAACAAAATAGGACTTAGCAACATTCCAGCCCAAACAAAAAATTCCAAAAAAGCGAACTACGAAACAAAAATGATACTATACATCAAAAGTAAGAGAAGAAAGAAAAACTCCCTCCCATGCAAGAGCATCTGCCATGACATTAGCTCCTCTTAAAATATGATTGAAGCAAGTACCCAACTAAAGGGAAATATCCTGCACCTCCTCTACCCAATTCGCCAGCCTCCATGGAAAAGAAGACTTACCAGAACACGACTGAATAACAGAAAAAGAATCGCCATCAAGAATTACAATGACACATCCCATCCTATGAATCTCACGATAGCCAATCAACAAAGCAAAAAGTTCAGCTTCATTAACATCCATCGAACCGCGCTAGACCAATCTCTAATAACACCCTCAATACCACCTCCACTAAGAGAATGAGCAAAACTTCCATCAAAATTTAACTTTAGAACACCCAATGGAGGATTTGACCAAAGCACTCTATTCATAGGTTTAGCATTCCACCCTCCTCTCAAAACTTATGCTCAATATATATTGAGATCACTCAAATCAACACCTTTGAACTCCTTTTTTGTCCGTAAACACTCTGAAACAGACCAAAAAACCTCATCCACATAATCAGAGGGTTATTTTGGAAGGTGATCGTCTTATTTTGGTAGACAATTTGCAAAAAGAATCCATTCTCTCGTGGGAATTTATGACTATCTGGCGGCAACTTCTTCATATTCTCACTGCTTTTGAATGGTGGGGTATCAAATTCTGCAGATGAATCCAGAATAGAGATGCTGATGGGTTAGCCAAAAAAGGATATCCAGTCTTGTCTGTGTTTAGGCATTACATACCTCCTCAGGTTCACGGGTTATGTCTTGAGTAACTCAAGGTCAAGGACTTTGCTAGGGAAGTTGCTTCTATGGCTAATGTGGAGGGCCTAGTGGTGTAGGTACTGGGGGCCCTCCACACCAGCTTCTGTAAGGTTGTATGGCTTTTGCACAAGAACCACTCCTAACCAAATTCTAATGGCTTTATTAGTTCTATATTCTCTTTTCAACCCCTTTTCCTATTTGCATGCAACAATCACACCTTCCAACTGTACTGGATGCTCTTGTTTCCACCCAACTCTATTTACAGCCATTTTTTCACTAACCCCAAATCCATAATGTCTCTCTTCACCACTCAATTTAGGCCCTTCTCGTTACCCATCCTTTTCTAGCTGTTCAAATACATAAACCCTTCAGTCTCTCATAAAGGGGCTGTTTCCAGAGACGCGCCTTAATCCACATTGCCTCAAGAAAATGCAGGGAAATGCAATTATACTCACCACTAAAGAGCAATCATACAAACAAACAAATACTAATTCATACAAACACAGAAACTTCAATAAATAAATAAAAAAAAAACCTATTAGGGCATCTATAATCACCCATCAATCACTCAGCAGAGAATCAAATCAACTAAAATAGGATGAAAGATTAGATTTTTAGGTATGGGTACCTCTTCGTATTTCTGGGTAAGAGCGAGTCGTTCTTCTTCAGACATGTCGGGGCGTAAGACAGCCATAGTCTCGTACTGGCGGAGGCCGGGTGGGCACTGCGGCTCCTCCTTCTCCTCGACGGCAGTCGTAGAGCCATCGGTGGAGGGGGGTTCTCTGTCGCCTTCCAATCCACCTTCAAAGAAAGAGCCTGAGAAATCTAGGGTTAGGGCACGGATTGAGATGCGTCGGGTAGTGATTGTAGGCAATGATCGGAGACGATGATTGCGGATAGGGAGAGAGAGGATAGAAGGAGAGAGAAACCCTAAGGAAGAAGAAGAAAAGGAAGAGCGAGATAGGGAAGATGTTAGGTTGAGAGAAGATAAAGACGCCATGGAAATGGAAGGAAGAGAGAGAGAGTTGCAGAGTTGCAGAGAAGAAGTGTTGTGGTGTTGCTGTTGTAACAATATGATAGAAGAAATGGATAAGGGGAGGGATGGGTGGGTCAACGGGCCGGGTTTGGGTTGGGTCCAATAATGTCCGATAAGCTTTATCATTTTATTTATTTATTATATTTTATAACGCAGGTATCCCCGTGATATTGACCCGTGAGGACTAATCCTTTCTCGGTGCACACACTCAACCCACACATGCATTGTATAAGTTTGGGAGGATTTAAACACAAGACCCTATGTTTGGAGGCTTTACCAGTGGAGTTGGGTGAAGTAAAGATTATTTTGAAGAAATAATATAATATAAATAAATTATGATATTATTTTGTTTTTAATTGTTTGATGTAGAATTTTTTTGACTTTTTATATAGAAAAGTGATTTTTTTTTGTTTTTTAGTGGAGAAAGGAGGTTATTTTTTGGCTTTTTTAAAAAAAAAATTATCGCGGAAAATTTGAATTAAAGTAATCTTGACGTGACAATTTTTTAGGAAAATAGGGTTTTACTTTACTTGACTTAATGAGTAGAGTTGTCAAATGAGCCGTAAAGAGCAAATTGGTGCCTTATGTCGAAGAGCCAACACCCGAGAGTTTTTCTAGTCCACCAAGCGATTAATTAAGATGAAAGAACATCAATTTCTCTAACATTTCAGTCCACATCCAAACAACCAAATATAACAAATATATTACCTATAACAAATCCCAAAACCATTCAAACCAAAACATAACCAAAGAACCCACATCAATTTCTGCAGGCAGTGAGAATTTGGGGGCATTTCAATTTTGAGGGTGAGGCATGATCAGGGCATGGCCCATAATACCCATACCCCCTTACAGTGTTTTTCAAATCTACCTGGGGCGGCCGCCCCACCATGCTATTACATGGGTCCGCCCCTGCAAGTGCCCATCTGGGTCCTAAGAACTTTTAGGTTTCACCGAACTCAGCGAATGGCTCAAGCCCGGGTCTGGAGTATAACACCAAGTCCAGCCCAATAACTTTAACGCTAAATACTCAACTGTTTCTTTCTCTCTTAATGTGAAAGTTGAATATGTAACCATGTAATAACCTATCTTTAGTTAGATATGTAAAGTTAGGGCCGTCAACCGTGTCATGTTAATGAATTCGGGTTACGGATTAATGAATTCGTGTTAAAATACCTTAATCAGTAGAGGACCCCGTTAACTTAATAGGTCAAAAAATCCAACCCGAATACGACCCGTTAATTTAACGAGCTACATGACCCAACCCATTAACTTGTTAAGTAATTAAGTCATTTCGAAAATTAAAAGAAAATCTATGCAAAATATATAAGGAGAAAAATATATAAGCCACACGAATTGTAAGTGAGGATCTCGAGTGGATCACACCTAAAACCCCACTATAAAATAATAAATTTCAATTTCTTTTTTATGAATATAAATTAATTCTAGCCATGGTTTTAAAAACCGGCCGATACCGAGCTGATATCTCGCTGAGATATCGGTATCGGGTTAAATTCACCATCATCTCGGCCCATCTCGGCCAAGATGATGTTCATATTGGATTTTTTGATATCTCGGCCGATATATCGGCCCATCTCGGTCCAAATATTGGCCAAGATGGAATAATAGAAAAAAACCCTAAATTTTTCATTTTTTTCCTCATTCTTCATCTCCACTCATCTCCTTAGAGCAATCCCTCCTCCTTAGCTGATTTTTTTGCATATTTCCAACACTATTTCTTGAAAAAAGTCATTTTATTTTGGTAAGAAAATCAACATACTCCCTTATTTTAACTATTATGTATTCTTTAACAATCCATACTGAATAAATGATAATGATGTTGATAATATCGAGTGTGGGTGACACTCCACTTGGAATTTGACTGTCATGCTCATCAATCTCTATCTCTCTAGTCTGCCCTAATTTCAAGTAAACTATAAACCTTTTGATGTCCAAGTGCTTTTTGATTGATTTATCTCACTATCATGTTTCAGATTTTAATATTTTATCTTCATGGTCTTGGATTTCACAACTTATTTTGATAATTGATTTAGTATTAAATGATACTTGATATGTTATCTTTATTTTCTTATATTTTACACTAATAAATTGATCATGAGCATCAATAATGATTACATTATATGAAATACTGGAAAAGACGACGAACTGCGACATAGACATGACTCATAAATTAAGGTGACTGAGATTTTGATTTATTATTGTTACTAATGGAAAAAAATATTGTTTTCTAGCATTTTCTAATATTCTGGATTTTTTGGATATTTTTGCGAATTTTTTTGGATTAAAAAAAAAATTCACACCGCGATGATCGCGATGGACCGATATCCGCGACCGATACCGATATCATATCGGTTTTTTGGCCCGGCCGATACCGTGACCGAGACCGCGACCGAGACCAAGATTTTAAACCATGATTCTAGCTATACTTAGGGACTAAAACTTTTTTAATGGGTTAAGCGGGTTGTTAACGGGTTAATGATTTAATTTGTACACGATCCATTAACTTAACGTGTTAACGGGTTTGATCCGTTAACTACCCGAACTCATTACTATTGTGCGGGTTCATGTTGTGTTAACAGGTTGTGTGATATTTGACAGCCCTATGTAAAGTTATAGTCTAATTAGATTTTCTTAGCTCATCTTTATTCATGGTAATGACCAAATCTCATTGGCTTAAATCATTGTATATAATAATGTTATAGGTAATAAGCTACATAATCATTATAAATTCAACTCAGTTGGCAAAAGACCATGGTTTGCTCTAAGATTTTGAGGGTTCGAAATTGCGCTACCATATTGAGGCTACATGGGATTAACCCAGCTCCCACTGGACCCATAAAGATTAGTCCGACCCAAAGGGCTGAAACCCCCTCCGTTATAATAATAATAATAAGAATCATTATAAATTCAAGGTTGTTTTGTTATACAAACCGAAAATAAAACCTCTATTCCTATAAAAAAAACTAAAATGTTTAACTTGTATATGAAGATATGTTATAAAATATGATCGTGTACCATGGCCCATTGAGAACGCTAGGTTTTCACATAAAAAGTCTGGGCCCAACCCTTTTTGAGCCCAGCCCAAAGCAAGTCAGTCTTAAAAGGCCAACGGGCCATCTGTACATTGGGGTTTAGCTTCTCGCATCCTTTTCGCTTGATTCTAATTTTATTTAGTCTTTTTGTTGGTGTCTTTTTGGTTGTCTGCTTTTCTTCTTTTAATTGATATTTCAGTAGATCTTACAGTAGGTCTTAATGGCCAATTAATTCATATTTCAGTAGATCTTACAGTTGATCTTAATGGTGTTTGGCCTGTATGTCTCGGACACTTCAAACATTAACAAACCAAGTTGTCACCTTCTCATGACAACAAAGGTGTGGTGGAATGCCACTTATAAGCAAAAGGTACCATTAAAGATTTAGGTCTTGAATCTTAAATCTTAAACTCTAAATCCTAAACTATAATTCTATTGATTCGATGATGTTTGAATAAATAAAACCCACTTGTGTTTATACACGAACTGCCAGGCCCTGTTCCTTAGCAAAAATACATACGAGTTGGAGATAGGGATTAGACCCTTACATTCATTCCAAGGTACTGAGCTACTAGAGTGGTGGATCAATACTAATTTTTCATCTTCAATTGATTTGATTTTCATTAATGGGTAAAGTCATTGATGGTCATTTTTAAGGTATTCACTTTAGGTCATTCATTTTTAACCACTTATACAAATAGGATTCTAGCTATCTAGCTTCACAAAATAGATGAGCCCTCAATGGATTTAGGGCCCACAATGATTTTAGGGTCCTTTTTAGGTAGTTTGAAGATTGATCTATTGCTAAAATAAAATTAAATAAATAAATAAAACCCCACCTTTAGCAGTGAATTTTCAACATTCGAATCATCAACTTGCAGACAGTTCAAAACTGGGGATGTAGCAAAAGCTATGTCCTCTAAAATCCAATCATTCCTTTCAGGACAAATAAGAGATGAGACCAGCCTTGGGTTGATGGATGCATCAAACATGTGGGCAGAGTACTGTAGAGTGTGACTGCAAATATACCCATATTTCAACACAGGTGCATTTTGAAACGACATCAAACTTCCTTTTCAGTGCCACGTTTCATGAAAAGCTAAATCCCTCACTGTCTCATCTGTTTATCCTCTGCATCAGAGCAGTGAGAGCACAATATAGTCTCTCCATCACTGGGTTTCATGTGACAAGTTCTATGCATCTATTGGCTCTACATGCCTATTCCTGACAGTAGGAATTTACTTGGCCACTAGAGACATGGATGGAGCTTCTGTGGAGGGCTTGGAAGTGAGGGTGGAATGGATTATTCCCTTTTCAAGGGAACTTTATCTTTATCTTTATCTTATCTTCATCCTTTTTGACCTAATTATCTAAAAGTCTTGCATAGTGAGAATTATTATTATTATTATCATCATTATTTTGAATCTTGAGCTTTTACAATTTGTTAGTCTTTATTTTTTTTTACCAAAATTTATCTAGTTCTAGAAGCTCTGAATCAAGAGCATGTTTGTTTCATGTAATTGAATTCATAATAATTATAGACTTCTATATCTAAAATTTGTTAAAATTGAAGGAACATATGCAAATCTTCAAAAATATCCATACAATAATATCTCCTCTAATGGAAAATGAATCAACAGGAGGAGGAAAATGAATATCCAGCCACCACTCTAGTAATTCAAATTCTTGAGAAGTAAGGGTTGCCGTTATATTGTTATCTTGTATCCACCTAATATCCTTCTCCCCTCGCCTTTTAATAATCATGCAGTAGAGCTCATTTGACCGTAGACTCTTGCATGTTCAATTCCTATGTTTTCTATACAAATAAATAGGCCCTAAAATATTTTCAAATACTACAAGGGCTTTTCAATAAGTGCTCCCAAAGGCCATGATTATAGACAATACACAATAAATATTATTGAAGTTGTGCTTTGCGTTTTTTCATTGAGTTGAAATCATCAATTGTTACTTCAATATCGAATTTTTCAACCTTCAAAAAAGAAGGGTTACTTCCTTTAACCCTTCTTCTCCGTACCTGTGATGAAGCAACTACAACATCAAACTCTTTCACAATATCTCCAAGCCCCAATAATCCAAGCTCTCCACGTCTCTCCAATCAAACCAACACGATCTCAAATCAAGGTATGTGAGTGGTGACAGGGACTCCAGATTAGGATAATTAAATAGTTTCTAATCCATCCATAATCCCTTCTTTTATTTTGTTTTCTTTCTTATTTCCTTCTTTTCCTTCCCTTTCTTCTTTCATTCAATTCTCCCCATAAAATCAGCTATTATTTAGTTACATTTTTTTTTTGGAATATAGATTATATTACTAATAATTAACTTGATAATATTGAGGGGCTATCCATTGAAAGGAGGGGTCAAGTTCCCTTTTTTAAAGAAAACTCCAAATAAGAAAGAAAGAAAGAAATAAAAATTATCTAAAATAGGGGGGCGAGGGGGGCACAGCCCCTGCTGCTCCTTGCCCACAGGAGCCCACATATGTAGGAAGAGGGTTGCACATCTAGGAATTGGAGCTTGGGCATTTGGGTGATATACGGGTTATTAACCAACTAAGGAACCCTTGGTTCTTAAATCATGTTGGTGTTGCCATAGTGATAATAACCTTCTATGTTCCAAAATTCTCAAATCAAAATATTGTTTGAAGTCCAACTTGTGGGAAGCTAAGTATGGAAAAGGCAACTCATGATTTTGGGGAGGCTTCGTCGAGGGAGTAAGTTTCATCTATGAAAGAGTGTGGTGGATAATCGGAAATGGTGAAAAAATTTCAGTTTGGGACCATAATTGGATACCATGTAAAGAAGGCTCGAGAAAACCTCTTTCTAACATTACCAACCCGAATATTACAGTTAAAGATTGGTCCATCAACCCAAGTATTAGTGATATTAAGAAGTTAGCCTTGAGTTTTGCTCATTTGGAGATTTCTTATATTTCTAGACTTTTAAACTCAATAGCTCATTTGTTAGCAAAGCGTTGCTATTCAAGTAATCGGGACTTAGACGGGAAAGAGCGCTGTTATTTTTAGCTCATTTTACGCGGATTGTTGGTCTTGTTTTGTGATGTTTTTCTTTCTTGTATGGCTCTAATTCTTTGAATGAAAAGCTTCTTTATAAAAAAAAAAAGAAAAAAAAAATCATGCATCGCCCTTAAAGACAAATCTAACTTGCAGACAAAATATATATCGCCACTTAAAAGATTTAGAAAAGCAAATTGCAGTTAAAGTGAAGCATCTTTGTCTTTGTGGTTTTCATATGCACATTAGCAACTATCCACATAATTTACAAACTCCACCAAATGATTTTGGACATCAGTCCATTTAATAATCAAAATCATATGGATAACTGTCCTTTTTTATCAAAAAATGTGGCCCCACTGAAATTTTGTGCTGATCTTAACCACTAACTTCACCCATTCAATTTGAAAATCTGTCATTTAAATAATAAGAAACATGGACCTCATTGAGAATCCACTAGAAAACATGGACCCCTTAAAGAGAATTGATGGTGACAAATTTGTTTTATTTCTCTATTTACTAACATTTTCAATTATTTTTATTTTCTTTTTATTATTAATTACCGTATTTATATTTGAATTCAGTTTATAGCCTTTTCTTATATTTAAACCCTTCCCATTATCTTTATTTTTCTTCCTTTCATTAATCAATGATTGTGTTTGGGTCTGGCCTGAAAACACACTGGATAAATTATGTGCACTCATTGTTCTTATAAAGCCTCTAATCATATATTACTTCCCAAAAATACATCTTAACTCTAGCTGTTTCCCTTTGATTTGCTTTTATAAGGATATACACAAAAAATAAGATTAATGTTAATGACATTTGGAGGTAGAAGAGACACTAAAAGTTGGCCTATCTTAAACTAGAAAGCACCAATTCTTAAATCTAGTGGAAGTTGCTGTGCACTTTTATAAAGGTGGTATAGATGACAATCTCCTAGGTTTGGAGAGACAAGAAAAAGGAGCACTTTGTTGGGACAAAACAATAACAGTGAAATGAGAGATGCACTCTCCATATCTTGAGTAAAAGCATCAAATCCCTTGGTGGCCCACCAAAAATTATGAGAAGATATTTGTTTGGTGAGTCCTTTAAGATTAATTACTAAAAGAAAGGTGATGTGGGAGCCTACTTAGATCACTAGGAAAAGGAGATTTGGGAAAAGAGATTGAGAATCTAAGAAACTATAAATAAAACAAAATCAAGATGAGCATTAAATTATTAATTGTTTCCATAGCTTATTTGTCCTATTTATTTATTTATTCTTTTATAAAGGCAAAATATATTTTAATTGTGAACGAGGATGAAAACCCACTATACAACAAAGAATCAGCTGATCTCTAGCATGGAAAGACAACTAGATATGTGCAGGCATATGATAACCTACAGTTTTCACAAAAAAAATGCCAGTTAAATTTGTAATCACACCATTAGATACTATATATAAAAATTGGATGGCTATCAAACTAGTACTGAAGGCTAAGGTTTTGGGTACTGACTGGTGCATGGTTCATTCTCATCATAATGATGTTACAATTAAATAGAGAAACCATGAAAAAGAAATTAGAAGAAAAACTAAAAACCATTGGGATTTTTCATTAATGTTTAGTGACTTTGGCAACTATATCTAATAAGTATGACCCTTATGAGCTTGATCTTATTGACAAGCCAATACATTCTAAAAGTTTAAACTATTGGAATGTATAAGATCAACACTTTTTCGAAAAGAACGTCAATTGAATTTGCAACCTACATGTGTCCACACGAAATATGCTTGCCCGCGTGATGTGAGGGGTTGATGCTTCCCCAAATTAAAGTTTGAACTCGTAACCTAACATGCTTTGATACCATGTCAAGTCGGACTGGTCAATACATCCCAAAAGCTTTAGCTTTTAAAAAGTGCAAGACTAATATACTTAATGGTCCCATCATAACATTGCCTTCTTAGAGGTCATGGCAGCTAGTGGGTAAAACAATGGACGATTCAAATGTTAATTATCAATATTAGTGAGATTGGGAGATATAATCGTGGGCCCAAATGAGACTAGAGTTTGTATTATTGTTTTTAAAAAATTGTCAAGGACTACTCATGATCTTTGTAGGAAAAATCATCACACAAGTGGTAATTAGGATATATTAAGGGTCTTAAGTGGTTCATCTTTCATTTTCTCTTAACTAGTCATTCTCAAATGATGCTTAAAAACCAATGAACTCACGACACCCAATCCTCCACTTGACCAGCAGTTGGGTCTTTTAGTTGATTGATGGCGAGTTAGATCTATCATGCCAACCTTGTCATTGCCACCATAATGGTTAGGCCAAGGACATGCAATGGCATAATCAACCTTCCACTATCGTCTTATATATATAAATAATGATAAACTTTTTCTACAGAAACTGAATACTTAAGGGTATGTTTGTGTAACTAGAGGATTCCAATACATATATACATACATACATACATACATATATAGAAAGTAAGAGGGGAAGAGAGAGAGAGGGAGATCATGCATTCTAAAATCTCAAGTAGGAAATCAGAATTATGATCTCTATTGAAAATGAAAACTCTCACACAGAAATCAAAATTCTCTCAACTATAGACAATTAGTTCATTTTTTTTCCTTTTTCGTGCGAAAAATGCATTATACCAAATGCAGAAAGAGTGGATTGCACGAAAAATGAGAATGCCTTTTCTTTCTGTATTATGTAATCCTCTTCTTGCACAAACGTATCTAGATTACTTGCTATAGGTATTCCAAAAATAGATGAATACATATTTGATGTATAGAAGATACATAACACGAAGTTAAGAGGAGCCATTTACCTGCCAGTTACGTTAAGAGTGACACTCAAATTCTTTTCTCGAGTCACACTTGGTCAAATGTTAGTCTTCTATTAAGATGGTCGTCATCAAAGAATTATCCAACTATGTGAGAATTAGCTTACTATTTTATCAAAACTCAGGTTAGAATGGTGATAAAAGTTTTAGCAATAGTAACACTAAAAGTGAGAATGGTTAGTAAACGACTGAACAATGTATATCTATCAAAAGATCCTAACAGGATGCTTTGCATGTTATGCTCTGTGTATGAACATAAACACGCCAAACACCAAACAACCATGTGTGGACAAAAACACGTTAAGAAGGATTTAAACACACCCCCGGCTCTGAAACCACGGCTCTGAAACCATGAAAATAACATGGCTATGAAACCATAATAATAATTTGAAATGCCAAAAACTTATTAGTGAGCGACAGTATATTTCAAAGCGTCCTGACAAGCCTCCCTAGTGTATCCCTATTCCTTTTAATCTGGATTGGACCTGAAGTTACATTAACTTGACCCCTGATGACAGCCGTTGAAGTTAAACGTGCGGATTACTTGGGTGTTGTAAAGTCCCTCTCCCCTATGCCCCACCAACTTCAAACCAACCCACGTGGATTTTAGGAGCATAAATTCCCCAGGCAATGAAGAAAGTTTAACTTACCTCTGCAGTCTGCCCTCTCCTTTTCCTTTGTTTTCACTCCTTTGTCCCTCTGTTTCTTCTGGGTTTGGAGTTTGATGGGGCAGCTTCCTCAAACTACAAGCTCTCATCCTTATCCCCTTTCACTGCAACTGAAACTCTACCAAGCCTTCATCTTCTCTGTACCCATTCTATTCACCATAATCTTATTTCTCTTGTTTTATCTTTTCTACCTCAAGAGGAGGGGATCCTCTACCCCCCATATGCACCAAAGGAGCTTGAACAGAGCCACTATCACCACCACAGTCCTTTCTTTGGTAAATTCTTAGAGCATCATCTTTTCTTATTTCTAGCTTCAACACTCTTCAGTAAATGTTTTTTTTTTCCTTTAATTCTTGAATTTCAGATTTTCTCTATGGTCATTAAAATTATCTTGTAGACAAGTAATTTATGTCTTGTACTTGTAATTATAGTGAAAAAAATGGAACATGTCCCATCTGATGCTGGATTCCCTTTGTATCATTGTAGTTGCCCCTTTGATGTTGTTGTTTAGAATTTGGAGCCACCTCTAACACCCAAGGGACTAATGTCCCCTCTGCTTCAAATTCCAAACAACCCACAATTTGGGGTGTATCCAACATGCCCAGGAAAATTAGAACTGCTCTTTATTTTATTTTATTTTTTTTTCTCTTTTTTTTTTATGGGTTAAAAACAGGACAGCTTGTGTTGAAACACTTACTATCACATCCTGCCAGTAGTTGTAAATTGTAATATGAATATATGAATCTGATTTAAATCATCATCATCATCCTATCTATTATGGGTCATCTGATCAATCTTTTTTATTTTATTTTATGTGTATTGCTAATTATCAGCCTTTTGAGATGGGCATGAAGAACGACCTTAAGGAGATACTCCCAGTAGTCACCTTTGATGAGGATTTGAGGGAAAGAGATACTCAGTAAGTGGTCTCTTTTAACATTCACAACATAAAGTGGCAAACTGAGATGCCTTGTCCAATGTTGGGCTAAGTGCATCCAGACTCTGTCCATCCAACCTTCTTATGCTATATACCATATTGCATGTATTATTCTTAACTCTTTTAAGTCAATAAAAATTTTCAGATGTTGTGTATGCCTTGGGGATTTTGAGATCAAGGAGCAGCTGCACCAGATCCCCTCTTGCAAGCACATGTTCCATTTGGAATGTATCCATCACTGGCTCATGTCCAACACCACCTGCCCCCTCTGCCGAGCATCCATACTCCCTACAAAAATGGAGCCACCCATTAGATTAAACATGGTTCGAGCATCGGATGCAGAGTCCATTGACATCCCACAACAAGGCCCTCAAGACCAGGTAATGGTTATCGTGGTAGAAAACATAAACGAAGAGCGGTCAAGCTCAATTGAAGGATCAATTGGTTGCCCATGTTCAACAGAGTCAGGCAATTCGCAAGCGCGAGATGCCCCTACCGATGCTTCAGTTGGAGTACAGATACAGATACATGAAGGGTGAGCTTCTAGCCTCACATTCAATTGTAAAGTAGGAATAACTGTGCACATATTAAATCATGCATTCACAAATGGTGTTAGGTTTGTGGGAACATAATCCATCAAAATACTATCTGGAAATGACCAAGAGTCAGAGATAGGCAATTTTGTGATATTAGAATGGATATTGCTTTTTAATGGCTATGGAAGATTTTGGAATTGAGCCTGCACTAAGATTAATTATGTTGTGAAATGTAAATTTGATGGGTCTTAGAGGAGTCATCTCAAGGCAGGGTTCAGTAGAAAGTACTTCGAAATGGGACACAAGAATGATCTTTTTAATAATTGGAGATGGATCTGGGCCCAATATCTTAAACTGTGGTCAAGCTGGGCCATGGTGAGCCTAGTGTGTTGTGCTGATAGCCCTTATTCAAGGAAGAAGGATAGCTGACAAGTGAATGAAGGGATGTCATGGTGTTATCTGTTCTTATTGCGAATGGCCGTTTGTCTACTTCATATTGATCAGTTCATAGAAATTCATGGTAAAGAGGGTTTCATAAAAGGTGTATTAGAGAGGCCGAGTCTAAAACAGTTACAATTTATTTCAATGATTTAAACCATGGACTTGTGTAAAACAATGAATGAAATTACACAACCATAGTGACTATATTTGCCTTTGTAGGCCATTTGATTCAATTAAGAAGAGAAGCACAAACTGTTAGATTTAGTGTAAAACTGAATGACAATAGCATTGCCAATTATAGAATCAGATCTGAATAACACAAGCACAATAATAATGTTAACACATACCTGACTTCATTGCTTTGATCTCTATATCTAACACAGGTTGTTCTTCTCATGGGATTTATATGACCCTCTTCTACTCTTTTTTTTAAGCATGTCTGAGTGAGATGGCATTTAAGCAAGTCCTATGAACTAAAATTAGTTACCTAACCCCAGTTTATATAGGTTTCTTGTGATAATTCCTTCCCATCATGAAATTCTATCTTTAATAGGTTATATCCCTCAATATTAGCCAAATCATATTATGTTAGCTAGTTGGAAGTCTCCTTTTATCTCTAAGTTCAAGTTTTCAAAATTCCAGTCAATGAATTCCCTAATGCACATGGTTGTCCAGGTGGGCCCATGCAACAGGCTTATGTTCATATGGACCACATCCTCATTCTTCCAACACAAACTTGATCGCTTCTTTCCATTTCTTTCTATTTCTCGTAGTTGGTGCTTGAGCAATAGTCTCTTAGATGCACTTATATCAAATTTAGCTTAAATTTTGAAATACATGTGAAGAAAGAACTAGACAATGAGCTAGGTGGATTGGATAAGCCTGACAATAATGGGAATGTCAAGCACAATAAGCTCAATCATGGACACCCACTTGGGAGTTACTGGAGTGGCATAACGTATGAGTTTGCTTCTCATGTCTTGTATTCAAAACTGCCCTAGATTTGCCCGTTATTTGTGTGTGGTTTTAGCGGGCGCCACCCGGAGAATTAGTCCTATTGGGTCAATGACATTAGGGATACCTACGTCATCAACCTGAAAAAAAGAAAGAAAAAAAAGAAACTTCAATCATGGACATATATGCTACAATACTTTAGATGTAGATGCAGAGGTCTAAGATGGAGATGTAGATGGCACCATCACTTGTCAGAATATTTAAATTCTTAAAATGATGTATGGGAAATTTTTTTCTATCCGAGGAGCAAGTTTTTGTTTCTTTCTCATATATCATTAAGCAATTTGAGAAAGAAAAAGAGGAGAAACTAAGAAAAGGAGGGAGGGAGAGAGAGAGAGAGAGAGAGAGAGAGAGAGAGAGAGAGAGAGAGAGAGAGAGAGAGTTTGATTGATCAATTTTTATATTGGTTGTTTCATGCTCTATTGACATTGGGGCATCATCAAACTCAACCAGAGGCTAACGCCAATTCCACTCAATAAACATCAAAGTGAAACGTAAATAAAAACAAAGGCCAAGATCAAGAATTTAGAATCTCTTTTCCATATAAAGATGATATATAGCCAAATTAACAGACATTAATGCGAATTCTTGTTCTATAAGCTTATTTATAGCTTACAAGACTAATTAATACAAAGATAAAAAGGCAGATATGAACCTCCCCCATCTTCAAATTCTAAAGGTGAAATATGCAAGCAAGTAAAGAAGCCCTGCTAGGAAAGCAGATTTTATGGTAGTTTCAACAGGCATGCTCCCTTTATCCTTCCTCAACACCATTGCTTCATAAATGGGCCAAGAGTTCACAACCACAAAACCAGATATGAACAGCTGAACAAACATGTCTTCTATGTTCCAACGCATCAAGGCTCCTGCAAGGCCCACAACAAAGGCAATCAGGTTGATTGTGGCTACCATTACTAATGGCACAAACAACGGCGAAGGAACCCCGAATTCAAAGATCCCTTGCTTGTAATGTTTATCCTGCTCATCATCAATCACTTTGCTTGTGACATTGAATCCAGTGGCTGAGAAACCGATTTGGTTAAGCGTAAATTCAATTAGTCCAAAGAGGTGGGATGTAATTCCTCTAATCATCCACATCCTCTGATCACTCCACCACCATTGGATCGATCCTCCAGCAACAAGGAAATCGAATATATCTTGCCCATAAGCCCCTATGAAAAGGTACACATACAAGTAGAACCATGGGTCTGAAACCTGTGGCATGATTGAAAGATATGTTATCAATAACATGCTTATGTTTATGCCATAATATATGAAAAATATAGAGGCCCATGAACTTAAAAAGTGAGAGAGAAAGGAAAGGATTGTGGCTCATCTATACCTTGGGGAACAATTGGAATTGATTGAGCATAGCTAACTGCGGCAGGAAACCATAGGCTGCCACGGGAATAGACCAAAGGCTCCAAAATGCATTGTTAGCATAGCACAGGCCCATGAGCAGCGAAATTCTGGTGGTACCAAAAGAAACTGGGCTGTACTTTGAGAAGCCCACTTCCAGAAGACCAACACACCATCTCTTATTCTGGCTAAGGGCATCATACAGGCTTATCGGAAAATCTCCCAGAAAAGCCGCCTTCTCCGGATGGCAGAAGACACTCTCCCACCCTTCACAGTGCATTCTGTAACCTGTGTTGTAGTCCTCCGACAGTGACCCATATCTAAAGCCCATCTGCATCTCAGCCCCATCAAGCATTAACTAACTTAACTAACAATGTTCACACCACATATTAGTAGCTTACTAATGTGGGTCATTCAAATTGCAAATGCAAAATACAAGCTAACCTTGGAGCCCCAACTGGTGCCATGCTCGAAATTGCAGCCGGCAACCTTGTGAGCCACTTTGAGGACCGAATCCGATCGAATCATGCAACTGTTCATCGTGCCATTGCATTTGTAATCTGGCACATCCAATGGTGGTGGTGGTGACAATGATGACGACGACGTTGAAGGCCCGCTGTAAAATGCATGTCGATTGAAGAAACATCCAGTACCAACATAACTGGTTCCCTTGAGGCCGTCCATTCCCAGGGGATTGATGATATATAGGCGTTTCAGTTCTGAGGCATAGGTGTCATACCTGTTGATGCCTTGGTAGCGCTGTGGGAATTGGACGAAGGCGAGTTTGGAGGCCTTCTGGGGATCAAGAAGATAGCAGAGGGCTTGACGGGGCGCCTGTGGATCATTGGAATACATGTCGCAATCCAAGTTTAAGACCACTGGGGCGTTGCTCATGACACCTGAGACTCGAACCTGTTGACAACATGCATGTACTAGATTTAGGGCATGTTTGACAAGTATTATCTATTTGAAATAAAGCTGATTGAAATAGATTTGTATGAGAAAGAACTGTTTCAATGAACCATTTTACAAATATCATTTGAAGTGTATGACTCAATTAGAAAAAACAACTTGGTCGTACTCATATAGTTGTATGAGCAAAGTTATCTTATAGTAAAAGTGGTACAAGTAAATTCTGTCATAAAGTATAAGTAATGTGTAAAGTTATCATATTATAGAGGTTATATGGACATATTTACACGAAAAAACCACAATGTATCAAACTGCTATAGACATTTATGTCCATTTGAAAAAGGTTATCTTTTGATTTCTTATTGGAAAAGAGGCACAATGGTATTAAAACCGATTGGATCAAACATCCGCATAAACTTTGTCAAACGGTCTAAAACACTGAAAAACATCTATTTTAATTAGTTTTAAGTTAAATTTGCATTAGAAGCAAATTTGTCAAAGGACACTTTAGAGGCAACTGAATTAGTAAGACAACCAAAAAACAAAAGCGAAGAAGAAAGAAGGAACAACTCACCAAAACGTTGAGGGCACCGGCCTTGAAGTGGTGGGGAGAAGTTGTTCTTTTCTCTCTGGAGACATATATGAGGTTGGGCAATTTATGGCCTGAAACATCTACGTCTTTGCTGCTTTCAACCAAGACCTGTTTCATTATCAGCTTCTTCATTAGTTACTGGAAGAGACTAGTTGGTTAGTTCTTATTGTGTTCAGGACTTCAGTGGTGGGCCTCATTTTATGATTTCAATTGCATGAAGATTGAAGACCCTGCTGGATAAGCAGAGTGGGGTACAAGGAAATTCCGATGGTTGGATCCTAGTCAAATTGAGACCAATTGTGAAACCCTGGTAGGCCTGTGAATTGATTGGAACAGTAATCCATGCGTCCTTAACATGATAAAAAAACAACAGGGGTGAAGTGTAGCAAGGTCTTGAGAACTTGATTTGAATGTACATCTACCACTGCCGTAATATACACTTTATTTGTATTGAATAAAGAAAAAGATCATCAGCATGCCAGGAACAGACTGACCTGTGAGGCCCACCTACCCTCCTATGATCATTTTAGCACTCTTCTGAATTTTGTAGGGCTTTCAACTGATCATGGTAAATTTGACCCTCATCCACTTCATCCCACTTCATCTATACGCACAAGTTTCATCAACTTGGAGACCCTCAAAAGAATTTGCTCTTATGATCATATGGTTTCCATTTTTTTTCATAGATAAGTTTAAAGAGAAACTTGAAAACATTTGGCCGTATGATTTAAGTGCTTACCGGCGGGTCCCACAGCTCTCACAGCATGGGCCGTTCCATCAATATGTAAAAGTTAAAATTGAAAACCTGAATCACAGTAGGATGGTTTTTACGAGTAAATCCATCCGTCCATTTCTTGAATGCTTCACGTTCTTCATCACTGGTGACCTGATCAAGGCCAACCTTCCCGGTCTCCATCACCTTCTCTACCTTGTCTTTCATGTCTTCGTACAAGGCCTGCAAAAACAATGAATTAGTTCATTCACTTCTTGTTTCTTAATCATGTATTTGTCAGTCAAGATTGGTTGATTGTAATCTCTTTTATTTATTATTTGTTAAGTTTCAAAGCATGGCCTGAAAAGTTTATGAGGTTGGCCTAAGAAGAGATGAGTCATAGACAAGAAAAACTATGTAAATAGTAGTGAACAAATGCTTGTTGAATATAACTTTTATAGTCTGTTTTGTTTTTGATAATCAGCTTCTTAACAAAATTATCAACGTGCCATGTGATAACAAGTGGAGGCTAATTTCAACTAATTAATGGTGCTGATATATATATATATATATATATATATATATATATATATATATATGCAACGACAAACAGAAATAAGCCGCCCACTAAATATTTAAGCAATTTTAATGAAGAGGGCACCTCCTGGATACAGGGAAATCAAGGAGCAGAGGAATGATATTAAAAAAAGTCTGATATCACAGAATAAAAAATCTGACCCTAAACTTTAAGTCTTTCATGGTCAATAGCTTCTCATTTATTCTTAGCTGATAGATTCAACAATGAATGATATACTCATGGGTAACAAATTAAAAACAGTGCTATATCACAGAAATTGGTATGTCCTCATAAATATTCCTTATAGACTATATATGCACATTCGTGTAGTATATGCGGAACCAAAGTATACAAACTTTTGCCTTTTGTCAAAAATATTTTTTTCCCTATCCACTATTGAAAATACTTTTTGTAAAATCACAAAAGATTGCAGCTTTTGATGTTTTTCTTCTTAGAAAACTTCTTGGATTAATAGAAAACATTTTTTTTTATTTGCAAGAAAGTCTTATTTCCTTCTCATATCCACGGAAAAGTAGTTTAATAAAACCATGAAGAAAGAGAACACAGTGATAGTTTAGTTAGTTGGATATTTTGTTTCTCACCTAATTTCTTAGGGTTCACTCCTTATTATCACTCTCACACGAGATCGTAGGTTTGTTGTCTCCCCTACTTAAAGCGGGTGTTAGTGTTATCTTTATGCGTGGGCAGGTTTCTCTCTTATATTGAGCGGGCATTACCTCTCTACAACTGGGATCCCGCCCGCATGGGTCCGCCCAAATACAAAAGACAACAACTTTTAGTGTGGCAGACGGCAAGAGATATACACCTAATTAACTATTTTAAAGCCAGGAAGGTCCACCACAGCAGCTACCAACGCCCATGGAAAAATTCTCAACCAGAGGCAATTTGACAAGGTCCTCAACAAGAGTTTGGCAATTATTTTGATGTAAGTTTTGTATAAGTGGGCCACACCAAAGAGCCTCATCCACTTAATTTTGGATTTTAAATTTAAAGGCCGACATAAAATGCATCTTTAATGTAAGGGATATGACAAAATTTTACTCTTTACATGTTTTCACCCACTATTCAATTTATCAAGTATACACTTTAATAGAATATTAACACATTATGTGTTTTATCAGCAGTAAGGCCCATTAATTAGAATTTGGAAAAACAATCCTTTCTTGTGTGAAATGTGGTTAAATTTAACATGTTAAGAACCCACCGTAAGACTGATCATGCATAATACTATTTAATTATAACATATTATAAAAATTATGTGTTTTATGTTCCTTTGACTAGATTGAACAAAATTTTTATCAGTTGCCACATCTATAGAGATCATAGACTTGTTGACTTGACTCAATATAAAAGGACTTGTTTTACTTGATATTTACTCAATTATAAAAAATTTCATCTTTCTTTCAATAAGATATTATCAATTTAATTATCATGTGTAATTTCTTTGTTTTTATATGAAAAGATCGTTAAGTTGAAAAAACTATTCCCACGTCCTTGTCAAAATGGAGGTTGAAAAAAGTTCAAAAGACCTAAATTTTATTCACTTCTTTTGTCCACCCACTTCTTCCATATTCAAACTCACATGTGGCCTATTTGGGTAATTCACTTGTGAATTTAAGTAAAGAGTCACTTTAAAAGACTAGAAAAGAAAGGGGAATATATAAAAAAAAAAATACCACTTTTTGGGCAGCCAAGTAAGAACACACACCTCTCCACTGGGTAAGAGGCTGTTCCTAAAAAAAAAGTACCACTTCAAATCTTAAGATACGTTGGGGGAGTCCATCATATTGGAAAACTACATCTGAGGAGTCCAAAGAAACTATATTGACCGTAGATTGTATCCTTGAATGAAAAGAAAAACTATCTGAGAACCTATTCATTTCATGTAATTGAATTCACAATATTGTATTCTTGTAAGTGGTTAAAAGTGAAAAAACTTTCTTTAATATAAATTGAATAGAGGGAAAATAAGAAATGACTATAATAATTCAAATCACAGCACAGTCATGCTCCCATCTACATCACTTCATATGTCTTTTTCCTCTCATCTCAAATCCTTCACCTCTTATATCTTTGATAATCGTTGAGTGGAGGCGTGGAGCTCACTGAACCATAAATTCCTATCAATTTTACGCAGTAAGGCTTAAAAGGGAAACTTCAAAGAAATTGAAAGACAAGGTTAAACCTGAAAGGGAAAGGACTAACATAATTTAGAATGGGGGACCACAGAAAAATAGAGGTACATCTGACCATTATAAAGGCAGGAAGGCCTACTAGGGCACCTATCAAGCCCATAGAAACACATTTTCGTCCACAATTTTTTCCAATTTCTAAGGGTGGTAGGATCCCCATGTGCCATGTCCCTGTCCATGTCTGTGGAATCTTCGACAATGCAATGTCCACATCCTTGGAGAAATTATTGGACCCTAGCCATAAATAAAAGACATGTCTGAACTGAAGCAGTTGGGCCATCCCTGCACATTGTATCACTGGTGTTTAAGGGCTGGCCCAACTATGCCCTGAAAAGATTTGACAAAAGTCCAGTACAAGAGGAGGGTATTTATTTCAGGTTAAAATTATTGTACAAGTTGACCATGCCCGGAGTCACATGAACTCTAATGCACAAATATTTTACTAGTTTAGTACCTTTGCACATGAAATCAGCTATTGCTATGTATGTATGTAACTGTTGATTTTGTGGTTTGTGAGTGGAGGAATTACAGTAGGTGACAATTTGGATGATCCTTCTTGCACATCTTCATATCAATGGTCTTGATGAAGGGACAATTGGATTAAAAAACAAGGTTTAATGCTACTTAGCAAAATCTAATGCTAAGAATGTATTTCTATCTAATCATATTTTAGACCGCTAGGTGAAGCTCCATAAATGGCCACATTAATCTCCCATTTTACAGAAAAAATGAACACCCAGCCACCACCGTACCTGGTAAGTTAACTCTTAGTACCATAATACATCCTTCACCCCTCACCTATTTAATTATTAATCATTTCTTAGAAACCATTCTACTATGAATTCTTAATAATTCAACTCAATAGGAACAACTAGGTCTATAAGTTTTAGACCCATAAAAACTGCATTATCCTTCAATAGTGTTGATATACACAACTAATGATACTGCTCACTCTCTCTCTTTTCTTTTTTATGATACTGCTTACTCTCTCTCTCTCTCTCTCTTCTTTTTTCTTTTTTTATTCATTTGCAAATATACATCCCATAATTTAATACCTCACTGAGTTAGGTGCAGTGCACACGGCAGAGAATCTTGTCTCTAAAGCTTGCATTCAGAATCCAATTAATTTTGGACAGTTGTATTTAAGTCACAATCCAATAAATGAGATGTTTGATATTATACTTAAGAGGATGGCTACATGGACAGCTGAGGTTTGCTTTCTGCACCACTATAATAAGGCCCATTTACTTATAATTTGAATGCTCATTAAAAAAAAACAAATTCCTCTCTTGCATGGGATGTGGCTAAATTTAACTCTAACATGTTTTGGTCCCACCTTAAAGATTGTTAATGTATAGTATAGTTTAATAAATTATTACAAGATATTTAAATGTTTTATACAATTCCTTTGCAATGGGCCTTTCCGTTATCAGAGTATAGTAGAAGAGGGGGTATATATAAATGTTTTGGACCGTTACATTTATTTTGAGCTATTCAGATTCTAAAGTAGGCCGGCATCATTGGGAAGCCTCGTAAATTTCTCAAGAGACCTATTTAATCCATGGAATGGATTTCAAATTTTTACCAAATCCCTCCTTCTCTGTTTTTCAAAAGCTATTAAAAGTCCTTTTTTATTTTTAAAGAAAGTAACATGACAAGCAAGTTTTAAGACTGAGTAGTCAAAGCTCTCTCCACATTAGATGTCTCTTTCCACAAAGCATATGCAGCCACTACCATAGTAATAAAATATGTCTTAACTCTTGAACCAGAAGCCCAATTCAGCAAAACGAAGAAAAATAAAATAAAGTAAAATAAAATAATGTCGAGTATCGTGTCAAATCTAGCATTGGCCATTGGGTCAATGGAAAAGTATACTTGGACCGACCCTGGGACCGAATCCCGGCCCGGTATCCAGAGAGGGCCGTTGGATCTCATGGGACCGACCCTGGGACCGAATCCCGGCCCGGTCCCCAGGGAGGACCGTTGGATCCCATGGGACCGGGCCGGGATTCGGTCCCAGGTCGGTCAAAGTGGCAGGGTTCTTGGGTCAATATATTATTGAAAATTGAAGACTGACACCATCTAAGGCTTCCAATTTTTCAGTAATTAAGACTTTCTACCCTTTCTAGTTATATTTAAACCGTAGCATGCATTGAATTCTATGTTCCTTTGTCTGGATCAAACAAATATCTAATCAGTTGCCGCATCTAGAGATAGACTTGTGGACTTTTTTGTTTTTTCCCCTGTTTTGGTACTTTTGGTAAAGCATAGGCCTGTATACTTTTATTCTATTATCCCAGTGAAGGGTTGGGACTAAAAGAGAGCACAACGTATATGAGAAGACAATCCACTTAAGTGGGGAAGGAGCCTGCACACATGTAAATAAAAAGCCGACATAAATGGAAAGGGAGCCTGCACAAGCAAAAAGATGTGCAATTTGAATCTTGGACAATCATGTGAGAATTATCGCTCCTTATCACTTAGACAAGAAGTCATTTTTTGGCTTGTGGACTTGATCCCAGATAAAAAGGGCTCGTTTCCATAGATACTTTCATAAATTTTAAAATTTACTTCTTGAGCTCCAATAAAATATCACCGATTTATCATTTGTTACTTGTTTCCATGTATGGGAAGATGTGCAAACTAAAGAATTGCGGAAACCAAGGAGAGAAGTATTTCCCAGCTCACTATCAAAATTAAATGAAAATAGAGGTTGAAAGAACTTTTAAATTGGTGTGAAGGAGAAAAACAAATAGTAGAAAAGAAGTAAGAAAATTGTCTACACTTCAAATTATTACAATGGGCATTTTTATTTACTTCATCTCTCCACCTATTTATTCCATGTTCAATTGACCTTTAACCTAAGAAAATATGATCATTTGATGGTTATTACCCAAGCTTATAAGAGAAATATATAATTATCAAGTCAGACATGCACCTAACATGACAACAAAGTTAACCATAAAAGGTGTATACATGTAGCCAGGCTTTAGTCCTGGTGTTTTTTCTTTTTCTTGATAAAATTGAGTCCTGGTGCAACCCGCAAAGAAATATAGCTAGGTTGACAGCTTATGAGAGAAATAGTTACCAAGCTAGACATGCATCTAATACAACCGCAATGTTAGTGATAAAATGGAGGAGGATGAGGATAGCTAGGTTTGAGTCCTGCTGTTGGTTGCACGGTAAAGAAATATTGGTTGGTAGCTTAGTAAGATAGATTAGGATTAAAAATAAAACCAAAACAAAGACAAATCATTGAACAAAAATAGAGTTTAAAAAAAAAAAACAGATATGAACATGATTAATTCAATCTCATCATTCATAAATTTGGAGTTTATTACCTTTATTTTATCCCTGCGGCGACGACTGCCTTCAGTTGATCTGAAATAGGCCTCAGGGCACCTTTCTTCAATCCCATTCTCCCTGCAGAAAGGCAGCCAGTGGCGAGCAAACTTTGTACCCTCCATGAAAGCAAAAAGAGTCAGCTCAGAACCTCCATCATCAGATACATAGACTGAAATCTTTTCAGTGGGATAGTCGAAGGCCATCACTGAAAGAGCGGTGTTCACGACGTTAATCGGGGGTTCCTTGTATGGGTCTGCAGTGCAGATGAACACATCTAGCGATGGTAAATCCTCATCCTTGATTAATTTAGAGAGGTTTTCAGGAAACGCCTGTCGGCGGGTGGGCCGCCATCGACAGCTAAAGGTGGTGAGCCACATGAAGGCAAGAACAGCCTCGGATAGTAGCATGGTTAGGAAAACAGAGAAAGAAGAGAAGGTAGTGCAATGGAAGAGTTGAAGTAAACGGTGATAGAAGAGTCCTAAGATGGCACATATGTAGACCAGTGAGTGCACCCGGTTGAAATAGGCTCGAGGCTCCACCTGAAAACTATGAAGAGGGTGGGCTTTCAGATCTCTCTGTGTAGGTGAGCCTCCTTCCATTGAGAAAGAGAAGAAGCCTATCTCTCAACTCAATCAAGAACTGGGGCAGAGCTGTGGTCTTCTTAGGAATGCGTATGGGCTTATTTATGTTTGGATGCATTCTTATATAGTAATATGTAACAAACAATATATGGTTGATGTGTGATTTCATCTTTTACATACAGTCCCATGTGCTGCTTCTTGTCTACTATTGTAGTAAAAGCACAATCTTGACCTTGACTTTTTCAAAAGAACATTGTCAAGTTTTCTATTTTATTTATTTCTTGTTTGACACAAATTTTTTTCTATTGTTATTCAGTTTATAAACCCAAGTGAGTGTAAGAAGGACTAATGAAAGAGAATATGTTAAACAGGAAAATTTTCTATTGTTATGCAGTTCACCTTTGATTAGTGTGGCTTAATATTTGTTTGAGTTTTTAAGTAGAACATTGTAACCAAAATTATGTTCCAGTATGCAACACCATATTGAAATTAATAAGGAATTTTTTTATTGGATGGAAAGATTGTTCAAATAAAAAACAACTTTATATTACAGAGGATGGTGTTGTGGGGGTTTTTTTTTTACACCACTGGCATGCCTCCAACCCATTATAAGAGGGCTTTAATTATAGCCATTTGAAAAATAGAGAATTTGCTTGAGGCCAAATGTTGACAGTCAAAATGAGGAAGTTCTCGTCTTATTTTACACCTTAAAACAGTCAATGACAGTTGAGGCCCTTTTAAATGGCTAGATTCAAAAGCCATGTTGAATATGACACTGGCCGGATAAATCAACAGCTATTCTTATCCAGTTAAATCAATGACGGACCTAAGATTTTCATTTGGGTGGTGCAGACAATGATCAATTTAAGAAGTCAAATAAGAAAATATAATTTTTAAAAAAATATTATTAAGAAGTTTCTTAAATCTCGTGGGTGCACAACACTTGGATTCACCACTGGTCTAAATCCCAATCAACTATCCTCTTTCTGCTTTGAAATAGTTAATACTAAGATCATCCAAGTGAAGTAAGTAGTCAAAAGCACACTTTAAATAGATCATCTTAAATGGTGATACGGATGATCCAACTGCTACAATGCCACTGCTAATTAAATTACAGTAAACTCACTGCCCCAATAATTTTCTCTGTTCTTCCCTGCATCAGACTACAGAAACTGGAAAACATTAGCAAAACCAGAGAAATCCAATGTAATAAAAACCTGGGGAGAGAGCTGTAACAATGATTTGAGGATGAGGTTTTGATCTATGACAATAGCTACTGATCGCAACCGTAGAAAGGAGTGATTTTTAACCTTTTACTATCCAAACAACAGTTCTTTTTAGATTATCAACTTGGTTACTAGTACTAGCTGGTGAAGGACTGATTGTTTCTATCGTTGAAACCAACCAGTTGCAAGTTGCAACTATGACTTTGTCTCATCTTTCTTGCCATGATTGAATGATTGCATCATAACAGTGTCGGAAAACTAGGTGATATTTTTGAAATTATTGTGACTGGTTTTTCTAAGTATAGAGAAAAAATATATATATATCAAGAGAGATGAGAGAACATGCTATTATTATCAGAAGAGAAATTTATGGAAAAAAAATCCCTGTAGGGCCCCAAATGTCCTATTAGGACCCTATATCATGTTGGACACGGGAGGGGTCCTCGTGTGACCCTTTTAATTTTTTTTTTTTTTTTTTTTGTGGTTTTGCGATATTGTGATATGGTCGATATCGACTATTCTATCTGTCAGATTTTTTTTTCATCATGTAATTTTTTTATTTGCCAAACACAACAAAATTATCGATATAAACCAATATAAACCATTCCTGAGTCAGTCAAATTTTCTTCAACATGTAATTATCTTATTTGCTGAACACAATATAATGGTCAATATTGACCATATTCTTAAATGACAAAAAAAAAATAATAATAATAAGATAAAAACACACTAAGAGGACTCCTTCCGTCTGTACGGTGCTACTAGGACCTCATCCGTGGTAGGGGTCATTTTGGCTTTTACCCATAAAATCTTCTTAACAGAATAAAAGGCCATACTAGTACATTCTAAAATTAGTCTTATAAGAAATCAATATTGATGAGACCCCATCATCGGACATCAGGACAAAATGGGTCTCCACATGTCCTCATTTCCTGCCATATCAGATAGCTACATCCATAGACCCAACCAACAACTCTTGCAACAACTTCCCTACTCAATCATGTGATCTCCTCAAATCAAATCCTCCAAGAGTCTGTCAAGTATGTGATTCAATCATTCAATCAATCATTCAAATTTGGTAGTGATACATATATAATAACAAGAAGAGTCGAAAACAGAGTATTAATCCTAGTATATTCGGGAGCATGATACCTCTACAAAATTGACTCACACTCTTCCATAGAGTGTCACGTAGTTATATTAATGTTTACAATATTATATGATTTTATGAATAGCCCTTTAAAGGATTTAAAGAGACTCTATATAAAAAAGGGATTTAACAAGAAAAAAAATAAATTAGGTGACCACCAATTGAAAATGTAATTTTAAGTGCCCTTGTAATAAATCAGTTGTTTTGTCCGAAAATGTATTTATTTTAATATTCTCTACTAGGGTCCCTATATATCGACCATATTAAGGGTCGATTGAGACCCTACGGTCCATCTTAACCTTCACAGAACTCTCATTTACTTTATTTATAGGGTCTCAATCGACCTTTATTTGTAATGTTAAGGGTCTTTATCGACCATATGGTGTACGGTTATAAATACACGAAAACTCATCCCTCATTTCCTATTCTTGGAAAAAAAATGACCATGCTCGACTTGCTTCCCTTCCGTAGGATATTCCCATCACTTGAAGACCATTAAAGCTACAAGCAGTTGTTTGGTGGAGAACATTAAAGTGCATATGCTTTTTTTTTGGGTAGACCAATGGAAATGTGGAGTTTGTATTTTGCCCTAAAAATTGATTTTTTTACTTTTAAGAAATCATTTTCATAATTCCTAGTTCCATGTCATAATGGCTCGATGGAGGACTGTTGTGAACCACTGTGAATACGCCTGGCAGCAGACGTAGAGTCGCAGTCAACACTGAGAAATAAAAAGGAAACAAACAAGAGAAAATCATGATTCTAAGCCTTAAAATGTATGAACGGGTCGAACGCAGGGTCGCTAGGGATCCTTAACATTAAAAAAAAGGTAGATATGGATCCTAGTAGAAAATGTATGGATAAGATATCACAGAAACTTAAGGCTATTATATCAAGGGCTATGATAATCTCATGAGGCTGATTTTTTTGCTAGCGTTTATTTATAAGGAGACTTTCCATCTGCCTCGTCCCACTAATAGATATGTACCTAAGTGGACCCTATGAGCTAAAGTGCATGGAACAACATGCAATCTACTAATACGAGAACATTTTCCCATCTTTTTCATCATGATTATGTTAACAATATTACTGTTAATATCACATACTAATACCAATGTGAGGAATAAATTTTGCTTCATTGAAGCATAAGATCCATGCTCTCTATTTTCAATGATTTTATCCTCTTTAAGTAAGAAATGTAACAAGTGCAGTTTATTCACCTAAAGAAAGTACTAATTGGGTACGATCACAGTCGTGGGAACCACACATCACTTCCCCAAACATGCAGTGGATATTTTTTTTTCCTCCTCATTTACTCGAAATCCAACTGCATTATCAATCAAACAAAGATTTATAATATGTATCCATGATCATTACTACATCATGGCTAACTAGTTGCCTAACTATAGTTTTTGGTTCATACCTATTTATGGATCGAAACCCTTCTCCATCACAATGTACGACTACTTTTTACGTGCACCAAAGATTAGATATGGGTGGTTTGTTCGCTGTCATTGATATTCTGTTCCCAAAGAAGCAAGTTAGATATAGTTGTTCGTTTTTTTGTGGTTATGTGCTTTTGTATATATGGCCATTCCACTTACATGTGGTGCTTTGTTAATGATCAATCTAGAGAGAGTGATGTAAGACGAGATTAATTAATATGTGGACTACCCATAGCTACCCATAGAGAGTATTATAATATGGTGTGTGGGGAGTGGAGGTGGGTGGGGGCGGCAAGGAGAGTATCTTTCCAACAATTTTCATTAGATTAAAGAAAAGGTAGTTTGAACTATCCTGTTGGTGATGAGAAGTCCAGATTAATTGTTCTACTTTAAATAAGGGTCTTTAGTGCTAACCTTTTTATGAAGATGATCTGTTTCCTTTGCAATTGGTACACAACTCATCCAATCTTCAATGTGACACTTAAACTATTCAAGGTGACTGCACTATGGATGGATTATAAATATTAAGCAAAAGTGACGTTCTTGTCGGATGTGAATTTTGATCCCCCCGGGAGGAAAATCGTCATTCATCTATATGTGCTATTTAAATTTTACATTGATAATGAAGATTCCGACTACCCTCAAAATCGACGGATCACGATCGCCAGCTACGGTAACGACAATAACACCGTTCTTCGACGAAAGCCGAAGAAAAATGGGAGAAAATAAATGGGTGGGTTCTTCCTCTCGTCTAATGTGTTGCCGGCAACACACGACTGTTTTCCTGTCACATTAATTTGGGTCTCTTTGAGTCTCTTTAATATATGGTCAATTCAGGGCTATGAGTTAAAGTCCGAATAAAGATTAATCGCCACACAGCATAATTATAGTGTATCCAAGTAAAACAAAATAATAAAAATAAAGAAAATAAAAAGGGGGGAGGTGCCAGATATTTAAGAAGACGATCGGCCCCGTTCCCGGGCACCCCCTTCTAATCCCTTGACAAAATAGGGTTTAGAGGCTGACTTTTCAAATCAAAATGATGATGCAAATAAGATTTTGACTTGTGATTTTTGTGTTTTTCATATGCGATACACGAGTGATAAAAGAGTGAAAGGTAGATGGGCCGTAATTGATTGGAGGTGGCCGATGAGCCAGTGTTTGTTTTAAAGGGGCCGATGGGCCGTGATTGATTTGGAGGTGGCCGTTGGGCCGAAATAAAAATATGCAAAGTGTGTGAAATCACTCATCTCATCTTATTATTCTCATTCATTCAATTTTTGAAATAAGTTCTTTATTCTCTTTTATCATTATGTTTGATTAAATATCTGGCACCTAAGGTGGAGGAAGAAATTAAGGAAAAATCTTTTTGGGTTCATTTTGTTGGTTTCATAGTTTTTATGGATTTTTTATATTGAGGGTAGAAGGACCTAACTTGGGAATTTTACTTGGATTTACGTGATTAATGCTTTATTACTGATCATCGGATTAACCGTAACCTAAGGTCCTAGACCGCCCACATCAGCTCTCCCAGTCCCCTAACGGAGCATGTTAGGGGACTGGGAGAGAGAGTGGGACTGAACTTATTAAAAAGAAAGAAACTAAAAGAAATGATGTGGGCATCTCTTTTCCATATAAAGATGATATATATATATATATAGCCAAATTAACAAACATTAATGCGAATTCTTGTTCTATAAGCTTATTTATAGCTCACAAGACTAATTAATACAAAGATAAAAAGGCAGATATGAACCACCCCCATCTTCAAATTCTAAATGTGAAATATGCAAGCAAGTAAAGAAGCCCTGCTAGGAAAGCAGATTTTATGGTAGTTTCAATAGGCATGCTCCCTTTATCCTTTCTCAACACCATTGCTTCATAAATGGGCCAAGAGTTCACAACCACAAAACCGGATATGAACAGCTGAACAAACATGTCTTCTATGTTCCAATGCATCAAGGCTCCTGCAAGGCCCACAACAAAGGCAATCAGGTTGATTGTGGCTACCATTACTAACGGCACAAACAACGGCGAAGGAACCCCGAATTCAAAGATCCCTTGCTTGTAATGTTTATCCTGCTCATCATCAATCACTTTGCTTGTGACATTGAATCCAGTGGCTGAGAAACCGATTTGGTTAAGCGTAAATTCAATTAGTCCAAAGAGGTAGGATGTAATTCCTCTAATCATCCACATCCTCTGATCACTCCACCACCATTGGATTGATCCTCCAGCAACAAGGAAATCGAACATATCTTGCCCATAAGCCCCTATGAAAAGGTACACATACAAGTAGAACCATGGGTCTGACACCTGTGGCATGATTGAAAGATATGTTATCAATAACATGCTTATGTTTATGCCATAATATATGAAAAATATAGAGGCCCATGAACTTAAAAAGTGTGAGAGAAAGGAAAGGAGTATGGCCCATCTATACCTTGGGGAACAATTGGAATTCATTAATCATAGCTAACTGCGGCAGGAAACCATAGGCTGCCACGGGAATAGACCAAAGGCTCCAAAATGCATAGTGAGCATAGCACAAGCCCATGAGCAGTGAAATTCTGGTGGTACCAAAAGTAACTGGGCTGTACTTTGAGAAACCCACTTCCAGAAGCCCAACACACCATCTCTTATTCTGGCTAAGGGCATCATCCAGGCTTATAGGAATATCTCCCAGAAAAGCCACCTTCTCCGGATGGCAGAAGACACTCTCCCACCCTTCACAGTGCAGTCTGTAACCTGTGTAGTAGTCCTCCACCAGTGACCCATATCTGAAGCCCATCTGGATATCAGCCCATCAAGCATTAACTAACTTAACTAACAATGTTCACACCACATACTAGTAGCTTACTAATGCGAGTCATTCAAATTGCAAATGCAAAATACAAGCTAACCTTGGAGCCCCAACTAGTGCCTTGCTCGAAATTGCAGACGGCAACCTTGTGAGCCACTTTGAGGACCGAATCCGATCGAATCATGCAACCGTTCATCGTGCCATTGCATTTGTAATCTGGCACATCCAATGGTGGTGGTGGTGACAATGATGATGACGACGATGAAGGCCCGCTGTAAAATGCATGTCGATTGAAGAAACATCCAGTACCAACATAACTGGTTCCCTTGAGGCCGTCCATTCCCACTGGATTGATGATAAACAGGCGTTTTAGTTCTGAGGCATAGGTGTCATACCTGTTGATGCCTTGGTAGCGCTGTGGGAATTGGACGAAGGCGAGTTTGGAGGCCTTCTGGGGATCAAGAAGATAGCAGAGGGCTCGACGGGGCGCCTGTGGATCATTGGAATACATGTCACAATCCAAGGTTAAGACCATTGGGGCGTTGCTCATGACACCTGAGACTCGAACCTGTTGACAACATGCATGTATTAGATTTAGGGCCTGTTTGGCAAGTATTATGTATTTGAAATAAAGTTGATTGAAATAGATTTCTACGAGAAAGAACTGTTTCAATGAACCATTTTACAAATATCATTTGAAGTGTATGATTCAATTAGAAAGAACAACTTGGTCATACTCACAAAGTTATATAAGCAAAGTTATCTAATAGTAAAAGTGGAACAAGTAAATTCTGTCACAAAGTAAAAGTAATGAGTAAACTTATCATATTATAGAGGTTATATGGACATATTTACATGAAAAAACCACAATGTATCATACTGCTATAGTCATTTATGTCCATTTGAAAATGTTATCTTTTGATTTCATATTGGAAGAGGCAAAATGATATTAAAACTGATTGAATCAAACATCCACATAAATTTTACCAAACAGTCTAAAGCACTAAAAAACATCAATTTTAATTAGTTTTAAGTTAAATATGCAGTAGAAGTAAATTTGACAGAGGACACTTTAGAGGCAACTGAATTAGTAAGACAACCAAAAAAGAAAAACGAAGAAGAAAGAAGAAACAACTCACCAAAACGTTGAGGGCACCTGCCTTGAAGTGGTGGGGAGAAGTTGTTCTTTTCTCTCTGGAGACATATATGAGGTTGGGCAATTTGTGGCCTGAAACATCTACGTCTTTGCTGCTTTCAACCAAGACCTGTTTCATTATCAGCTTCTTCATTAGTTACTGGAATAGACTAGCTAGTTGGTTGGTTCTTATTGTGTTCAGGACTTCAGTGGTGGGCCTCATTTTTATGATTTCAATTGCATGAAGATTGAAGACCCTGCTGAATAAGCAGAGTGGGGGTACAAGGAAAATCCGATGGTTGGATCATAGTCGAATTGAGACCAATCGTAAAACCCTGGTAGGCCTGTGAATTGATTGGAACAGTAATCCATGGGTCTTTAACATGATAAAAAAACAACAGGGGTGAAGCAAGGTCTTGAGAACTTGTTTTGAATGTACATCTATCACTGCTGTAAGATACACTTTATTTGTATTGAATAAAGAAAAAGATTATTAGCATGCCAGGAACAGACTGACCTGTGAGGCCCACCTACCCTCCTATGATCATTTTACACTCTTCTGAATTTTGTATGGCTTTCAACTGATCGTGGTAAATTTGACCCTCATCCACTTCATCTATACACACAAGTTTCATCAACTTGGAGGCCCTCAAAAGAATTTGCTCTTACGATCAATTGGTTTCCATTTTTTTGCATAGATAAGTTTAACGTGAAACTTTCAAACATTTGGCCGTATGATTTAAGTACTTGCAGGCGGGTCCCACAGCTCTCACAGCATGGGCCGTTCCATCATTATGTAAAAGTTAAAATTGAAAACCTGAATCACAGTAGGATGGTTTTTACGAGTAAATCCATCCGTCCATTTCTTGAATGCTTCACGTTCTTCATCACTGGTGACCTGATCAAGGCTAACCTTCCCGGTCTCCATCACCCTCTCTACCTTGCCTTTCATGCCTTCATACAAGGCCTGCAAAAACAATGAATTAGATCATTCACTTCTTATTTTCTTAATCATGTATTTGTCAGTCAAGATTGGTTGATTTTAATCTCTTTTATTTATTATTTGTTAACTTTCAAAGCATGGCCTGAAAAGTTTATGAGGTTGGCCTAAGAAGAGATGAGTCATAGACAAGAAAAACTATGTAAATAGTAGTGAACAAATGCTTGTTGAATATAACTTTTATAGTCCGTTTTGTTTTGATAATCAGCTTCTTAACAAAATTATCAACATGCCATGTGATAACAAGTGGAGGCCAATTTCAACCAATTAATGGTGCTGATATATCTATGCAACGAGAAACAGAAATAATTAAGCCACCCACTAAAAATTGAAGCAATTTTAATGAAGAGGACATCTCCAAGATACAGGGAAATCAAGGAGCAGAGGAATGATATTAAAAAAGTCTGATATCACAGATTAAAAAATCTGACCCTAAACTTTAAGTCTTCCATGGTCAATAGCTTCTCATTTATTCTTAGCTGATAGATTCAACAATGAATGATATACTCATGGGTAACAAATTAAAAACAGTGCTATATCACAGAAATAGGTATGTCCTTAGAAATATTCATCATAGACTATATATGCCCATTCGTGTAAGTGTATGCGGAACTAAAGTACACGGACTTTTGCTTTTTTTCAAAAATATTTTTTTCCCTATCCACTATTGAAAATACTTTTTGTAAAATCACAAAAGATTGCAGCTTTTGATGTTTTTCTTCGTAGAAAACTGCTTGGATTAATAGAAAACCTTTTTTTTTTCCTTTTTTCAAGAAAGTCTTGTTCCCTTCTCATATCCGCGGAAAAGTAGTTAAATAAAACTGTGTGGGGGCCATTTTATGAACCCATTTCTCTTGGTCTCGGCTATTGATCTCGGCAAGGGTGTGCTTGGACACTACTGTATGGGGACCATGCCCCATGATCTCGGCTACATGATCTCGGCTACAACCCGATCTATATCGGTGTAGCCCGATCCATATCGGTCTAACCCGATCCGTAGCCCGATCCATATCGGTCTCGGCATCGCATGCTGGTCTCGGTCAAACAGTACTCAGTTCGGCCATGCATCTCGTCCAGTCTCGGCTGAGCAAGACTACGTGTGCATCCATCAGCAGTGACCCTGTCTGGGCAGAGCCCAAGGAAGGTATCTGATGGGACTTCAGCCACCGCCCATTCAGGGCATGTTCAGACCCAATGTGACTTGCATTAAATATAGCATGGGCTGATCGGACCCGCATTAAATGCAAAGAGGGCTGTGATGGACCTTCATTTATGACTTTGTGGGCTGACAGGACCCAGGTCACATCACGAAGCCCACTAGCACCCTCATCCAAAGCTGCTCCATATATAAGGCACGAGCCATACTGAGAGGAGATAAGCATTCTCACATAGACACACAGTCAATCTCTTTCTCCTTCTCCTTCTCTGATCGATTACTGACTTAAGCATCGGAGAGCCCTGCGCTGCCCATAGCCAGGGTCCTTTGACCTTTGTCTTTTTTCTCTCCCAGGTTCAGACCGTCGCAGCTATCTCCTCCATGCATTGAGTAAGTCCTTAAAGGCATCCTGATCTTGTGAGTATATTATTCTTGCATTTACAATTGGCGCCGTCTGTGGGGAAGGTTTTCTATACGTTTTCTGTAATCTTTCCTAAACACCATGACGAGGAGAGCTGCGAAAGATGGAGAAACCTCCAAGACAAAGCATCCAAGACCACCCCCTGCCAAGCAGAGGGCTGGGAAGCAACCAGTCGCAGAGGACGATGCTGAACGTAATCTCATCCGGATCAACGTTCAGGAGCGTGACCCCCGCTCGGAGTCCGCTCCCAAGAGGGGAGACATCCAGCAGCCTGCAGGTCTCCTGACGGGGCGAGACCAGCGGGGTAAGTCCCCAGTGGTCGATGGACCGGATCCTTTCGATCAAACGGAGGATATCGAGGATGTTGCGGATGAAGACTACAATCCTGATGACGACTTGGATTCCACCCTTGATACGATTAAAGCACAGAATGAGGCCCTTAAAGAGAAGGATGCTTTGATTCGCCAGCTCCAGCAACAGCTGGGAAGATCTACGAGTTCGGCAAGGCAGCGGCAGCAGCAGCATACTCATCGGGAGCAGTCCCAACAGCAGCGATCTCGGCAGCAGCAGCGATCGCCACAACACGAGAGGAGATTTACTCTTGTTAGGCACACCTCCTCAAAGGACTTGAGGGACCATCTGAACAAGAGGAGGAGCGACCGAACCCGAGATGAAGGCTCCAGCAACAGCCGAAGCCACTCGAGGAAGGCGTCCGAGACCATTCCGAAGAGCATGTATCATAATCAGGAATGGCTGGACGCGCATATAAGGGAAACGGTCCAGCGCAACCTGGAGATAGCCGGCCTTGGCCGAGACCAAAAGGGTGTTGGCTGCGACCCCATTGATCTCGGCGCATCCCCCTTTTCTCGAGATATCAGGAAGTATCCCCTGCCAAAGAAATTTACTGTCCCGAGGTTCGTCACTTACGACGGGACTTCGGACCCAGCTACGCATCTCAGGCACTTCTCCCAGAGGATGTCTGTCTGGGGAGACGAGGGCCACCTGAACTGCCGAGTCTTCTCCTCCAGCTTGGGCGACCTCCCCCTGAAGTGGTTCTGCGCACTCCCGGAGGGGTCCGTTTCGAGTTGGCAGCAACTCCAGCAGTCCTTTATGAATAAGTTCCAGGCCTACAAAATCCTCCCGAAGACAGATGCTGACATCATGGCCATGAAAATGAAGCAGGGAGAGAACGTCACCCAGTTCGCCAAGCGGTTCTGGGCGGTCTACAGCCAGATAGAGAGCTCCAAGGACGAAGTTGCCGTCTTCGCGTTTCAGAATGCCTTGCTGCCAGACAGCGATCTTCGCAAGGATCTGGCCAGGAACCCGGTGTCTTCCATAGCAGCACTCATGTCCATCGTCAACAGGTACATCGCCCAAGAGGA
Source organism: Cinnamomum chago (assembly GCA_038049695.1). Classification (NCBI taxonomy): domain Eukaryota; kingdom Viridiplantae; phylum Streptophyta; class Magnoliopsida; order Laurales; family Lauraceae; genus Cinnamomum; species Cinnamomum chago. The sequence continues at coordinate 7,923,633 of CP142462.1, forward strand.
CGACCAGGCCCGGGCTCGGGAAAACCATGGAATCGCGCAGAAGGACCGAGGTGAGAGGCCCTCCAAGAAGGAAATGGGACCGTCTCGGAGAGATGAGCCTCGCCGAGACGAGCGACGAAGAGGTGAGACGGACAGGCGTTGGGCACCTGCCAGCTCGGCAGGGACTCAGACGATCACCTCGGCAAGAGGCAAAAGGCCGAGGCTGTCCGAGGAGGCCTATCGGGCTGTCAACACGGTCTTCAAAATGCCAATCCACAAGATAATGTATAGGATAAAGACAAGGCCGTACTTCAGCTGGCCAGAGCCCATGCAAGGCGACCCCTCTGTCCGAGATCAGACGAAATTCTGTTCCTATCACAAGGAGGGTGGCCACAAGACTGAAGATTGCAGGATGTTGCGGTCGCATTTGGAGAAGCTTGTCCAGGATGGACACCTGCAGGAGTTTGTCAGGAGCGAAGCCAGGGCCGATACCCGAGCCCCGCGCCGAGACGAGAGGGGCCACGACAGCGACGGGTCCGAGAAGATCATCAACGTCATCCATCTGGCATCCCCGCCCCAGGGGAGTAACCAAGCGCGTGCCGAATCCAGGAAAGCCTCTCACGGCAAGCATGTCATGGCCGCCGAACTCAGTTCAGCACCGAAAAGGGCTCGGAGGGAGCGTCCCGAGATCAGGTTCACTGATGCAGATCTGGAAGGGGTGCAGCTCCCCCACAACGACCCCCTGATCATTACTCTGAAGTTCGATTGCTCTAAGCAGGGCGTGAAGAACTGCACCGTGAAGAAGGTCCTCGTCGACCCCGGCAGTTCTTCCGAGGTCCTCTATTTCGACAGCTTCCGGAGGATGGGACTGACGGAGAAAGATCTGCAGGAGGCTCGAGTTCCCCTTATCGGCTTCAGCGCCAAACCAGTTTATCCTAAGGGGAAAGTAACATTCAAGGTCGAGGTCGGCGACGCATCCGTCATGGCAACCTTCATGGTGATCGACGCACCCTCTCCCTACAATGCCATAGTGGGCAGGTCTTGGCTCCACAGCCTGGAAGCAGTCCCTTCCACCCTCCATCAGAAGCTGAAATTCCCGTGGGAGGGGAAGAGCGGCCGAGTCCAAATCATCACGGTCAGAGGAGATCAGCAGGCGGCTAAGCAATGCTTGACAGCCGTGGTGCCCGGGGAGCAGGAGCCCAAGGAGGTCAACGTGGCCGAGATGGAGAAGAACATGGAACAGGGGCTGGATGAACTCGGCCAAGATCCAGGCAGGAAAAGCGTGGAGGAACTGACCGAAGTCAGGATCGACCAGAAGGACCCGGATCGGTTCTTCCTACTCGGCAGCCAGCTCGGGGAGCCAGAGAGGTCCGAACTGGCCCAGTTCCTGGTGCAAAACAGAGATGCCTTCGCCTGGACACCCCAGGAGATGCCTGGCGTCGACCCCGAGGTAATGTGTCATAGGCTGAATGTTGACCCTAACCACAAACCTGTGATGCAGAAAGCCCGCAGGACTGGGGTCCCGCAGACCGAAGCCGTCGTCGAGGAAGTGGATAAGCTGCTAGAGGCCGGCGCTATCAGGGAGGTTCAATACCCGAAATGGTTAGCCAATCCGGTGGTCGTCAGGAAGAAGACTGGCAAGTGGAGGGTGTGCGTCGACTTTACCGACCTCAACAAAGCCTGTCCCAAGGACAGCTTTCCCCTACCAAAGATTGACCAGTTGATCGACGCCACGGCCGGGCACGACAGAATGAGCTTCCTCGATGCCTACCGCGGCTATCACCAGATCCCACTATTTGGGCCAGACGAAGAGAAGACAACTTTCATCACGCCCAGGGGAACCTACTGCTATAAGGTGATGCCGTTTGGACTGAAGAATGCGGGCGCCACCTACCAGAGACTTGTCACCAAGATGTTCCACAGTCAGCTCGGCAAGACCGTTGAGGTTTACATTGATGACATGGTGGTCAAATCCAAGCAGGCGCGGGATCATCTGTCAGACTTGGCCGAGGTCTTCGCCACGCTAAAGGAGTTCCGGCTGAAGCTTAACGCCTCGAAGTGCGCATTCGGTGTTGGCTCCGGCAAGTTTTTGGGCAGCCTGGTTACTCGAAGAGGCATTGAGGCAGACCCAGATCAGATCTCGGCTATCCTCAGGGTGCAGAGTCCCACCTCGGCCAAAGAGGTTCAGAAGCTTACAGGGATGGCCGCGGCACTGAATCGCTTCATCAGCAAATCTTCAGATAAGTGCCGACCTTTCTTTCAGCTTCTTAGAAAAAATTCTAAATTCCAATGGACTCCAGAATGTGACCATGCCTTACAGCAGCTTAAGGCTTACCTTTCTTCACCACCATTGTTATCAACCCCGACCCACGGGGAGACCCTGTATTTATATTTGGCGGTCTCGGATCATGCGGTCAGCTCAGTCCTCATCCGAGAAGAGGACAAGGTTCAAAAACCAGTGTATTATACGAGCAAGACCCTTATTGATGCCGAGACCAGGTATCTGCCTCTGGAGAAGCTCGCCTTGGCGCTAGTTAGCGCCTCGCGAAAGCTCTCCCATTACTTTCAAACCCATTCTATTATGGTTATTACGGAGCACCCACTCAAGTCTGTTTTCAAGAAGGCTGACTTTTCCGGAAGGATCTCCCGATGGGCTGTCGAACTAGGGCAGTATGAGATCCAGTATCAGCCTCGGACAGCGATCAAAGCCCAGGTACTGGCAGATTTCCTTGCCGAATTTTATTCGAGTTCGGCACCAACCCAGCTTGGCACCGAACTGGGGGGTGAGGAGCGTGGGGCTTCCACTGGTTTTGAACAATCACCATGCCAAGCCGAGACCCCAGTTTGGAAAGTCTTCGTCGATGGATCTTCCACCTCGAGGAGAGCCGGAGCAGGAGTTGTTCTCCAATCGCCAGAAGGACTGGTCATCGAGCAGGCTCTGACCCTAGACTTCAAGGCGTCAAACAATGAAGCTGAGTATGAAGCCCTTCTAGCCGGACTGAATAGCGCCAAAATCCTCGGAGCTCAACAGCTGGTGGTCTTCAGTGATTCACAGTTGATGACAAACCAGCTAACTGGGGACTATCAAGCTCGCGACGACCGGATGGCCGCATATTTGGCCCTGGCCAAGAAGCAGCTCTCTCAGTTCCACACGGCCAAAGTCAAACAGATCGGCAGAGAAGCGAACTCTCACGCAGACGCCTTGGCTAACTTGGCCAGTGCTGTCGAGGCAGGGAAGAAGAGGACCATCGAGGTCGGATCATTAACTAAGCCCAGCATCGAGCTCCTTCCAGCTCGGGAGGTGTTATGCATCGGTCTCGGCCCGAGCTGGATGGACCCCATTATCACCTACCTACGGGAAGACAGACTTCCCGAGGACAGTGGCGAGGCCCACCGGGTCAGACTCCAGGCAGCTCGGTTTTGGCTATCTCCCGAAGTCAAGCTCTACAGGAAATCGTTCTCGGGACCGTACCTCCAGTGCGTCCATCCAAGTAAAGTTGAAGACCTCCTGTTTGAGATACATGAAGGGATCTGCGGAAGCCATATCGGAGGGAGATCTCTAGCCTATCGAGCCATCAGCCAGGGTTACTGGTGGCCGTACATGCAGAAAGACGCACAGGTATATGCGAAGAAGTGCGAGAAATGCCAGAAGTTCTCACACTCTCTCCACCAGCCCGCGCAGGATCTCAGCCCGCTCTCTAGCCCGTGGCCATTCGCTCAGTGGGGGCTCGACATTGTGGGACCGCTCCACCGAACTCCGGGGAACAAGAGATGGCTTATTGTGGCGACAGATTACTTCACCAAATGGATTGAAGCGGAACCACTTTCATCCATCACAGAGCGGGACTCCAAGAATTTTGTATGGAAGAATGTGATCACAAGGTTCGGCATTCCTAGAGCGTTGATCTCGGACAACGGAACTCAGTTCGACTCCAGGCTCTTCAAGACGTTCTGCCAGGAGCTCGGCATCCGAAACCATTACTCCACTCCAGCTTACCCACAGAGTAACGGCCAGGCCGAGATCTCCAACAAGGTGATCCTCGATGGGCTCAAGAAACGGCTGGACCAAGCAAAGGGGAGATGGGTGGAAGAACTTCCAAGTGTCCTATGGGCTTACAGAACTACTCCAAGGCGTTCCACTTCGGCTACCCCATTCTCGCTCGCCTACGGCATGGAAGCAGTCATCCCTTTGGAGATCGGCCTCCCCACTCTGAGGTCCGAACTCTTTGACCAAGGACAGAACGAGACTAACCTGGCCAGGGAACTGGATTTGGCGGACGAAAGAAGAGAAGCGGCGGCAGTCAGACTGGCCGTCTACCAGCAGCAGTTAGCCAGGGCCTATAACCAGAACGTCAGAGAAATGAAGTTCTGCGTGGGGGAACTAGTTCTCAAGAAAACGCTCCCAGCCGACAAAGATCCGAATCAAGGAAAGCTGGCGCCGAATTGGCATGGTCCGTTTAAGGTGACTTCCTCTGCAGGGCGATCAGCTTATCGGCTCGAAGACATGGAAGGACGGCCTCTTCCGAGACCATGGAACGCTTCACACCTCAAAAAATTCTATTTTTAGTCTCTGAATTTGTACAACGCTTCTGGATTTAATGGAACTACAGTTCTTCTCAATTTATAGCGATCTGGCGTCCTGATAGTGACAAAAGTGACAATGGTGTCAAGTTGGAAGACCATCTAAGGTTGGCACTCAGCCACCTAGATGAGTTGCCGAAGCGGCTCATGTCTAAGGCTGGCACTCAGCCACCTAGACGAGTTGCCAAAACGGCCCATGTCTAAGGTTGGCACTCAGCCACCTAGACGAGTTGCCGAACCGGCCCATATCTATGGTTGGCACTCAGCCACCTAGATGAGCTGCCGAAGCGGCCCATGTCTAAGGTTGGCACTCAGCCACCTAGACGAGTTGCCGAACCGGCCCGTATCTATGGTTGGCTCTCAGCCACCTAGACGAGTTGCCGAACCGGCCCGTATCTATGGTTGGCTCTCAGCCACCTAGACGAGTTGCCGAACCGGCCCATATCTATGGTTGGCACTCAGCCACCTAGATGAGCTGCCGAAGCGGCCCATGTCTAAGGTTGGCACTCAGCCACCTAGACGAGTTGCCGAACCGGCCCGTATCTATGGTTGGCTCTCAGCCACCTAGGTGAGCTGCCGAAGCGGTCCATGTCTAAGGCTGGCACTCAGCCACCTAGACGAGCTGCCGAGAACGGTCCATGTCTAAGGCTGGCACTCAGCCACCTAGACGAGTTGCCGAACCGGCCCATGTCTAAGGCTGGCACTCAGCCACCTAGACGAGCTGCCGAGAACGGCCCATGTCTAAGGCTGGCATTCAGTCACCTAGACGAGCTGCCGAGAACGGCCCATGTCTAAGGCTGGCACTCAGCCACCTAGACGAGCTGCCGAACTTGTTAAGGTTATGGCTAGCACTCAGCACCTGCCTTAGGAGGTCTGATGCGATTCTTTGATTTTGCCAAAACAAATAAGGCCTCCAAGGGGTCAGAACGCTCGCAGGGAACCCTAATCTGGTCGGTCTACTCTAGTCCGAACTCACACCCAACTTCACAACACTCATGGAAAGCGCAAACAAAGGAAAGCATCAAGAAAAAGCCAAGCAAAAAACTGAACCAGTGCAAACCAAGTAAGACGTTTGCGAGCAAAAGGGAATTTTCATTTATGAACCATTCATGTTTACATAAGCAGAGGATTGCATCCGAAAGCAAATGAATTACATGAAAGGAGAAGAAAATTCAAAAGAGAAAACTAAGACGCCCCAGCACCGACCTCGTCAATAATCACTATCGGCACATCGTCGGGCTGTGCGTCTTCGGCAGGAGCTGATGCCTCGGCTTGAGCTTCAGAGGGCGGCGGCGCTGGAGTCTCTGTGGGGGCTTCGGGAGAAGGAGGGGGAGGTGTGTCCGCTTCGGCAGAGGCCTGAGGAGCTAATGTAGCTGGGTCGAACTCGGGGGGGTCCACATAAAGCGGGTGATCTTCATCCGCCCCCATCTCCTTAAGCCCAGCGCGGAAACCGTGCTGGTATAGCTTGGAGCTCAGCTTCTTAACTTGAGCAGTATAGCTCCGGCCTGCTTCTGCGGCTCCCTCCAGGAAAGCAGCATCGACCTCGGCTTGGGCCGACGCCTGCAGCGTCTCCTTTGCCTTCTTCTCTCCCTCCAGTTCGGCTGCTATCGCGGCCACCTTTTTCCCCTCGGCGACGAACTTGGCCTGCAATCCGTAGTGTTCTGATTTGATGTTGCAGAGCTCGCTCGTCATCAGCTCGGCCTTCTTCGCCGCCACCTCCTCCAGCTCCAAACATTTGGCCTTGAGTTCGGCCTCGGCCATCTCTTTCTCCTTTGTTATTCGGTTCAGGCGGGCGTCCTCTTCAAGAATCCGTTCCATCACTACCTGAAGCCTCTGGACGCCCTGCAAAGAAACAGACGAAGAGATTAGTAGTGTGAAATCTACGTTGAGAGAGATCTGAGACTAGGATACTTGAAAAATTCGCACTTACCGCCAGAGAATTTTCCATCGCCCTCATCAGCAGCTGGGGGCTGTCCTCTGCCCTGTGCCTCTCCATATCCTTGGGGAGTGCACAGGCTCGGCTGAGGGCCGAAATAACGGCCGAATTCCCAGCAAGCCGGTCTTCAACATTCATCGGCCTCCCCCTCCTGAGCTCAAGGTCAGGCTTGAAGAGCGCGGGCTCGGCCGATATGGCAGGACTGGAGGGCTCCGAGCGCCGCTCCACCACGGGCCCTGCCGAGGCGGCGGGCTCCCCCGATGAGATCCTCACCCCTGTGGATCGGGGAGGGTGGGACCGCGGGCGCTCTTCCTGGATGGGATCCTTCCCACGCGCCTTCTTCCTAGGCCTCTCCCTCTCTGCATCGGCGAGGGGACGGGCCTCGGCATAAGCAGGTGCTACGGCAGTGGTGAGGCGGGGATTAGCGCTTGGGGTCGCGCCCCGCCCGCCGAATGCTGCCTCCTCAATGTTCAGCAGCTGCAAGGAAGGCCTCCTTCTCGCCATGTCCTCGGCTCCGGAGGAATAGTTCTCAACCTCCCTTGTCGGAGAGTCTACCTCGGCTCCGGAGGTATAGTCTTCAATTTCCCTTATCGGGATGCCGGCAAACACCGCAACCGAAGCGGAAGCCTCCGCAACTGGAACGGCACCGCTGGTCTCGGCGAGATTGGGGGCGAAGTTATCCGGGTTGCCGGATTTCCGTGTATAAGACACGTATCTCGGCTCGTACCTCAGAAGCGAATAAGCAGCTCTTGTGTGGTGGCCGCGGTAGCGGTACACCTTGTTCAGCCAAGGTGCGTGCCTCCTCCAACCGTTCAGTTGGGCTTCGCGTCTGCGCTGGGAAAGACCTGCGAAAAATGCCCAAGAGTTAGAAACTGGTAGCAGAAATCAAGCATAAGAAGGAATCCGAAACCCAGGGGGTTAGGTCTTTACTCGGTGGAGTCCCGAAGTGTCGCGGGACTCGGACCCTCCTAGTTGTTTCGGTCTCGGTCTCGCCGAACTCCCAATTCCCCGAGACGAGCAAGCGGTCATCTCCGGCGTATTTATTGGAGTCCTCCAGCGCCGTGACGAGGGGTTGGCATCTCGGCTTAACGCGAAGATAATAGGTGCCCGCCTCCCTGGACTTGCAGAGGTCATATATGTCTTCTATATCATGGACGCCGAGGCTGATATCTAGAATCTTATTCAGCTCGGCGACGCCCATGATGATTTTATACCCATTGGGCATTAGCTGGCATGGGCTAAGGTTCCAGGTCTCCAAGCAAGACCTAAGAAGGGGATGCAAGGGGAATCTGACGCCTCCCTCAATCACGGCTATCAGGGGAAACGGCATCCAGCCGTTGTGAAATGAGTAAATGGAGGGGTCGGCTGCCATGATCCGGACGTCGTCCGGGATCTCGTAGACTCTCCTAAGAGTTGCCAGGCCGGCCTGAGACTCTATCCAGTGGGTAAAAATCCCCATTTCTGGATCTAAGCAATCCTAAAAACCTCTAAGGGTCCTTACAGCCAAGAGCGGTTAACGAAACTACCCCTGAGAAACCCTAGGGGCTGGGTCTGGAATGAAAGCGAAGAGGAGGAAGCGAAAGAAAACTCACTGATGTGATGGGGCAGGGTCGGATTCTGACGAACGGATGCAGGCGACTACTGCTGGGAAACAGGCAGAAGGTCTGGTCCTAATCCGGTGGCGCTGGTCCTAGCAGAAAGAGGAAGTTCTAGCGGAAAGCAGCAGTTCAGGCAGGGAGCAAGAGGAATCAGGAGCGAAAATGATAGGAGGAAGAAGACGAAGATATATATAAAGGGTAGAAATGGGCGCCGTTCCGGAATTCGAAGCGGGACACGCGTGAGATGTCGCCTCGGCTTGCGTCGCACGCCCCCTCGAAAAGACAAGAAAGCCTGCCAGGCAATAACGCGTGGCGCTGTGACACTGATGGTCCGCCTTCCCATGCTCATCATAGCCCCGCATTTATTACCCCCTTTTATTATCTCTGGCAGACGAAGCAGTGGCGGCGTCTAGCGCCGAACGAATCAGAACCCTTAACTCCAAAGGACGGATGGAGGCCACGCACTATCAGTCTCGGGAGATCGGTCCAACTCTTAACCCCAGAGCCCAAGGGAGCCCTAGAGGTCAAGAGCTGAGGGGCTATTGTGTGGGGGCCATTTTATGAACCCATTTCTCTTGGTCTCGGCTATTGATCTCGGCAAGGGTGTGCTTGGACACTACTGTATGGGGACCATGCCCCATGATCTCGGCTACATGATCTCGGCTACAACCCGATCCATATCGGTGTAGCCCGATCCATATCGGTCTAACCCGATCCGTAGCCCGATCCATATCGGTCTCGGCATCGCATGCTGGTCTCGGTCAAACAGTACTCAGTGCGGCCATGCATCTCGTCCAGTCTCGGCTGAGCAAGACTACGTGTGCATCCATCAGCAGTGACCCTGTCTGGGCAGAGCCCAAGGAAGGTATCTGATGGGACTTCAGCCACCGCCCATTCAGGGCATGTTCAGACCCAATGTGACTTGCATTAAATATAGCATGGGCTGATCGGACCCGCATTAAATGCAAAGAGGGCTGTGATGGACCTTCATTTATGACTTTGTGGGCTGACAGGACCCAGGTCACATCACGAAGCCCACTAGCACCCTCATCCAAAGCTGCTCCATATATAAGGCACGAGCCATACTGAGAGGAGATAAGCATTCTCACATAGACACACAGTCATTCTCTTTCTCCTTCTCCTTCTCTGATCGATTACTGACTTAAGCATCGGAGAGCCCTGCGCTGCCCATAGCCAGGGTCCTTTGACCTTTGTCTTTTTTCTCTCCCAGGTTCAGACCGTCGCAGCTATCTCCTCCATGCATTGAGTAAGTCCTTAAAGGCATCCTGATCTTGTGAGTATATTATTCTTGCACTTACAAAAACCATGGAGTAAGAGAACACAGTGACAGTCTAGTTAGTTGGATATTTTGTTTCTCACCTAATCTCTTAGGGTTCACTCTCTATTATCTCTCTCACATGAGTAGGTTTGTTGTCTGGCTACTTAGAGCGAGAGTTACTATTATCTCCATGCGTGGGCAGGTTTCTTTCTTATGTTAAGTGGGCATTACGTCGCTACAACTGGGATCCCTCATGTTTTGAACAAATACAAAAGACAACAAGTTTTAGTGTGGCAGAAAGCAAGAGAGATAAACGTAACTATTTTAAAGCCAGGAAGGTCCACCACAGCAGCTACTGACGCCCATAGAAAAATTCTCAACCAGAGGCAATTTTGACAAGGTCCTCAACAAGAGTTTGGCAATTATTTTGATGTAAGTTTTGTATTAGTGGGCCAAACCAAAGAGCCTCAAGACTTTCTTTGATTCCTAGGCTAGGGATGTCTATACTCTAAGCTTACATTCATCGTCCACTTAATTTTAGATTTTAAATTTAAAGGCTAACATAAAATGCATCTCTAATGTAGGGATATGACAAAATTTTAATCTTAACATGTTTTCACCCACCATTCAATTTATCAAGTATATACACTTTAATAGAATATTAAAACATTCATGTGTTTTTATCAACAGTAAGGCCCATTAATTATAATTTGAAAAAAACAATCATTTCTTGTGTGAAATGTGGTTAAATTTAACATGTTAAGAACCCATCGTAAGATTGATCATGCATAATACTGTCTAATTGTAAGATATTATAAAAATTGTGTGGTTTACATGACCGTATGTTCCTTTGACTAGATTAAACAAAAATTTAATCAGTTGCCACATCTAGAGATAGACTTGTTGACTTGGCTCAATGTAAAAGGACTTGTTTTACTTGATAATTATTCAATTATAAAAAATATTCTTCTTCTGATATTATCAATTTATCATGTGTAATTTCTTTATTTTTTCCTGAAAATATTGTTAAACTGAAAGAACTATTCCCACCTCCTTGTCAAAATGGAGGTTGAAAGAAGTTTAAAATCTAAGAAGTAGAAGAGAAAAATTAGTCGAAAGACCTCAATTTTATTCACTTCTTTTGTCCACCCACTTGTTCCATATTCAAGCTCACCCCTGGCTTATTTGGGTTATTCACTTGTAAATTAAAGTGAAGAGTCACTTTAAATGAGAATATTTATATGCATCCATCCCTCATTATAATGTGAGAGACACTTACATAATTCAAAATATTCATATGCAAAAGAGGAAAAGTCATATATTGTTAAATGCAGAAAAAGAATGTTCATGTGCAAAGAGGGAAAGTCATGTAAATGTCCCTCACCATATAAGCACATGAATGTCCCTCCACTTTAAAAGACTAGAAAAGAAGAGGGATCATTATAAAAAAAAAAAAAATACAACTTTCTAGGCAGCCAAATACGAACAAACGGCTCTTACCACTGGGTAAGAGGCTTTTCTTAAAAAAAAAAAAAACCACTTTAAATGTTAAGATACCTCCGAGGCGGAGCCCTTCATATGGGAAAACTATTTTTAGAAGATGTATTTTCCTTTGTTCATTTGTTGAGACCTATAATCAATAGATGAAGACATGGATAAAAAGTTGGTCAAATTATCACAGATTATTAGATAAATCTGACCCTAATGTTTTAAAGCTTCCAATTGTAATAGCTTTTCATGATCTGACGCATACTCGGCTAATAAATTCAACAAGGAATAATGTTGTCACAGTCATCAAATTAAGACCAGTGCTAATTCACAAAAGTAAGAAGTCCCAAGAAACTATATTGACCATAGATGGCATCCTTGAATGAAAATAAAAACTTTCAGAGGACCTATTCATTTCATGTAATTGAATTCCCAATATTGTATTTTTGTCTCTTTAATATAAATTAAATCGAGGGAAAATGAGAAATAACTATGCAGTAATTACTATAATAATTCAAATCAAAGCACAGTCAAGCTCCCATCTACATCAGTTCCTATGTCTTTTTCCTCTCATTTCATATCCTTCGCCCCTTATATAATATATATATATATATATATATATTTGATAATCTTTGAGTGGAGGCGTGGAGCTCATTGAACCATAAATTCCTATCAATTTTATGCAAGGAGGCTTAAAGGGGAAACTTCAAAGAAATTGAAAGACAAGGTGAATAAACCAGAAAGGGAAAGGACTAACATAATTTAGAATGGGGACCATAGAGAACAAGAGGTACATCTGACCATTATCATGGCAGGAAGGCCTACTACGCGGCACCTACCAAGCCCATAGAAACATATTTTCGTCCGTAATTTTTTCCAAGTTCTAAAAGGGAGGTAGGATCCCCATGTCCATGTCTGTGGAATCTTCCACAATGCAATGTCCACATCCTAATCGGCTCCTGGAGAAATTATTGGACCCTAGCCATAAATAAAAGACATTTCTGAAGTGAAGCAGTTGGGCCATCCCTGCACATTGATCACTGGTATTTAAGGGCTGGCCCAACTATGCCCTGAAAAGATTTGACAAAAGTCCAGTACAAGAGGAGGGTATTTATTTCAGATTAAAATTATTGTATGAGTTGACCATGCCAGGAGTCTCATGAACTCTACTGCTCAAATATTTTACTAGTTTGGTACCTTTGCACATGAAATCAGCTATTGCTATGTATGTATGTAACTGTTGATTTTGTGGTTTGTGAGTGGAAGAATTACAGTAGGTGACAATTTGGATGATCCTTCTTGCACATCTTCATATCAATGGTCTTGATGAATAGACAATTGGATTCAAAAACAAGGTTTAATGCTACTTAGCAAAATCTAATGCTAAGAACATATTTCTATCTAATCATATTTTAGACCCCTAGGTGAAGCTCCATAAATGGCCACATTAATCTCCCATTTTACTGAAAAAATGAACACCCAACCACCATCGTAGTTAGTAAGTTAAATCTTAGTACCATAATACATCCTTTACCCCTCACCTATTTAATTATTAATCATTTCCTATAAATTAAACCATTCTACTATGAATTCTTAAGAATTCAAGGTCTATAAGTTTTAGACCCTTAAAAACTGCAGTATCCTTCAATAGTGTTGATATACACAACTAATGATACTGCTCACTCTCTTTTATTTTATTTTATTTTATATTATATTCAGTATACATCCCATAATTTAATACCTCACTGAGTTAGGTGCAGTGCACACGGCAGAGAATCTTGTCTCTAAAGCTTGCTTTCAGAATCCAATTAATTTTGGACAGTTGTATTTAAGTCATAATCCAATAAATGAGATGTTTGATATTATACTAAGAGGATGGCTACATGGACAGCTTAGTTTTGCTTTCTGCATCACTATAATAAGGTCCATTTACTTATAGTTTGAATGCTCATAAAAAAAAAATGCCTCTCTTGCATGGGATGTGGCTAAATTTAACTCTAACTTGTTTTGGCCCCACATTAAGATTGATAATGTCTAGTATAGTTTAATAAAATATTACAAAACAGTCAAATGTTTTATACAATTCCTTTGCAATGGGCCTTTCCCTTATCAGAGTAGAGTAGAAGAGGGGGGGTATATATATGTTTTGGCAGTTACATTTATTTTGAGCTATTCAGATTTTCTAAAGTCGCCGGCATCATTGGGTAGCCTCATAAATTTATCAAGAGACCTATTGATTCCAGAGAATGGATTGCTAATTTTTACCAAATCCCTCTATCTCTTTTTCAAAACCTATTAAAAATCCCTTTTTATTTTTAAAGAAAGTAACATGACAAACAAGTTTTACTACTGACTAGTCAAAGCTCTCTCCTCATTAGATGTCTCTTTGGAAATAGATCACTCTTTGGACCACTTGGGGGTGCCACATGAGGGGAGAGATGTCAACTCAATGACATCTCATCCCTCCATAAAAAAAAAAAAAAAAGAATATCTCCCCTATGTGGCACCCTCTGACTGTCCTGTTTGGACCAAATAGGAGATTCATTTCCGGTCTCTTTCCACATAGCATATGCAGCCAATACCATAGTAATAAAATAATGTATTACTTTTGAACCAGAAGCCCAATTCAGCAAAACGAAGAAAAATAAAATAAAGTAAAGTAAAGTAAAGTAAAATAATGTAGAGTATCGTGTCAACTCTAGCATTGGCCATTGGGTCAATATAATATTGAAAATTGAAGACCGACGCCATCTAAGGCTTCCAATTTTTCAGTAATTAAGACTTTCTACCCTTTCTAGTTATATTTAAACCGTAGCATGCATTGAATTCTACGTTCCTTTGTCTGGATCAAACAAATATCTATTCAGCTGCCACATCTAGAGATAGACTTGTGGACTTTTTTGTTTTTCCCCTGTTTTGGTCCTTTTGGACCTGGTAAAGGATAGGCTTGTAAACTTTTATATATATTCAGTTGCCACATCTAGAGATAGACTTGTGGAATTTTTTGTTTTTTCCCCTGTTTTGGTCCTATAGGCTTGTAAACTTTTGTTTTATTTTATTATCCCAATGAAGGGTTGGGAGCAAGAGGGAGCCGCACGTATTTGAGAAGACAAACCATTCAAGGGGGAAAGGAGTCTCCACACGTGTGAATAAAAACCCGACATAAGTAGGAAGGGTACCTGCATATGTAAAAAGATATGCGATTTGAACCTTGGACAATTAGGTGAGAATTGTCGCTCCTTACCACTTAGATAAAAAGACATTGTGGACTTGATGCGAGATAAAAAGGGCTTGTTTCCATAGATACTTTTATAAATTATAAAATTTACTTCTTGAGCTCCAATAAAATATCATCGATTTGTCAGTTGTTACTTTTTTCCATGTATGGGAAGAGGTGCAAACTAAAAAATTGCGGAAACCAAAGACAGAAAAGTATTTCCCAACTCACTATCAAAATTAAATGAAAATAGAGGTTGAAAGAACTCTTAAATTGGTGTGAAGGAGAAAAACAAATAGTAGAAAAGAAGTAAGAAAACTGTCTACACTTCAAATTATTACAATGGGCATTTTTATTTACTTCATCTCTCCACCTATTTATTCCATGTTCAATTGACCTTTAACCTAAGAAAATATGATCATTTGGTAGTTATTACCCAAGCTTATAAGAGAAATATATAGTTGTCAAGTCAGACATGCACCTAACATGACAGCAAAGTTAGCCATAAAAGGTGTATACATGTAGCTAGGCTTTATTCCTGGTGTGTTTTCTTTTTCTTGATAAAATTGAGTCCTGGTGTTGGTTGCACCCCAACGAAATATAGCTAGGTTGACAGCTTATAAGAGAAATAGCTAGTTACCAAGCCAAGACATGCACCTAATACAACCGCAATGTTAGTTATAAAATGGAGGAGGATAGCTAGGTTTGAGTCCTGATGTTGGTTGCACCGTAATGAAATCTTGGTTGGTAGCTTAGTCAGACAGATTAGGATTAAAAATAAAACCAAAACAAAGACAAATCATTGAACAAAAATAGAGTTAAAAAAAAAAAAAAACAGATATGAACATGATTAATTCAATCTCATCATTCATAAATTTGGAGTTTATTACCTTTATTTTATCCCCGCGGCGACGACTGCCTTCAGTTGATCTGAAATAGGCCTCAGGGCACCCTTCTTCAATCCCATTCTCCCTGCAGAAAGGCAGCCAGTGGCGAGCAAACTTTGCACCCTCCATGAAAGCAAAAAGAGTCAGCTCAGAACCTCCATCATCAGATACATAGACTGAAATCTTTTCAGTTGGATAGTCGAAGGCCATCACTGAAAGAGCGGTGTTCACGACGTTAATCGGGGGTTCCTTGTATGGGTCTGCAGTGCAGATGAACACATCTAGCGATGGTAAATCCTCATCCTTGATTAATTTAGAGAGGTTTTCAGGAAACGCCTGTCGGCGGGTGGGCCGCCATCGACAGCTGAAGGTGGTGAGCCACATGAAGGCAAGAACAGCCTCGGATAGCAGCATGGTTAGGAAAACAGAGAAAGAAGAGAAGGTGGCGCATTGGAAGAGT
Organism: Cinnamomum chago; assembly: GCA_038049695.1. Taxonomy (NCBI): domain Eukaryota; kingdom Viridiplantae; phylum Streptophyta; class Magnoliopsida; order Laurales; family Lauraceae; genus Cinnamomum; species Cinnamomum chago. Next base: position 7,939,058 of record CP142462.1, read on the forward strand.
TGAAGTAAACGGTGATAGAAGAGTCCTAAGATGGCACATATGTAGACCAGTGAGTGCACCCGGTTGAAATAGGCTCGAGGCTCCACCTGAAAACTATGAAGAGGGTGGGCTTTCAGATCTCTCTGTGTAGGTGAGCCTCCTTCCATTGAGAAAGAGAAGAAGCCTATCTCTCAACTCAATCAAGAACTGGGGTAGAGCTGTGGTCTTCTGAGGAATGCGTATGGGCTTATTTATTTTTGGATGCATTCTTATATAGTAATATGTAACAAACAATATATGGTTGATGTATGATTTCATCTTTTACATACAGTCCCATGTGCTGCTTCTTGTCTACTATTGTAGTAAAAGCACAATCTTGACCTTGACTTTTTCAAAAGAACATTGTCAAGTTTTCTATTTTATTTATTTCTTGTTTGACAGAAATTTTTTTCTATTGTTATTCAGTTTATAAACCCAAGTGAGTGTAAGAAGGACTAATGAAAGAGAATATGTTAAACAGGAAAATTTTCTATTGTTATGCAGTTCACCTTTGATTAGTGTGGCTTAATATTTGTTTGAGTTTTTAAGTAGAACATTGTAACCAAAATTATGTTCCAGTATGCAACACCATATTGAAATTAAGAAGGGATTTTTTTATTGGAAGGAAAGATTGTTCAAATAAAAAACAACTTCGTATTACAGATGATGGTGGTGTGGGATTTTTTTTTTTCTTACACCATTGGCATGCCTCCAACCCATTATAAGAGGGCTTTAATTATAGCCATTTGAAAAATAGAGAATTTGCTTTAGGCCAAAAGTTGACAGTCAAATGAGGAAGTTCTCTTGTCTTATTTTACACCTTACAACAGTCAATGACGATTGAGGCTCTTGTAAATGGCTAGATTCAAAAGCCATGATGAATATCCGGATAAACCAATAGCTATTTTTATTCATTTAAATCAATGGCGGACCTAGGATTTTCATTTGAATTTTTCAGGAAATTGTCAAGTTAAGAAGTCAAATAAGAAAATAGAACTTCTGTAGGTATTATTAAGAAGTGTCTTGAATCTCGTTGGTGCACAACACTTGGGTCTGCCCCTGTTCTAAATCCCAGTCAACTATCCTCTTTCTGCTTTGAAATTGTTAATACTAAGATCATCCAAGTGAAGTAAGTAGTCAAAAGTACACTTTAAATAGATCATCCTAAATGATGATACGGATGATCCAACTGCTACAATGCTACTGCTAATTAAATTACAGTAAACTCACTGCCCCAATAATTTTCTCTGTCTTCCCTGCATCAGACTACAGAAACTGGAAAACATTAGCAATACCAGAGCAATCCAATGTAATAAAAACATGAGGAGAGAGCTGTACCAATGATTTGAGGATGAGGTTTTGATATTGACAATAGCTGCTGATCTCAACCGTAGAAAGGAGTGATTTTTAACCTTTTACTATCCAAACAACAGTTCTTTTTAGATTATCAACTTGGTTACTAGTACTAGCTGGTGAAGGACTGGTTGTTTCTATCGTTGAAACCAACCAGTTGCAAGTTGCAACTATGACTTTGTCTCATCTTTCTTGCCATGATTGAATGATTGCATCATAACAGTGTCCGAAAACTAGGTGATATTTCTGAAATTATTGTGACTGGGTTTTCCAAGTACAGAGAAAAATAAAAATAAAAATATCAAGAGAGATGAGAGAACATGCTATTATTATGAGAAGAGGAATTTATGAAAAAAATTCCCGTAGGACCCATACGTCCTATTAGGACCCCATATCATGTTGGACACGGGAGCCGTCCTCGTGTGGCCTTTTATTTATTTATTTTTTCTTGTGGTTTTGCGATATTGCGATATGGTCGATATCGACTATTCCATCAGTCAGATATTTTTTTATCATGTAACTGTCTTATTTGCTGAACACAATAGAATTGTCGATATAAACCGATATATAAACCATCCCTGATGGTTGATATTAACCATTCTGTCAGTCAAGTTTTCTTCAACATATAATTATCTTATTTGCTGAATACAACATAATAGTCGATATCGACCACATTCCTAAATGACAAAAAAAGGATAAAAACACACCAAGAAAACTCCTTTCGTCTATACGGTGCTACTGGAACCTCATAAGTGGTATGGAGCCTTTGGGGCTTTTATCCGGAAAATCCTCATATCAGAATAAAAAGGCCAAACTAAACTAGTACATTCTAAAATTAGTCTTATCAGACATCAATATTGATGAGACCCCATCATCGCACATCAGGACAAAATCAGTCTCCACATGCCCTCATTTACTGCCATATCAGATAGCTACAACCATAGACCCAACCAACAGCTCTTGCAACAACTTAATTCCATACTCAATCATGTGATCTCAAATCAAATCCTCCAAGAGTCTGTCAAGTATGTGATTCAATCATTCAATCAATTATTTAAATTTGTAAGTGATACATATATAATAACAAGGAGAGTCTAAAATACAGCCTCCTCCATCAAGTTTGGCTGGCAGGCTTCCACCTCTAGCTGTCTCTGGTCAATTTGGTTTAAGAATCGTTATTTTAAATTTCGTCCCATTTGAAGCTCAGAGAATACCATCTATGGCTCTTGCATTTGGAAGAAAATCCGCCGCTTAGCTTCTATCATTCACCAAGGAAGCTCCTGGATTTTTGGAAACGGCCAGAGCATAAACGTTTGACATGATTCTTGGACTGCAGGAGATCATATCTCTAGTTGCTTCCCTCGACATCAATTCCCTAGGGACCAACGACTGTCTTCCCTCTTCCAATCTGGAACCTGGGTCATTCCTGATCTCCTGCCTACAAATGTTCAGCAGCATCTTCTCCATCTCCTCAAGGATCTCTCCCCCAACCTTGCCATTAGTGATTCCCTTAGCTGGAGAGACTCCCACGATGGTAAGCTCTCCCTATGCTCTGCGTGGCAGAGAATCAGACACAGAGCTCAGATTCTCCCATGGCCCAAGCTGATATGGAACAACATCTCCCCCCACAGAGTCAATTGTTTCGGCTGGCGTTTGATGCACAACAAAATCCCCACAGAAACTAGGCTGAAACGTCTGGACTTTTCCCTTGCCTCCAGATGCATTTTTTGCTGTGCTGCAGAAGATTTAGTGGGTCACTTTTTCTTCTCTTGTGATCAAGCAAAAGCCACATGGTCCTGGTTTCTTCGTGCAGCTGGGGCTCCTACTCCTATAAGCTTTTCTGCCTCTTCAATTTGGATGACCCTTTCCAAAGAAAATGACGCAAAAGGCTACAAATATATGACTGCCATCTTCATCACAGTTCTCTACCACTTATGGAAGGCTCGTAATGAAGCAATTTTTGAAAATCGCAGGCCCTCTCTTCCCTCCATCCAAGCTCACTTAAGAGAAGCCATCTCTTTCTCCCTGAAGCAGATGTCTTCCCCTTTTGTTAGCATCCATCTCAGCGCCCTCTTTGCCTCCATTTGAATAGCCACCAGTGCTTAATTAGTTGCGCTCGTGGAGTTCTGGCCCTGTGCTCGTGGTGCTTTGGATCTTTGCCTCCCTCATTTTTTTCTTTTCTGGTTTTGGCTCTTTTGGGGGTCTTTTATTTGACCCATGTATTCTTGTTTCTTCTTCCCCCCTTCTTTTTAAATATAATTTACCCTTTCAGCAAAAAGAAAAAAAAGGAGAGTCTAAAATAGAGTATTAATCCTAGTATATTCGGGAGGATGATACCTTTACAAAATTGACCCACGCTCTTCTAGAGAGTGTCACGTATTTATATTAATATTTACAATATTATACGATTTTATGAATAGCCCTTCAAAGGATTTAAAGAGAATCTATATAAAAAGGGGATTTAAGAGGAAAAAATAGATTAGGCGACCACCTACTTAAAATGTAATTTTACGTGCCCTTACCCCAAATCAGTTATTTTGTCTGAAAATGTATTTTTTTTAATATTCTCTACTAGGGTCCCTATCGACCATGTTAAGGGTCGATTGAGACCCTACGGTCCATCCTAACCTTCACAGAACTCTTATTTACTTTGTTTGTAGGGTCTCAATCGACCTTTATTTATAATGTTAAGGGTTTTTATCGACCCTGCGGGATATGCTTATAAATACACGAAACTCATCCCTCATTTCCTATTCTTGGAAAAAAAAATGACCATTCTCAACTTGCTTCCCTTCCGTATGTATTCCCATCTCTTGAAGACCATTAAAGCTACATGCAGTTGTTTGGTGGAGAACATTAAAGTGCATATGCTATTTTTTGGGATAGACTAATGGAAATGTGGAGTTTGTATTTTGTCCTAAAACTTAGATTTTTTACTTTTCAGAAATCCTTTTCATAATTCCTAGTTCCATGTCGCAATGGCCTCGATGGAGGACCGCTGGGAACCACTATGAATACGCTTAGCGCAGATGTAGAGTCGCAGTCAATGCTAAAAAAGAAGGAAACAAATAAGAGAGAAAATTAGGCTTCTAAATCCTAAAATGTATAAACGGGTCGAACGCATGGTCGCTAGGGACCCTTAACATTAAAAAAAGAAAAATGGAGACAAGGATCATAGTCGAAAATGTTTAACAAAATTACGTTTTCGAACAAAATAACTGATTTGGTACAATGACACTTAAAATTATCTTTTCGGTATGGTAGTCACCTAATCTGTTTTTTCAAGTAAAATCCTCAATTTAAAATTAATAGTTATCTAGGGGGACTTAGTTTTATAGAGGTATCATCCTTTGTTGATAATACCATAATTATTATTCTTGTCACTATCTTCTCAGAAATAGAGCATTTCTTGTGAGCCTACACTAATAATTGTCTTTAATCAATGTAAATGTCTACTTGGACCGAATATGAGGACCAAACCTTGGCCCGATCCCCATGAGGACCACAAGATCCCAGGGCTCCCTGGGATCCTGTGGTCCTCATGGGGGACCGGGCCAAGGTTCGGTCCCCCATTCGGTCCACATAGCACTGTTCTTAATCAATATAAATTATTTTTAGTTATTTAAATATGACTTTTTTGCTACAACATTTAATAGTAATATTCTATTTAAAACATTTTTACTAGTGACATCCTGAAGGAAAACCCAAGTAAAAAAAAAAAAAAAGATCTGTTGCAACCCAGAGATGATGACTGGATGTTGGCCCACATTGGGCTCATGCGATCTTCACCATAATTTAAATCCAAGATATCCAAGTTTCTTTTCCTGTTCCTTGTGCTCATTTAGTTACTATCCTTATTTGTTCGATGACTACTGGGATGGTTTGAATGAGAGGAAAATTTGGAGACATTAGACGCCTTTTACCAAATATATTGTCAATATATTGTTGTTATTTTACGAAGAAAAACCAATGGCTATTTATAAGAATGCAGTCGTTCAAAATAAAGAAAAATATAATCTTGCTCAAATTAGAATACCAAATCACATTCTTATAATATGATACCAAATCATATAATAACTCAAAACCTAATTATAATATACGCTACTCTATTATAATCTAATTTAAGATAAACCCATTATTTTCCTATCCAATCTTCTTTGCAGTATTCCCATTCTCCATTAAGCACAACCATATACTAGTATTGAGTTTTTTTAAAAACTTTACCCTAGAAGCACATCAACATGCAAACTGAAATAAAACAGAAGCCCACAACAGTTTTTTTTTTTTTTTTGCTATCGGAGGGTTCCCAACCCTTTGGGCTGAACTAATCCCTCCGGGCCCAGAGGGAAGCCAGGTAAATCCCCTGTAGCCCTAGTGTGGTAGCAGAGTTTCGAACCCACAACCTCCGGGAGCAAACCGTGGTCCTAGGCCAACTAAGCTACCCCTTGGGGTTTAAGCCCACAACATCAAGCCAAAAGTAATGAGGTGTGCTTTCTCATAAAGAATCACACCATGTCTCATTTTCTGGCCCAGAGTGTCATTCAGTTTGATGGACCTAAGAAGTAAGAACGCTGCCTTGACTGACTCCCACCAAATGACCCATATCTAGAACTGTCTACAATCACCAACATCATCCTCAAAAAACTGTTCTCCTGCAAGTAGACTGCATGTGCAGTCCAGCTCTATGGGCGCACTTAGCCCCACTCCCCCACTCTCACGCTCTTTCCATCCCACAATCCGGCGCGAGCTCTAATTTTATACTCATCTAACCATCACTTACGGTTGCATTGAATCTCAAGAATAAAGCAAAGGTTTATGGATAAAATATCATAGAAACTTAAGGCTACTATATCAAGGGCTAGGATAATCTTATGAGGTTGATTGCTTGGCTAGCACTTATCTATAAGAAGACTTTCCATCTGCCCTGTCCCACTAATAGATATGTATCTAAGTGGACCCTATGAGCTAAAGCGCATTGAACAACATGCAATCTACTAATATGAGAACATTTTCCCATCTTTTTCATCATGATTATGTTAACAATAGTACTGTTAATATCACATACTAATACCATTGTGAGGTCCAGTTAACATTTACACATTGCGTATTTTTCTCATAGGATAGTAGCAGTTGTTTAACCTTTTTTTGGTGATCATCAAGGCTACATTGTTTTTAATATTCACATTTATATTATATCTGCTTATCACGTGGAGGACACTTTTCTATTTGTTTGATTGGGAGAGGCCACCACTTCAAATGGCGAGTGCATACAAGGGACTTTCAGTCATTTATAGGGTATGCAGGCTTTCATAGAATATTTATAAGAACCGAATGTACACATGAATCCATTGTCAAATTATATAGCTCCACCTAAAACTGATTAAAGAGATAAAGGGTGACGGATTAAAGGTCGTAACGCTGATGAGACATTGACTTTCTTAGAATTTAAATTACTAGGGTGATAGCTAAGATTCATTTCCTTTCTTACATCGATTTAAGTTTCATTAAGGTAGAAGTTATTTGATTGTCGGTATTTGGATATTCATCTTTGATTCTTCATTTTTAACCACTTGCAAAAAGAAAAAAAAATTACAACTCTAGGACTTCAATTACAAGAAAGAAGCCCATCTATTAAATTAAAAGCCACAACGTTTTTGTGCTGCCATGGCAGTGGATTACATTTCTTACTAATTGATATGGAGAAAAAAAAATAATGAATAAGTTTGGATCCCTTGATTCTTTATAGATCACGTCGTGAGAATTCATTATGTGTAACCCTTCTTAAAATTCCGTTACGATTATACTATATTAAGCTTAAAGTGTTTTCGGATTGGATTTTATCCATCTTTGTTAAAGTGTTTCAATTTTTTTCCGCATAACTACCCACTCATATTCTTATTTCATCAAACCACCTATTACTCTCCACTTTAGTTCTACTTTTTCCTTTTTTTTTAAGTCTCTTACTCCACCCATCTCTTTTACTCCCTTTCTCTCCAAGTTTTTTTTTTCTTTTTTTTTTCTTTTCATTTATTCAACTTAATGGATGGAAAGAGGTAATCCACACAACCTTTCTAATGTACAAATATTTAATTTATAATACATGGATATACCGTGCTGAGCACGGGTGGTTTTGCTAGTTCCATTTATACCTATCAAAAACGAAAATCTCATGTGAAGCCCTATAATAATTCATCAGTGGGGCTAAGCTTTTTCATAACAGCTCAAAAGAAAGGTTATACTGTGTATTGTCTCTCGGCAATTAACACCAATGGGAGTTTGAACCCATGATCATATATATATATATATATATATATATATATTTTTGCTATAGGAGGGTTGCTATAGGATATTGGGTTTGTGAAGGCCACGATGGAGCATGAGGGAGAAGAGGAGAAGGCCGTGTCTGGGGTTGGGGCTAGAGGCGTAGGCGCGGATGAGAGTGTTCCAGGAGTAGAGATTTGGGTGGGGGATTTGGTCGAACACGAGGCGAGCGTAGTCGAGGCTTGTGTTGGGAGAGAGGGTTAGGGCTGTGATGAGTCTGCTGGTGGAGTAGGGATCGAAGAAGAGGCCGAGACGGAGCATGCGGGCATGGATTTGCTTGGCTTGTGATTGGTTGGTGCATCGGTCGAGGAAGGATAGGGTCGGATGGTCAGGGAGGTTTGGTTTGGGGTCGGGACTTTGGGAGGAGAAGGAGGAGGAGGGGGCTTGGGGAAGGAAGAGGAGAGTATTTGGGAGGAGGGTTGCCTTTCTTGTGCACTAAAAACCCCAAACACGCAAAACCCACAACAATCCATGAATCCCTGAATATCTGACCCCATACCTGAATGAAAGAAAAAAAAAACGAAGAGAGAGAGAGAGAGAGGGAGGGAGAGGGAGAGTAGAAGAGAGGACCCTTACTAGGCGTACGAAGCGGGAGAAAGAGAGGTGCGAGAGGGAGAGCTGCCAAAGTGCCGTTCAGAGCTGAGGACGAGGCTCTCTCGTCGTTCTCTGTTTTCAGAAATGAGTCTCGCTGTGATGGAGGATGAAATGAAATGGGCGGGCTCAGCTTCAAATGGGCGGGCTGTAAAAATGGTTTGGCTCTTTTCATCGCCCACACGTGCGGTTGGCACGCTTGAGCGGACCTTAGGCTGCACTTGAGCTGAGGAGAGGGATCCTCATATATATATATATATATATATATATATATATATTGCTATAGGAGGATTCCCAATCCTTTAGACTGGACTAATCCCTTTGGGCCCATAGGGAAGCCCGATAAACTCCCCTGTAGCCCCAGTGTGGTAGTGCAGTTTCAAACCTACAATCTCCGTTTGCAAACCGTGGTCCTAGGCAAACTGAGCTACCCCTTGGGGTTATGATCAGATTAATTATGTGCAAAACCTATATATAAATAAGATATACAAGAGTTTTTTCTCCTTTTATATATTATCAATTGACAATGGAGACACATCATATTGGAGTAAAATTCAGTCTCGAGTAAATGCAGGATGGAGCTGAAATTTTGAGCTGTTTTTTTTTTTTTTTTGGTAGTTTCCCAACTAATGTATTGTTAGCTAGGCCTGGCCTTGGAGTTTCTCAATTTCCCCCAACCATTAACAAAACTGTGGTCTCTTTCTGCCTTACGAAGTAGGTACTCAAGATAATGTTTTATATTATAATGTCCAAAACTATAATTTTTATGTGCATAGACTTTTTCTTTTCTTTTCTTTCGGGTTTTTTTTCTTTTTCTTTTTAACCCAGGCAAACGGGAGTTTCGCTGGGAACTATAGATGTCGAACCCGGCCCGGCCCGCCAGGGAAATACCCTGGCACGGCACGTGGTGGGCTGGAGCGGGCTGGGCCTGGCGGGCTAGCGGGCCAGCGGGCTTTTTTTTAAATTTTGAAGGTAAGAATGGCAATGACTCAATCAAATTTCTAACCTCTGAAGGCAAGCTCTTTGAGAAGAGGCACAAAAACCACTCTGTGGCCACAAGGAGACATCAAACTCCAATGCTTCCAAATGAGCAGCAATCCTGCATTTTTTAAATGTGAAGAAAATTCAAAGAAATAAGAGAAGCACAAGACCTCCTTTACTTTTATTTTCCTTGGTGAGAAGAGGACCAAAGATACAATAATTAGCCCATGACAGCTGAAAAACAGAAAAATTGGGCAGGCCCCAGATGTGGATAGGGATTGATCATTTATTGGGAATGCCGAAAAAACTTCCCCATCTGGAAATTCTATCCACACAGTAATTTCATATATTTCTACATAAATGTGGACTTCCAGATGAGTTGTCCATTTTGAGACCTCCAATCAGACGACTGATGCAGTGTTAGAAGAGATTTTTTGAAACATAACCCAGAAATAATTATGCCCATCTGAAGAATGAAGTCTGGGGCCAACCTTTAATTTATTTGGTTGAAACCAAAACAACAAAAACATGTTCAAAAGATATTATAAATTAAAATAGCATAATACTCTCCAAACTAATCCTGAAAATAACTGTGTAAATGCATGGAGTTACATAATCCACATGCTTTAAACATTTGATTGAAATACATTTTATAGCTTGGAGAAATAATAATGGTTTTATAACAAAGTAAAATTAATCCATAATAAATTACACTTAACTGTATTTAGAGAATTTAAGAAAACTTGTTAGACAGTAAAAATAATGTGAGAAGCTACCGCTTGCGTCTCTCTATCTATATCCCTACTTTAGGGCGGGCCGTACCTAGCAGGCCTGACGGGCCTATCCTGGCTGGCCTGGCGGGCTCGGGCCAACAAGCCCAGCCTCCTTGGCCACGGGCCCGGCCCGGCCCATTAACCCGCATTCACAAGAAAAGGCGGCACCTCCATCAATTATCAGTACATCCAAAACCTTGTTTTGTATGCATCTTCCATGTTGCAGGGTCCCTGCAATTATCAGAACGTCCAAAACTCTCACTCTCTCTCTCACTCATCACATTCCTACAAATGGCCCTTGTTGGGTCCTTACGCACCACATCACATCTGAATGTGATAGCCAACCATCATATGACGTCCTGACCAGAGATGTCGAATGGACCGGCCGGCCCGTTTAGGCACCGTACGGCTCCCCAGTCAAAGGCCCATGCTGGGCCACTGGAATGGGCACGGCCCACTGTAAAGGGTCGGCCTGCCAGGCACGACAAGCTTGACCCGTCCAAAAATGACTATTTTTTAAAAAATTATCCATTTTAGCGCCCCCCCCAAAACTGCCATAAAACGGTCATATAAGAGATATTTTGTGTCATTTTTAAATTAAAAAAATCTATAAATACTCTAATCCTCCCCCAAACTGCCATAAAACGGTCATATAATGGGTATTTTGTATCATTTTTAAATTAAAAAAATCTATAAATACTCTAATCCTCTCATTCTTCTTAGTAGAATAGGTCGAGTTTCAATGATCCACTTAAATATCTTTGTCATTATATCGTTCTTGTGTTTTAATTTTTAATTTTAATACCGAAAAGGAGAAAAAATTAATCGAAAGTAAAATTTAAAGAAGCACGCTGAGCCTACCTAGCACAGCCCAGCCCGCCCCGCTCCAAGCACGGCGCGGGGAGTGGCGGACCATGCTAGGCCAAGATAAATCGGCACCGCCTGCCCGTTTGACATCTCTAGACTCCTAACCAGGTTGGATCTTTCACAGGTCAGCGTGTGGAAACTGGTAACCAACCATCATTTGACGTCCTAACCAGGTTCCATCTTTCACTGGTCAGAGTGTGGTAACTGGTAAGTGGTAACCATCCAATCCATGGAAGTCCAACCAATTTTTTTATTTTTTGGTACTCCAACCAATTATTAGGCCTCTTATTGTAAGAATTGATAATTGAAAATGAAAATTTCTATTTGTTATCATACTCTTCATAAAGAATGTAAAGGGCGCGGGGCATCATGCCACATAAGAGACATGGAGGATTTTTCGTGAATGACTTTGCATCTATATCACAGCAAGAGAGTATTGATTCACATATCGACTCTATTAAAAGTCTAAGGTTAAGATTACATCGTATACATAATCTCCACTTTCTTAGTCGCTAAAAAAGTCCCGATACAATGACCAAAATACCCTTGACCCTGAGCCTTGTCCTTGCCCAATCCAGTGGACCACTCTAGTAAATCCAAAATACAAGACATAAACCCATCTGGATTGATAGCACAGTGGCATGTGCTTTTGCACCTTCAAGGGGGCAACCGAGGGTTGATCCCCACCTCTCTGTGCCACAGAGCTACCAGCAAAAAGTACAATAAAATAGGAAACAACATTAAGTACTTTTTTGTGATTTTGTTGATTTAGTTCATCCTTTGCCGCAACGGATGCGAGTGAAATTTGGGCCTGTGCCCACAGCTCTTTAGTGGATGGGTCTCGACAGAAATTTGGGCCTGCACCACTATGCTTTAGTGGATTCAGCTCAATGAATGGTACCTCTGCACTTGTCATACAGGAGGTTAGAACCATTGGGTCATCATGTGATCATTCCCCTGTGTAATATGATAATAAACATAATTCTCAGTTGTCTTTAACAAAAAAAATATAAATTACCAATTGTCCAAACCCACACTGATGGGCTGGGATCTAAGGGTGATGAATTCCATGAACAGTTTCATCGGCTCCGCCAGCCCGACCCACCCTGACCTGAGCCTCACCTTCATGATAAGTCTGGATTTGGACTCCATATACAGTTTCATGGGCTCCGCCAGCCCGACCCTGACCTGAGCCTCGCCCTCATGATAAGTCTGGATTTGGACTCTGTTCGTATTTTTATTGGCTAATTCATGGATTGGACAAAACTCTGGGTCAATTGAGTTGTATTTTCTAATTTATTTTAGATGGACTATGGTTGTGTCGCGGAAGAGCTGAAGAGAAGAAAAAAAGAGAAGACGGCGAACACTGTCAGCCCCGATCGATCGGAGCCTAAAAAAAAAGAGAAGACGACGAACACTGTCAGGCCCGTTTGATCGGAGCCTCAGACCGATCGATCGGTCAGAAAAAACATCCAGTTATTTAGATGGTCCGATCGATCGAACAACGTGCGCAGAAACGGGAATGTCTCCTATATTAACAAGAATTAGTTTCCCTTTGAGACTATCTTTCCCAGTTTGAGTCTTACTTGTGCACTAAGTCTAAGGCACGAATTTGAGGCTATTTATAGAGTGTTTCTCTCAACCCTAGATGAACACATACAACTCTCATTGATCTGAGTTAGAGATATCTTAGAGAGAGTTAATTCTCTATAGCCATTGAGAGACTATTCTGAAGGGCTGTTCTAAAAGGTTGTTGTTGCTTCTACTTTTCTTATAGAAAATTGATCATCTTGGTTGACAATGTGCGAGGAGATCAAATAAGGAGAACGGGACACGGTGGATGTCGTGTCAGTAGATTCTTTGCAAGAATAACTACAGTCTTTAGGTCGAGGTACAGACTGAGGTAAATGAGCTTGTGAGTATATCTTGTAACTGTTCGTGAACTCTTGATTTCTGGTTCGTGGTTTTTCTCCCTGGATAGGGTTTCCATGCTAAATATTGCGTCTGCCTTCTTGTGGTGTGTGATTGGTAGATAGTTAGTTCTAAATTGTCTGATTGGTTTATTTCCGCTGCATTGATTGATTAAATTAGAACTAGTAATCCATTCTAGTAGCCCCCCAAGGGAGTTTCAAACTCTGTTTTTAGTTTTTATGCCTATGCACTTTACATTGGCTAGATTTGTTGGATATTAAATGAAACAGACTTGGGCCTAAATATGCTCAAAAGCCATCATGGTCAACATATTTCTCACGATTAATTGTATGCATTTTACAAATGGGCTGGGTGTTTGCCTCATTCCAGGCCAAAAGCCTTGATTTTGGATCAATAATAAACAAGCTGGCTTGGAGGGGCTGGAGCCAAAGCTTAAAATCATCTCAAGCCTGAGCTTTGGGCTGCAATAAATAATCACAAGCAAGAGCTAAGGCTACAGGCATGGAGTTGTGGGTTAATTGGGTCGAGATGGGCTCAGTCTTAGACATAATATAACAATGGATGGTTGAGAAGGGTTTTGGTTCATGAATATCATCCAGCTCCAGTGATAGATCAGATTGACCCAAACATATTGCATGACTTTATAAACAGGCCTTGGGAGGACCTAGTTATGCCCACAGCAACCCATTAGTCTAAATAGCCTGAACCAACCTGCTGTCAGGAAAGCCCAAACAAACTCCAGACATGGGCTTCGGCTGAGCCTTAATAGAAAATAAATTTACATGTAACCATGTACCTGTTATTTCCAAAGAAACATCTCTAGGTTGTGTTTTACATTCAACTAAGTACATGGACTTTCATCATAGAAAAACCAGATATGAGTCCAATCAATTTAGACCCATTTAAAAATCAGTCTAGGTCAAGTTCCATGAAATTCATGCCTGAGGAGATCGACCAATACCCAGTGACATTGTCCAATATTATATACATGCATACACACATTAAATATGGGCTATGTTCCCTTTGTGTAGAATCCATTTTATGCTCACTCGGAGCCTCGTAGAGGAGGGGGATCGAAAGATCTAGATGGAACTTAGTTGTATGCAAAATTCCAACTCCATTAGATTATTCTAACTCGTTAATCATGGCCTTCAAGTATAATGATTTTAGAAGGCATGATTTTCTCAAAACTTCAATTCAACTGTTAGTACCAATTGGAAAGCAAGTATAATTTTAAGTCTTTTAATGGATTCACATATGGGTAGGGCTTTGTCAACAGGTACTAAATTCAAGTACAGGTCCTAGGAAACTCGTCTGAGCCGGGTACAATGTGAACGGTGAACCCAAACCCACTTAGGATTCATGTTCTAAGTATATGTCGCATATTGCCATTGACCCAGAGGTGGGGTCCAAAGCAGCCATTCTTGGTCTTGGAGATCATGGAAACCTTTCTACTCATTGCTGTTGAACGTGACTGAGTCTTCCACTCTAATTTTCATGAGCCTATATGAACTTCATATGCCCCTCTATACAAGTCTCTATCCTTCCAAATTGTGTTCTCATTAACAGTCGTTTTCATTTCATTTACCTGGCTTGACCCATTACTTTCTAGCTCGTATATTCATTTCAGAGAATGACAGATGCCCACCAAAGTTCTTTTCAATCATATCCTCCTGAAAGTAACAATATGGTTCTCATTAAATTTACACTCTCTCTCTCTCTCTCTCTCTCTCTCTCTCTCTCTCTCTCTCACTCTCACACACACACACACAGAGCAAAGAGGACAAGTTTGACCTTCAATTCACATATAGAATAAAATTGATCCACAGAAATGCAAGTGGAGCTCTAAATATATAAATATGAAAGCTAATCCAAATCCCATCATAATGAGTTATGATGAACCATGAATGTAAGAGAGAACAAAAGCACAAGAGAGTTTCAGAGGGGGGGCTCAAGTAGGTGACAAATGGCATGAAAAGAAAGCTTTGCCTCTCGGATCACTCATTACAAATTCAGATAATATTTTTAAACATTACTCATAGTAAGTAATATATAAACATTTATTTACCCTTTTACATTATAAAAAATAAAAGGCTCCCCACTGGGCCTGTCTGGTTTTGCTCACATCATGCTAATGCCATGCGTGCGTGAGGAATCATTGATGCCACCTGATGATGGTTTTATCATATCCATTGATCACAAATAGGTCTATTTCCAATCTAATGTTGATTTTTACCTTTGGATAAAGATGACTCATCTTGTGGTGAATATATCCAATTTGTGGTTGTGGGTTCACATGCATACGGACCCATCATAATGTCCAAACTATCATGGAGTTTACCCTTTTTGTTTATGATGGTTTTGGTTTGGATTTAAAATGTTTCAATTAAAGGTTTATATAAATAAGTGAGTTTCCATTTAGAGGATTTTATGGAAAAACTATTGATAGGTTGTTGTTGCACGAAAAAATTCTTCCTACCTCAGACAGCACAAATGGGAGTTTGTATAGTCCTCTATTATCGTCTAAGTCAGTCCCCATCTCTTTCTTATTCAAGTCCTCCATTACCTACGTCCGTCTTCTCCATTCACAGCAATGAATGCAGCAGCCCCTATGTTATAGCAGAAATGCTACGAGGCTTGTAATATGTTTTTATAACTTTCACAAGAGAAGTCTAGTTCATTTAGACATGTGGCTTAAAACATCATTATTATCTCCTAATGTTAAAATAGCTCTATATATATGTTAGAGCCAATAGATAGTCTTTGATGTCTTACCATTCTCAGCCTTTTGGCTAAGACAATCTTTTGACGTTTAGGATTGGAATACCCAATGCACAACCAATGGAGGAACCCTAGTTGATTAGGTGAACTAAATGAGGTCTTATCTGTGCTGGTGTCTTTACAATATTCTTCATCTTCTACCTCTTGTAAAATTTATATTTTCAATTAGTGTTTTGTTGATGGATGACCTAAATCTTCTTCATCATGGTTGGGCTTGATCATGTCCTATTTAAAAGAAAAGAAAAGAAAAAAAAACCTTGGTAGAAGGGTCCTATTTAGAATTAAAATGTATGAGTGGTGTTATGTCTAGTCACATATCATAGGAGAAATGCATTGATGTTTCAAGTGGGGCCCACTACATTCCTAAATTAGAATTGCACAATGGTTTAGCAAAAGAAATCTTCCGAATTTTTTCAAGTCATTTAAAACACATGGGTGTCTAGAGATGAGGTTTTGTTTTGTTTGTTGTTTGTTGTCTTGCTTCATCTTAATGAATCTCTCTCTCTTTCAACCAAAAAAAAACAAAAAAACAAAAAAGAAAAAAGAAAAAGGAGTAAGGATGTGGCGAGAGAGAAAATACAAATAAGGACAAAGAAAAGTACAAGAGAAGAGAGTGAAAAGAAGTTAATAATATGTGAGTTTATATCCCTTTCCTTACTACTGTAAACCATTTGGAAGTAAAAATGTTACTCTTGAATTAAAACAAAATCATGTATTTATTTAGTGTTTTCCCTTGCAATTTTGTTGTTTCTCATAACTATTTTTCTCAATTTTAATCTCGCTTGCATATTATTTTGAGGTTCTAAACAGAGCGGATTCTACAAATTAGAGAGTTCTGCTTTCTACGGCCCATGGCATTTTCACTTCCTGCCGTCCAAACAATATGACCTCTGACACTATAAACAAAGTTTGGAAATCTCATAAAGCAACATTGCAGAACTCCTTACGGGGAAAAAGCTCCTCTACATGGATTAATATGATCAACATGTATTGATCAAGAGTCAATTTTATGAGAACTAGTGTTGAGGTGGAACGGAGGAGAGGAAAGACATACAACAATCAGGTCTCAGTTGATTTGCTACCATATATGCCACACAGTTGGTCAGGGTTCATTTCTTGGATATGCTGTCCTCTCCCACTTGTGTGGACTTCCTTCCCGCATATGTAGGCTCTCCTATCATAAGTCCAGTCCCCACGATGGGGTGTAAAAAAGATTGATCTACATTACATGTAGAAGGGACTGTAGCATAAAATTTTGCTCATATATTACAACCAATGTTTGTGGAACTTCTATTGTACTATTCTGATAAATATTAAAACACATGATAGATGAGATCATTGCATAGCCAAGGGCAACCAAACCTACAACTGTAAGCACATGATTCAATTCACTTAAATAATCTTTCATTCACTCCTCAAGTGCCCTGCGACTAAATTTTAAACACTCACAGGCTCACTCATCAGTGTGACGTGCAAACTATAGAGTCTACAAACTTTTTCAGGACAGACTTTAGAACCACTGTTTGGGGCCTAGCTGCCTGATGATCAGTTGCTATTTGCTAAGCTCATGCACACATGTGCTCTGATCATATGTTGTATGCACGCATGTAAGTGAGAGTAGAACTTGTCTTATTCGAATAAAATAAACGTATTTTTCTTTTCTTCACTCCATGAATTTGAAGTAGAACAAACCATCTTGTATTTGATCAAAATCTGTTGGCTTGTCAAGAAGCTGATATAAGGTATTTGTGTGATACCTGATTCATACCTGCATTGTGATATAATAATTGGATAGTTAATATAGGATGATAATGGCTAATACAGTTTAATATAAGCTGATATAGACTGTTATTTTATTTTTAACTAGAAATAAAACTATACCTATTTCAAGCCAATGATCTATATCACCAATATGTCCAACAATTGTTTTTTCGATCGATACATTTGGTACAAGTTATTATTATTAGATTAGGATTCTCATGCAACTAGTTTTGTTAGCAGTACAAGTTTCATTTTAGTTAATATTGGAGTTTTCCAGTAATTAGGGGTTGTTGGTTTGGATAGAAAGTGAGTATTTAGGAATTCATGGTCAAACGAGAATCCAATAACAATTGTTAAAGAGGTGTCGGGAAAGGATGTAAGTGGATATGAAGATGTATCAAGTTCACTTTTGAAGGATTTGAATTTCTAGGGTGGTGGGTTGCTATTCACTTTCCACATTTTTTTTTAATTCATTTTCTATGAGAAGGGAGATAATTTGGTGGTCATTGTTGAAAATTCATATTTTCTTCTTCAATTCTAACAATTTCTTACAAATAGAAGTCTTATCATTTTTATGTATTCAATTACATGAAACAAACGAGTCCAGAATAATATTAGTGATTTAAACTTTAATTGAAGTTGTTATATATGCGAGATAATGAAAAATATTTTTTCTCTAAACATGAATAGCAAAAAAGGGATTCTGATATGATTCTCTCCTCTTCCCTTTGACAAAAGCTAGCAGAGTTTTCTCTTTTCCTCTGCATAGAAGGCCATTTTTTTCCGTTCTTTTTTTTTTTTTTTTTGTTGCTAAATCGTCATTAAAAAAAAGAACCCCCACAAGACCATTTTTTTCTGTTCTTCTCTCTTTTCATCTTGATTGAGATGTATCTTCACTTGTTTGCCTTCTCTAGATATTGGTAGTATGTATTTTGGTCTTGGGTATCTCATTAATTACATCCTGCAACTAGGATTAGTGGCGATTGACATTGAAGATGGTGTTAATTTGTATGGATCTTCGACTATGGAGTTCCAATGCCAGCAACATACACCTGTGGATCCACTCCAGAGAAAGTTATTGACTTCATTTTTTACTTGATTACAGATAATCTGCTTGTATTTGACCAATAATCTACACCCAACATGACTTGACTATGCACCCCAATCTCTCATGTTTGGATTACACTAATTTAGACACTCTTCTGTGAAAGACATTGCTTGGTTAAAGAATTTGGTGTTTTATATGTGGAATTCCCTGTTTGTGTCCTTGACACTTAAGAGAGAAGTTTCCATGAAAGTTCCATTTCTCAAAGAAAAGTGCCCCGACAGAATTAGTGCATTATTTTGGAGCTAACTTTCAATTATTTTATCTATTGCTTTACAAATTATGCACTGTATTATAATGGACATTCACATGAGAATGAGATGGTTAGGACCAAACAAATATCACAATAGTAACTTCCACATAGGACTCATGTCCTACCCTTAATTTGTTAAGAGGCTACATGGAATTTGCATTCCCCAAAGAGCTAATAATGGGGCCCAGCGGAACTTTATTAGCTTATTAAAGTGTGAACCTATTTATTATTGTGGGTAGGCTCTAAATTAAGCTTTGATGGTTGATCCCAGGGCTATGAAAGCCTCAGACTAGGTCAAAAGAAAGTCACATATGTACGACCCTAGGGGACCAAAATCCCACTTAGCCCACCTTAGTTTAAACATTCCTTGGCATGTATCTTGCTTACATGGAAACGATTGAGAGAGGGACACTCCACTTACTGCATAAATATTCCAAGTGCCCATGATTGTCTTCACATGTTTTAACATGGATTCCAACCACAAATGCTAGTTTTTCTATTGTTTTCTCAGGTACCCACACCTACATCAAATATACAAAGGGCTTGGTTGTGTATAAAGGCAAGAAGAAGAGTGGCTAATCCCTAGTATGTGGGATGTTTCACACATCTAGGCTATTAGCAACCAAGTGACACCAGCCAAATTGGTCTCCACATGGGGTGTGCATTCAAAATCAATATTCCTCCCAATCATATAATTTTCAATATAAGAATGTAAAAGGAGGGGCACATTACCTATATGGATGTCAATTTATATCCTGCGTTTGAGATTTTCTAATCACTACTCGCTCAACTTTGCATGTCCCACATGAAAAAAGCAGTCCCTAGACATTCAAAATAATGGCTAGCATTCTTAAGATTCTCAAATAATACCAAAGTATAGAGGACAAAAATGAAAGGTAAGTTAGGAATAGATAAAAGAAATACAAGGAAAGTTCATATATATAGCCCTTAACTGAGATATTGTCTTTTGTGAGTTGTGACCTTGTATGCCACAACCAATATGAGGGGGGCATGGATCTTGACTTATATTAATCCACATACACCAAATCCATCTAATCTAAAGACCTAATTGCACACATTTCTTGACAATGGTTGGTATGTTCTCACACCTTTCCACATTATGTGCGGAGAGGATTTGGAAAAGTTCAGAATGTGAAACATGGGAACTTTTTACCAAACTCAATTGAGGGTAAGATCAGTCAGGTAAGTTCTTATGAAGATTTTTGCTTACGCAATGGCCACCAACTTCTACTAGACTCGTGAATCTCATGTTTTTCAGTCAAAACATGCACGTAGACTTACACTGGTTTTCTATAGATGGGGGTTAGTTTCCTCATAGTAAGATGTGGATCACAAACACGTCCCAAGGTGACTTGCTTGTCCTGTAACAGTCTTACTCAAATTACTTTGCTCAATAGCAATCTCAAAGCGAAGACTGACACAACAGATACCTGAAAGTATTTTTTTGGATAACTAAGGCTTTATTTTATAAGCATTATCTATTTGAAATAGAGCTGATTGAAATAGATCCGTTTAAAATAGAATTGTTTCATTTAGACCATTTTGCAAATAAATTATTCACTAAGTTTGATTAAATTGGAAAATGCCAATTTGTTATGGGGTAAAAATTATATGAGAAATTAAAAGTTGTCATGTTATAAAAGTAGCACCAGCAGCTTTGTCATAAAGAAAAAATAGTATAGACAAATTAAATATGTCTTATCAAAAAAGCTAATTAGGCAAATTTGTTAAAAAGAAAAGGTGTTTGATTGCGCTAGGCATTCATGTATATATGAAATAGTTACATTTTCATCACTTTTTGAAAAAGAGAAAAAAAAGACTTAAAGCTAAATAAATCAGACATCCAAAAAAGTTCATCAAACAATTTAAAACACTCAAGCATTTATTTGATTTAGTTTTAAGTCACATAGACGTGAAAAGTAGACTTGATATGGCTATAAATAGGGTCCATCTATGAAGGGTTTCTCAGCCCAGCCTAGTTCTCAAAAAGCCTGTAAAAGACTTTTATTTTTTCTAAAATTGCTCGAGGGTTGGGCTTGGACAACATTTTTGTAAGCCTGTCAATTTGAGGGTTTTGGGCTTAGAGAATACTGGGCCCAAGCCTCTTATTTTTCTTATTTATATATATGTGGATTTATTTGAGCATGATTCTCATTTGACTCTTATGCAGGTGCTTATGCCATTCTTATGTTAACTTTTTTATATGATTCTTTTGTGGTTTTCATGTGATTCTTATATGAGTTTAATATAAATATATAAATCATGCATGATTCACATTCTATCAATAGCCTAAAATTAATGAGTCAAAAGATAAGATTTACCAAAACCATCAAATAGTCTTCTTTGGGATAGTAATTAATGCTCGCCTAGCTATCATGCTAATTCAGATTGTAGTAGTGGTATTTCTATAATGTCATATTGCAGCATTACATTGACAGTCCAAAGCTAAGATAGAGAAGAAAAGTTAAGGTTTATACTAAGTTCCCATTGGCAGTTTAGAAAAAAATTTGAAATTTGATTCTCTTCTGTTAATTAGGCCTTCGAAGTTCCGGCCTAGCTCGCGAGGGTAGGGATTCAAGGGATTCAAGGCCTTCAACGACATTAGGCCTAGCCCGCGTATGAGGGTAGGGTTTCAACGACATTGGTCTTGATCGGGCCTTTGATTGCCCTAAGACTTGCCAAACGGCACCTATGGAAATCATAAAAGAGTCCACAGTAACATTTTTTAAGTTTCCCTAAGTTCATAAAATTCAAGGTCTATGTATTTGTGAAATTTACTTTTTTCTCTATTTTTAGTGGAAGTAAATGCACCACATGCGCACGACTTCTTTTTTCCTTTCAAATCTTATGTAAAACCATATACAATATAATACATTCTCCACATTAAAGTCCTACATTTCCAGCCTATTTTCTGACATAAGTCCTTATAGATTTGTTAGACCAATAATTTTTTGTAGAAAATGACTTTCAGAGTCAATTTAACAACCGTTGTACGGAGGACATATGGCGTACAGGTAGGATCATGTAAAAGATGGTTTGATGGATTAGCTAATCTATAATAGATTCAATTCATTGAGAATATTTGGAGATTTGATCAAAGTCACGTTTTTAAGTTTTTTCTTTTTTGATCGGCAAATGATTTTAAGTTATTCACTATGTACGCACCTCTTACATACGCACTTGTGTGAACCTCGTTGTGAGGCCCATGTAGGGCCCCACCAATGAACAGGAAGGAGGGGGATCCAAATATCTAGATGGGCCAAACTTTGAAGTAAACTTTCAGGCCCATCAATTTGATTCATTGCCCACCGGTTTAATGTCTTTATATTAAAAAATGATTCTCGGTCCAACAGTTCAAACCCACGAGTGCAAACGCGTTGGGGGGGGGGTCTCATTATTGAATAGTTTTGGACAAAAAACATCTTTGGGGGGGGGGGGGGGGGGCGGGGCCTGGGTGTGGTCTCATTATTGAATAGTTTTGGACAAAAAACATCTAAATGAGATCATTACATTCATTGATTTAGGGGTCGGGAAGTTTAATGGTTTCTTAAGTTACCATCTTATGAACTTCAATTCTAAATAATTTGGATTAATATCAAATTAGGAAGTGCCAATTATGATCTTGGGTGTGGGGGTGGTGATAAAAACATTAATTTCTCAAGCAAATCATAACAAACGCCTCTCAGGAGAGGGTTTTATTTCAATCTATATATAACAGTGATATTTCAAAGAACTGATTGTATCTCAATATGAATTTACACCTGTATCATTAATATGCGTCCACATGATCCAAACTGACAAAGACTACTTTTATTTCCTAGCCCAAAATAAAATCAAGCAACAGGCGAATCGGGATCATCTAAGGATTTTCCCTACTGTGACCGTGAGTGGGCGAATTATGATCCGCCATGTCACCGTGGGCCGCCCCTGCCCGGATGTATGCCAGGTTGTCCGTATGTATGGCAGGCTGCTCACGGTGATGTGGCAGACCTTAATTGGTCCACTCATGGTCGCCGAGGGAGAAAATCATCAGAGGATCTGGACTCGCGACAGGCAACCAATTCACACCACAAAAAGGGCCAGCACATGACAATTTGACCCGGCCAATAATGATACAATAGTGATCATATTTCAACCTATGATTACGCTAGCATTATTTTTTCTGGAAAGAAGCATTGTCTTGACTGTCTTCACCCAGTTGATCCCTTCACTCTTGCATAATATGACAAAAGGATCTGGATCCTCATTGAATGAAAATGTTGTGGGGGGAGATTTTAGGCCCCTGATGAGCTAAATGCAATCATGGTAGAAAAAAATTAGATTTATTGGATGAACCAACTGTCCATTTTATGTGCTTGAATTTAACAATGAAAGTATTCTATGGACCTAATCTCTTTTCTTTTTTATGCTGGTTTCAAAACACTTTTGCATTTGATAGGCTTGTAAGCCCTATACACTCTGCCACTTTTCCAATTTTAAAAAGCACCCAGTGGATTATTTAGATCCATCTCAAATAGAGGCGGAACAAAGTGTTAGCACGAAGGTGCGGTCGGACAAGTGAGATTCGAGAAATCCCTTAGATAAGACATTTTAAAGATTTGATTTTATTATTAGACTTCTTTAATTGACCATTGCCCGCACCACCCAAACAGAAATCCTAGGTCTGCCATCAATCTCAAAGCCAATTGATAGGAACATCTTTAATAATTTCAAATTCAAAGATGGGAAAATTTTCTCCTACGAGAAACAACAAATTGTTTATATACAGTCCAGCTTGTGGTGCCCACTTAGAAATTGCTTATTAGTTGGAAGGAAATGTAGATACATAGGTCACCTATGGATGAGGGTTATCCAAGAATTAGCCCCAAAACGCACAATACCTTTGCCCTTGATTTAACAGCCTTAGAGTTTTGTGTTTTTTTTTTTTCTTGAACGTTCGATGAGAGTAATCTTGGGCCTAGTGCCAAGTCATTGGATGAAAGAGTGTAAAAGGGGCTGCACTAATCAAATGTGGACCCAATGAGCCTCATGGAGCTAGATTGCACATGTAGTCTACTCCTACGAAAAAGCATTTCCTTGAAAGATACGATCCAACAATACAAATTAGTTAATGTGTGCATCCATAAGCTAGCCTATACATCAAATTCTTATATATGGTGTGTTTATACGCATTTCTCTTCTTTGGTACTTGCCAGTCAACAGTTTTTCACTCATATGTGAGGATTAGGAAGTCTGACCTCCTCCATAGGAAAGGTGTTTTCGTGGTTCCTCTTCGACCGCATTACACAGACACATCATAAGGGAATGTTTGTGAGCGCCATTTTTAAATTTGGCCGCTTTTTATGGTGGAGAATTTTCACATATGGTGTAATCAATTTTTCACAAAGAAAAGCATAAAAATGAGTTAAATTTTCTGTGATTCCGCAAAGAAGCATTTCCATTGAGGGTTGGAAAAAAAAATCTAAAAAAGAAGAAAAAGCCCAGAAACCGATTTTATGTAGACGTGCCATGAATGTAACAAACACACATGAAAATTTTAGTGAGAAGTAAAACCCTGAGAAAACTCCATCTTTGCCATTTTGTACAGGGCACCGAATTTCCTACACATTTGCCATGCATGCAGACTCCCACAAGGGAAAATAGCCCCGTTTCATGTACATGGAAATGTGAAACAAATATCAACAAAGTGATGTAGCCATTAGCAAGGGCTCTTTTGGGTTACCTATCTAACACTAGCAATCTGTATATGGTTAAGGCAGAGAACAAGACTATTGTAATTCCAGGCAACTCAAGTCATCAATAACGTTTAATGTGGTCATCTTCACTAAAAAAATGCAAATAATCCTCAGCTTCCAGGTAACTATGGTCCATTAACTCTGTGATAAGGATGGCTGAATCTTGAATATGTAATATAATCATTCAAATCAGTGGACTCTCCAAAGTCCAAAGTCCAAAGTCCAAACTAATAAAAATAGAAAATACAGTGAAAACTTAGCATAGCTTGCTAATGAAGTAGATGTGAATAAACAAGTGTTCAGTAAATAATCAATAAAAACTCTATCAGCAAAGAATCTCCTCAAATTCTCCCAAAAGGAGAGTTGCTTAACATGCAAAGATGCAAAGATAGAACCAAAACCTCCATTGAAGAAATAAAGGAGGTCAAATTGCATGGATTCTTATTAGCTTTTGGGACTAAACAAAACCCTTCTAATCTCTAAAGGAAACGAATTGCCCTAATCCCTATATATGATGCAAATCAAATTATTCCGCCTTTAATTTCGATAAGATACTCAATAAGGACTAATTAAATAATAATTAAAAATTTAAACCAAGATTGAAGAGGAAAAAGAAGAGACCCAGGTTTCCATTGTAATTAAAATGTTAGGGAGGGGGCGTTTTCAATGTCGGCTGTCTTCCTTGCACAAGACATTGAATGGGAAGGTCTTAGGTGAGAAAGAGACATGTCCTTATTTAGTTAAATGGTGATGATTTGGATTCCACTGCTTGGTATTTTAAAATGCACATAATCTTCGTCTCCTTGTTTGTTAAATATACTAAGATATGGACAGTCATAAACTTCTAACCAAAATTATAAAAACCACCAAACAAAAAAACTACCTACTCTATTTCCTATATAACGAGAAGGAGACCCCAAATTTTGATGATGATGATAATGATCGATAAAACTACATCAATGAAGAAAGTATAGTAGATGCATTCCTATCATTAAGGGTATAGTAGATGAAAGGGTCTCTTCACGAATAAGAACCACGTAAGGAATCATTGCCATCACATTATCTCAGCTCTTGATTTTATACTTTTAAAAGTTTAATAATGTTATTTAGTATAGATTTTTTTGAGATTCAATCTAATAGTGAGTAAATATTGGACAAGAATGATAATGGCCATGTTGGCAAATCTTGAAGCTTTTAAGAGTGTGGGAAAGGCTGAATTGGTCAAAGGTGGAGGGAATCCCCAAATAGCTGGACTCCACGTGCAATTTGCTCGGAGGAGAATATCTACCGTTCTAAACATG
Source organism: Cinnamomum chago (assembly GCA_038049695.1). NCBI lineage: Eukaryota > Viridiplantae > Streptophyta > Magnoliopsida > Laurales > Lauraceae > Cinnamomum > Cinnamomum chago. The sequence continues at coordinate 7,964,851 of CP142462.1, forward strand.
CAGTAAATTAAATATGAAAGAGTACCCAACTCTAGTGGGAGGGATAGTTTGACCTAATGCTAGTGCATGGAAAGAATTTAATTTGACTTTTGGGTGTTTTAATTTAGGAAGGTGGGCACCACTCATTGCTTGTTGGACATATGGGAGTAATGGTGGGCCCCAGGATTATCGTTTGGGTGGTGAAGAAGTTAAATAATAAAATTAAATCTTTTAAGTTCTTATCTAAGGGAGTTTCTCAAATCACATGAATATGACCGCACCAGCGACTCTACAGAGGATTTTGTACTAGGAATTTGTCATATAAAGCTTTAGGATGGTAATCACTCTCCTAGACCTTTGTTGGACCGGCCATTTCTTAAAAAGACTTTGAGACAGTGATTCCCACGACACCTGAAAGAGTCTTCTGCTTTCTGTTTATATATCATGCTTTGCATAGTTGCCCATAGCAGTGAGAAGTACCAAGGAAGGTCCCACTCTCCTAACCCTTGAATGGACCGGCCATTTAAGTCTTTCTTACTTTCTTATAAACATTTGAGACCGTGCTCATCACGACACCTGAAAGACTCTCCTGCTTTCTCATAAGAAAACAGCATCAAACAACCTAAGAATCAAACTTTTACATGTAATTTGGCCAAAGGCAAAAGGAGTAGAAAGGAGCAGAAATGAGTTTGAAGGAGGAGAGAGGTTGCCAACCACTTTGGAATATCACAAGTCTTTCTCCTTTCCCATGCTGCGTACTTTTCGCATGATCCTGTGAACAACACGTCTCCAAAGGTGAGAGGTCTCCCACAAAAGCCCGGATCTGCTGCAGCTATTAGACGAGTCTGGATCCCTTTTTCGGTGAAGCAGTGAGATATTATTTGGTCCTATCAAGTCATGCTAACTGTATAAAATCTTCTCTCTTTTCCTTTTTCATTAAAAAATGGGTGCATTAGTTGACATGAGATCTTACACAGTTGACATTATTTGATAGGATGAAACAGTATCTCCCTGTTTCAGCGATACTGGGGATCCAAACTCCTATTAGACAATAACGATGTAACACATGTCACTAACTTCATCATGGAGCCCACAAAAGCAATCCGGATTGTCGGATTGTTATAGAGATGAATCTCATCCCCTCTAGTGACTAATCTTTAGATTCAATTTAATAAGAGCAAGTCCCCCCATAAGATTGATCAAATGATTGAAAACGTGATTGAGCATGTAGCATTGAAGCTAATGTTGTGTTAATCAAATTTCTGTCATATGCTCAATCGGATGATAGGACTTGTTCCTATGAAACTAAAATTTGAAGATATGCTCTTGGAGGGGGGGTGGGATTCATTTTGAACGTCTAATCATCTTTATATGATCTCCATGATGCAGTTCCCAACACGTGTTACACAGTTTCTTTGGAATAGCCGCGATAGGGGACCCAGACTCATTGAATGGGGATCACCTAATGCATCCTTGCTGCCGACTCAAAGAAGAAAATGGAAAAGGAAAAAACTCCAAATCCTATGTTGACCTGGAAAAATACTTAGAGTTGAAGGACTGGAACTCTACAATAGGGCCCATCTTTTAAAAGCATGAGCTACTCAGAATGAAACCCCCATTCCCAAATTTTACTCAAATAAAAGTTGGCTCCAATAGAAATTACTCCTACTGTAATATTTGACCTTTCAATTAAAAATATGAATAATAATGTGCAAAATGGTATTAATTGTGTTTTGAATCATAATAGTCCTACATTGGGATGAACTCCTATTGAAGTTAAAATTTTGGGATATCATACACATTGAGAGAGTTCATTTTGAGCCGGCTGGTGAGCAACTGTGGAGTTCCACTCCTACTCTGTATTTCTCTAAGTCAAATGCTTCAAAATTATCCTTGCAACTCGGTTAGCGTTGGTGAGGCACCCTCCTTCCACAAAAACAACCAATGATTAACCCCTGAATATAGCACATATGGTTAAGGACTTGGGCGTGCATGCACGTATGGTTAGGGACTGAGGGCAGTCTTTGTTGGTGCCCCTGCGACCATCACCATGGATGCAAGGAGTCGATCACAAACGATGGATGCTACACTGAGCACCTAATCCTTGGGAGCTGGCGTACCATTAATACTGCCTAGCAATGGTCTTGGAAATGATCTCAAATAATCATATTAGTCTTGGAAATGTTCTCAAATAACAAGTGATTCTCTCTTTCAAAATTTGAATGGGACTGAAAATGTTACACAGCATTAGCCTTGATTCTTGATCCATCGAGAGTCCTAAACTATACAAAAACGGTGTACAACCTTTACAATAGAAAGTTTGAATTCTCTTGTAATTATGGGTGTATACGGATTGGATTGGGTTAATCCATTATGGATTTGGAATCCGCCACCAATCCGTGGCGGTTAAAAACTGATCCGGTCCTTGGAAGACCGGATCGGATCAGATTAATCCGTTCAATCCATTCAATCTAATGATTAAAGAAAAATATCAAACATATTGTAAAAAAATTCATATTTGACCCCTTAATTTTTTTTATTTTTATTTTTTGTATTTAAACATCTTAACTTATAATTAGACCCCTTAATTTTTTTATTTATATGTAATGTCAACGGATCAGATCGATTTTCAATCCATTACCAATATATTTACTTTTAGATCGGTTAAAAATCCGCGGATCGGATCGAATAAGTTCGATTTTACAGATCGGTAGATGTTTTGTGAACCACTACTTGTAATGATGAAAAATGCAATCACTTGTTGATTATAGTAACATTTTAAAGATTTCATGTAACTTCTAAGAGCAAATTTTTTTGGGGGGTAAAGGGGCGATTTTTATTAAAAACAACCAGCAAAAATAATAAATAAACTAACGACATCAAAGATCTTAGACCTGACCACCAAACAGAAACAAATAGACAAGTCCACTCAAAATTGGCCCATTTTAAAAGGCTAAACTAAGCAAATTGGTGGACCACCTCATTAAACTTTCTAGAAATACAAATCAAAGCCACTCAATCAAAGATCTTAATTAACCTCTTCTATGATATGCAAAACGACAAAATTAATAGCCCAATCCAATCTTCATCTCCCTTAATAGTTTCATTCACTTAACCTGCATCAGACAAAACATAAATTTTGGAGTGACCTTTGCCTTTGGCTTTCCTTATGGAAAGCAAGATCCCTCCGGCTTCTACGTCTCTTTAGCTTCTCTTTACCAAAAAATAAAAGCTCTCTCCTATACCAAGAAATATGTCATTGATCATCATATTAGAATTGAAGGCTAACATGCTATCTTATGCTTGAAAAGCTTTATCCATGTTTTCCTTTGAACAAACTTCTAGGTGATTGATTTTAAAGGGCGTTTCTAACATACAAGTAGTAGATTTCATTGCGGGCATGTTGAGGGGGGCACACAAAAATTTGATATGATTCCATGATCACTACCATTAAATCACAAACCCTCATGAGATGGCTCCAATTATCAAATCAAGCTATCCTTCAACTATTCATAAATCATACAAAGCAAATTCTCCAGCATGTTCTTTTCATGGCATCCTTTCTTAAATACGTATACAAGCTCAATGAAGCATCAAGCTAATTCTCCCTTTGGCAGCTCAAACCCTTTCAAGTGCTGTGGATTCTAATATTAAGTTGATCTCCCCCCCCCCCCCCCCCCCCCCCCCCCCCCCCCCTCAAATAATTTATATGTTTATATAATCATTAAGGATTTGTTGGTTTGGAGATATTTCTAATGAAAAATAGTAAGTAATAGAAATTTCTGATGTTGGTGTCAAATTATGTTATTAGAAGCACTTGGAATTCTCCATTCAATGCGATTTTATTTTTATTTTTATTTTTTAACTAAATCTCTTTTCTCTTGAAAAATGACTTTGCCTTTTGAAATTCTAAAATGTCTCACTTACCTTAACAAGGAAATGTACTGGAATACGTTTCTTCATGAGAATTTCTTATGGCAACTTCCCATTACGAGGATTTCTCAAATTGATATAATGGTTGTCCCATTAATATTTCAAATGTCATATTTCTTTTGCTCAAAATATGCCTTCTAACTCTCTCTCAGCCCACCTTAAAGAAAATCACAACTAGCCTTAGAAAATTTTTAATTCTCAGCATTTCAAATGTTAGAAGGGAGATGAGGATTTACAATTCCTTGCAGGCGACAACATTTCGAGAATTTCAAATTCTCCATACTTGCATTTTACAGTATTGAGAGAATTCATAATTCTCCTTAACATGAATTCTCAAATCCCCTTCAACCCAAATGACCCTGCTAGAGCTTCCATCCAGCTATAGGTCTTAATTCTCCAAAGCACCCCCACATTAAAATCACCATTTTTTTCTTTTTCAAACATCTTGAGCGAATCCAATTTTTTCACACATCCAGTAGCGGATTCAAGTGTTGCGACGCGGGTGCGACCAGAATCTCAAAACTCTTAAAAGGTATATTAAAAAATTCTATTTTATTATTAGACATTTTAACTCGGCGGTTGCGGGCAACGTCCGGAATGAAAAATCCCAGATCCGCCATTGACCCCATCAATCAAAACAATGAGAAAAAACAACCCCTATGATCAACGGCTAATATGACACACTCTAATGAGGACAATCAGAGTGGGCCCCCCACTACTTTAGAAACTTATTCGGGAGACACAAATCGCACGTAACGTCCCTCCCATTCGGGAGACACCCAAACACTCTTTATCATCTCCGCGCGAAATATAAAATACCGATAAAACGGCAAGTGCAGCCGCATGTATATATATACGTATGAAAACGCGTGGAAAGCGGTTTTCAGGGAATCCGTAACGTCCGAGTCTGGTTTTCCACAGTGACAGGAGAGCGAAAAGGAAACAAAAAACACCTTCTTCCTCTGCTTCCTCCAGCTCTCACTAACACATCGAAAACCGGTTTTCGGACTAGAAATCGGACGTTTCGTAACAGGGAAAAAAAAAAAAAACAAAAACGCATTGCTCCGTCTCCCGATCTCGCAACCGTTACGCGCAAACGACCGTCGAGATTTCTTCAATTCGATTCCACTTGCCATCGATTTCATTTCATCCGGTATTTAAACCTGATAGAGAGCGCGATTAGAAAACCAGGAATCCGTTCTGGTTTCATGAAAGCGGTTTCCGATCTTGAAGAACGGAGGTTTTTCTCTTTCTACTAGTAGCGCCATTGATTTGATTCGATTTCATCTGGTGTTTAAACACTGTAGAGAGCGATTGAAGAGCTGGAATAGCGGTTTTTCGATTTCGAATCCGATCTTGAAGAGCGGCAGTTTTCTGTTTTAACCAGCGCCATTGATTTGTAGAGAGTGATTGAAGAGCTGGGAACTTTGGTTCTGGTTTTGTGTTACCAGTTTTCTGCTTCGAATCTAAGCTTGAAGAGTGGTGGTTTTGGTTCGTAGTTTCTCTGTTTCTTGCAAGTCGGGTTTTTTTCGAGCGAGAAGATGGATTCAGGTGAGTTGAAAAATCTTTTCTTTTCGTTTCCTCGGTGATTTTCCATCTCAATTCGGTTCATTAGGTTTTTGTTTTTGTTTTTGTTGTTGCAGGTAGAGGAGAAGTGGATTTTCTGTACGAAGAGCTATGGAGAGCTTGTGCAGGTCCTCTGGTGGATGTTCCAAAGGAAGGAGAGAGGGTTTTCTACTTCCCTCAAGGTCACATGGAGCAGGTACTATTTTTTTTTTCTTCTGTTTTTTCGATTCTCATTTCACTGTATGTGATCTTGATGGAGAATTTGAAGTCCTTAGTAATGGATGTTGTTGTCGTTCTTCTTCTTGCAGTTAGAAGCGTCGATGAATCAGGAAATAGATAAGAAGATTAATATGTTTAATCTTCCTTCTAAAATCCTATGTCATGTTATTAACTGTCAGTTGCGGGTAAGCTAATTCATGCTCTTTCATCTTCTAATTGTTATGGGTTTTTAATTTTTATCATTATTCAGCTTTTGCTTCTGTTGATTTTTGCTTATGAATTCAAATTTGCGCTTTTTGAAAGCATCATCTATATGAATTTTACAGGCAGAGCCTGATACAGATGAAGTTTATGCACAAATTACCTTGCAACCTGATCCAGTTGTGAGTAATGGAATTTGGTTTCTGAGTTTTGTTTCTCTCTTTGTTTGCATTTTTTTGTTTTTTGGGGTTTAGTGATTTTTTTTAGTTTTTTTTTTTTTTTTTTATGGAATGTTGAATTTGTAGCAAGAGGAACGTAGAAGCCCTGATCCAATTAAGCCAGAGTCGCCCGCGCCTGCAGTTCGATCCTTCTGCAAGATTTTAACTGCTTCAGATACTAGTACACACGGCGGGTTCTCTGTTCTACGTAGACATGCCACTGAATGTCTTCCTCCATTGGTGAGTATGATTGATTTGTTCCACAGCGACGAGTCCTATTGACTTGGCTTCTTCTCTCTGGATCAAACATGATTTCATATGGGAGAGAGGTAGATGCTAATAATGCTTTTTTGCTTCAGGATATGTCTCAACCCATACCTACGCAGGAACTTGCAGCCAAGGATCTTCATGGGTTTCAGTGGCGTTTTAAGCATATTTTTAGAGGTATGAACCCTCTTTTGCTTTCCTTCTCAAAGGGTCACAGTCTTCAGAACATGGAACTGGATAATTCATTCTAAAATATCATGGGATATGTGCATGTGATGTGATTGGGTTTTAACTCAAACTGTAATTGATATCAACATGTTTTGGCCAAAAAGAAGATATACAATCCATTTAAATGAATGGGATGGCTCAAAAAATTCATTGGGGTGGAAACGCTTTTTTCCCTTTTTTTTCCCCTTTTTTTTTTTTCTTTTTCTAAGACTTATTTTCGGCATGTGCTGAGAACTCTCACTGGCCTATGTTTGTCTGACTATCGAAACCATACTAAAACATGGGCACATCCAATAGAGTTCCTATTGGTTCTGGCATGTTCATGAGATAAGTTATTAATGATATAAAAACATTAGCGCTTGTTTTCATCAGTGACCTTTGCGCTTGTTTTCATCAGTGAGTTGTTCCATTTTGGCAGGCCAACCCCGTAGGCATTTACTTACAACTGGTTGGAGTACATTTGTTGCTTCAAAGAGACTGATTGCAGGCGATGCTTTTGTTTTCTTAAGGTATTTGTGCCTTAAATGCCTTTTTTTTTTTTCTGTGCACAACGAAGTGTTATTTGTTTGTTTCTGTTGCATCATGCACATCATCTTTGTAGAGGGGACAATGAAGAGCTACGTGTGGGAGTTAAACGCATACCCCGACAACAGAACACAATGCCCCAATCTGTGATATCTAGTCAGAGCATGCATCTAGGAGTGCTTGCTACAGCATCTCATGCTGTAATGACTCATACACTTTTCACTGTCTACTACAAGCCAAGGTTTGAGATTTTCCTGTCTTGTTAATTAAATTGGCGCAGATGTTTTCTTTTTTTTTTTTTTTCATTTAATCTTTGCATGCCATATGTTACCATGACCAGTTTTTTCTTTAATATTAATCAAACAGGACAAGTCAATTCATTGTTGGCTTGAACAAGTACTTGGAAGCTGTTAATAATGGGCTTTCTGTTGGGATGAGATTCAAGATGAAATTTGAAGGAGAAGATTCTCCTGAGAGAAGGTATTCCTTAGTCTATGAAAAATTTCTGGATGTGAGCATACCCAAGGAGCTTGATGGCTAATTCTTTCATCTATCATTTTCAGGTTTACTGGTACTATAATTGGAGTTGGGGATGTTTCTCCGCAATGGAAAGATTCTAAGTGGAGATCATTGAAGGTTTGGTTTCTGTGACTATTGTTTTCAACCTTTCTATTAGAATTTTATGATAATCCTAGATTTTGTCCAACACACTTCCCTTAAATTGATTTGCCCATTATTACTAGGTTCAATGGGATGAAGCAGCTGGTTTCCAACGGCCTGAGAAGGTTTCTCCATGGGAAATAGAGCCCTTTAACTCTAATACTTCAACTAACCCAAGTCAACTGTCAGAAATAAAGAATAAAAGGCCCAAGCCTTCTATTGAATTCCCTATCCTTGGTAGTTATATGACTTCTTTCATCTTCTTTCCTCCTAAATAGGTTACAATGTTGTATTCACCGTATTTTACATCTCTCTTCTAGGTATAGAGTCTCGATCAACGTTTTGGTCTCCTGGAGCAACCCAGTCATGTGATTTCAGCGGATTGAGTGGCAATGAAGTGTCAAGTTGTGACACCCAATTTGTCTGGCCTTCTAAGGTGAATGATATGAAAAGTATCACCAACCACAGCAGTTTGCAGGATGCTATGAGACCAGAAGAGACTTGGTTGAAGGAATTGCGCTCTCCATTCATAAACCAACCCAAATGCCTTCCCTCTTTCCATGGAAATGTTTCTCTTAACCTATTCCAAGATTTGAATGAAGGGGGTAAAACGATTTCTGTGTCATCAGCTCCCTCTGGTTATTCAACCGGTGATCACGTGTTAAAGACAAGTAACAGTTCCACACCTCTTTTATTGGAGAAAGGGAAGAGATCCGAGACCCATAACGTTTATCGTTTGTTTGGGATTGAGTTGGTAGGCAATCCCAATAATACGTCTTGTGGAGAGAAGATGTTGGTAGGTCCAGTCAGCTTATCAAGTGCCACAATTGAAGAGCCTGCTTTGGCTGCCATCTCTGAAGCTAATTCAGACCAGCAACTGGGGCTCTCAAAGCCTTTGAAGGAGGAAAATCACAATGTACAGGTAAACCCAATGGAGCCCACGGATAAACAGAGTTGTTCGACCAGAAGTCGCACCAAGGTAAAGATCAACAAACTTTTGTTAGTTAAATAAAAATGCAATCATGCTTTATATCTAACTATGAAAGTGACTATTGGCGGTTTACAAGGTTCACATGCAAGGGTTTGCTGTTGGGCGGGCTGTGGATCTGACTTTGTTGGAGGGCTATGATGCACTGATTACTGAGTTAGAGAGGATGTTTGAAATCAAAGGCGAACTACGCCAAAGGAAGAAATGGGAAATCATCTTCACAGATGACGAAGGTGACATGATGCTTGTGGGCGATGATCCATGGACGTAAGCATCCAATAGTATCTTTATTTAATATTTGGTAAATCTCTATAGTATTCTTAAGACGCACCAAAATGTTATTTATTGTTATGCAGGGAATTCTGTAAGATGGTGAAGAAAATTTTCATCTATACATGTGAAGAGGTGAAGAAGATGAATCCTAGGAACAAGCTTCTCTCCCCTCGAACAAGAGATGAGGCTGCAAGCATGGGTTCGGAGCTGAAATCCGAAGGATGATTGATTGTTGATTCAAAGTTGCTCTTCCATTTTTTTCCCCCTTTTTCGGATGATTTACAGCTAGAGGCAGGGTATTTTGTAGCTCAGTTTTTTAGAGCTAGTGCAAGGTATAAAGCAATTGAATTTCGTTAGTTGCAACTAGAAGGTAGGTGTTCTCAATTTGTAAATATATGCTTGAGCGGTTGGCTGTGGTTGTATCTTTTCCTTTTGTTGTTGTAAATATATGTGCTTGAAGTAGTTGGGGGTGACTGCAACTGTGTAGCCTTTTCGTTTCTTTTTTATTTTCTGGGAAGTTCTCCTACTATTAAGACTGCTCGGCGACCTGAAATTATTAGAACTGGAAATAGCACAGGATGGCAGGTAGAGAATATACGAGGTTAGATAATATGTCTTTATGAACTAGGATTATGTGGTTTGTGTGTTACATCCTGATGAACAGTCTAGATCAGATATTTATTAGTACAGTGCCAATACCATTTTCTGAAAAAAAACTCTATAACAGTGTTTGTGGATGGGGTTTGGTTTGATGTTGGCATTGGAAATGGCACTCGAGATGATCATTTTTTACTTTAGAATTATAACAGGATAAAGAGTTATATGAATGGGCCTGGCCTAGGAATAGGGGAATGAATGTTTGTCTACTCAATGACTCCTGAAAGTAGGGAGTTGGGGGGGTAGGCGCATGTGCCCATCCATGCTTCTTGTCGAGGATAGCAGAAAGAATGGTAAAAGGAGGCATTGAAATGGTTTTGAAAAGGACCTGGAGATGGCCTCCCTTTTCATCTTTTATTCTGCATGTGGACGCAGCAATTTGAGTGCAGAGAAAGTGAAAGAGCAGTCATTATAAAGGCCCCTTCCTCTTATCATCTTTTCATTTCTGAAAGAGTTCCAAGGCTCATTTATGATGCTTTTTGGTAATCTGATCCTTGACTTTCTTGTACAAGGAGACCCCAATCCATTCATCAAGTTTGCTCCCTTTAACCACCACTGAGGGACTGTTGTGTCTTGAAACAGCAGCACCTGGAGAGATTGCAAGGTGTTTGAGAGGAGGAAATGGAAGATCAAACTGTGAATTAACTGTCATGGGGCTTTAATGAAAAATCAAATCATTTAGTTGGACAGTGGGTCCAACCACTTTAATCCAATCCACTCAAATAATTGCCCTCCCTCTCTATGGAATAGGGCCAGCTGCTGTCAGATTCATCACTCTCGAAGCACATGATCTCCACTTGATTCATTCCTTCCACTACTGTTTTTTTTTTTTTTTTTTTTTTTTCATCATCATTATCAGCTTATTCAGATCCAATTAAACTATTGGAGTGAAATTTGGTGCTTGTAAAGGGGGAGCCAATTAAGCTGATCTATTTGGATAGAAGAAGGGACCATGTTGATTGATTATAATAGCTGGACACAGACCAGCCCAGCTTTAGCTTTAATGATGGTGATAAAGATTAAAATGAAATGAATGGTTTACAAACATGATGGCACCAATCTTTCAACTATTACATCTTCCTCACGTTTCATCATGGAGAAGGTAATGATGGAGTTTTGATGGGGGCATCTTTTGGCCAATATGGGCCCACCATTCTTGATCCCATATATACCGGATTTTATTTATTCAACTTTCATGCCAGTGACTGGAGGGAGATATTCGCTAAAATTCCTCAATTGTGTGAAAGATTCTTCTGGTTGGTTTTGACACTGCACCAAGCATTTAAAGACTACATAAGTTTCTATTCATTGATGGGACTCTTAGCATTACAAGACGTTTTGAATCTTTCTGTAACCTCTTCTTTCAATTAAACAAAATACACCTGAACGTTTTGGCTTTAAACTCTTAAAATTCATTTGCAAAAGTAGGGAACTTGAATGTTGATTTGGATAGAAATATTTACCTAGTTTTTTCTCCAAATCTTATTTGATGTTCATTTTTCGAAATTCACTTTAAATATTTCATTTTTAATCACCTTCTGTATTCAATTCTTATATATTATAATGCAAATATTTTTATTTTTTTTTTGGATATCAGAGGGTTCCCAACCCTTTGGGTTGGACTAATCCCTCCGGGCCCAGAGGGAAGCCGGGTAAACTCCCCTGTAGCCCCAGTGTGGTAGTGCAGTTTCAAACCTACAACCTCCGGGTGCAAACCGTTGTCCTAGGCCAACTGAGCTACCCCTTGGAGTTATATTATAATGCAAATAAACATACCCAAGAGATGAAAGACTTGTTCTACCCTTCCGGAGGGGGGGGCAGTTACGAATCCCCAAACCTGCGGATTCCTCACCTGTTATCAAGCCTGACCTTCTAAAGTTCTCTAGAAAATCAAGCTGTCTGCTTGGGTGATTCAGGATATGAGCTGTTTATCCGTGCTCTTTGATGATACTTTTGCGAGTGATATCACTCTGTTTTGGTCATAGACCAATGCCCAGTTGACAGAGATGATAGAACTCCCTGGTTAGTCAACAATCCCAGTCATTTGGTTGATTGACATTTTGAGCTTGATGCATGCAATTGCATTATTTTCAGTTTTCGGATTTGGATAAAACTACTTGTTTCTTTGGATTTCATGTCTTATACCATTTGGGCTTGTCCTCATTCTTAAGCCCAAAAGTCAGATTCTAACTTTCATCCAACCTTGATCTATGCTTACCTGACATGTAAATGGAATAAAACCATGCACGATCATGGAGATAAAGGAATTGGTTTTGTTAAGCAATCAGATCAACAATCAGATCAAGATTTGATCTGATTGCTTAACAGGTTTCAAATTATGAGATCAATGGGTTGGGCTTCTCCATTGGGCCTTTTGGATGATATGCTTTGGTAAAGATTTGGACAGAAGATTTAGGATCTTGAAGCCAAAGACAGTCTAAGCCCGATTCTCTGATTAACCGAAGGTTCCGACCTGTTAAAAATCGAGTCTGGGTCCTTATTTAAGCCTCAATAAGTAATTGGGTCCGGGTCCGGTTCCACCTTGGTTTAGACCTGTGGACTTGAGACCCGACATGTTACCTTAATTTTTGAAAATCTCCCCTAAAAACCATGTTTTTTTTTTTTTAATACCATTTTCTACCTAAACCAGGACCCGGATTCAGACCCGTCCCATATATGGTTCGGGTTCCGATTCTGGAGCAAAAAAAAAACAGTTTCGAAACGGTTCCTGGTCCACCATGGACTCAGACCGGAACCTACCCGTTTACAACCCTAATGTGAGGGGTGTTCATGGCACAAGTCCAGCCATGCAAAGGCATATCCAGGCTCAGCCCACCTTTAGAAGCACAGGCCTGTGCCCCAAGCCCGACAGGCCGTAAATGTTAGTACTAAACCCGCCCATTAATGGATCAGGTCTAACCAGGCCTTTTCATCAGTTGTTCAAGCTTTCTAACAATTTTCTAGAACAACTTAATCGCTAAATTATATGCATTTCTTATTCAGGTAGGCCGAGCTAAGCTTTGGGCTTTCTATCAATAATCCAGGTCGGCCCTAATATGATGGGCCAATATCATATATCAAGCCCAGCCCAAAGCAGGTTAGGCCCGGTCTAGCCCGACCCATGAGCACCCCTATCGGTGCTCCTATTTTTTACACACATGAGGTCGACCTTTTCAAATTCATTCCCTAAACAAACGGTCGCCTCCACTGAATTGGCATGAATCCTAGCCGTTTAGATATCATCACAACATTTTGCATGATATGTAACCATTAAATTTGAGAAGCTAAAATAAAGGGTCAAGATCATTTGACTAAAAACATTACTAATATCTAAAAAATGCAAATTCTAGGGTGTCCATTTTTTCTTCAAAATATTTTTTATTCATTTTTAAAATCACACTGACACGCACATAAATAAATTATTATAAAAAAATCCAAATGTTCTATTTTAAAGTGATCAATTCGATGGTGGGGCAAATTCTCAATAGAGTAACATTTGACAGTAACTCACAAAAAAGTGGGGCATTTATTTTGAAAAATCTCTTTCTTTCCACAAGGGTTACACTGAGTCTCACAAATTTCTCATGGGCTCCCAACCTTGGGCCTCATAGATCTGGACTCTAATTTTATAGATAGGGGAAGAGAAGCCAAGACAGGCTAAAGAATTGTCATCAATGTCCCAACCAACATGTTGTGTAGTCAATCCAATAATAGTAATTTAGTGGTGAGGCACCTTCCTTCCTAGAAAAAAAAAATGTAATACCACCAAGAACTTGGGCATTCCGGATTCCATGGCATAATATAAGAACAAAATTGGACTACACTTTTGATTGTTTGTGATGTGAAATTGATACCTAACAAACTAGTTACCCTTTTGATTAAAATGATACCCCCCCAAAGTCCCTTCTCTCTCTCTCTCTCTCTCTCTCTCTCTCACACACACACACACACATGGTCCCAATTTCCATCTCTGTGCATTTGTAAAGTAGCACTCGTTGTTGGTGTTGGCATTAAGGTTACTTCAACTGCACATGGGGACTATGCCTTTCCAATATCTCAAATGGAAGAGGACCGCACGTGTCATTTTCACAAGCGGGAAGGGCGCGTGATTAAAGTCCTGTTTTTTTCATTAATCTCATTTCATTATTGTATATACAATACAATGAATCGCCAACATGGAACCCATGCATTGTTTTGGGTCCTTTTCCTCATTATTACATCCATAAACACCCATGGTCCTAGAAAAACTAATCAAGTCCTACCCAAGTAAACCCAATAAGTACGCTATTTGTTGTCTCAATCTACATGTCTCAGGCTATATCTCAGCTCTCATTATCAACACAACATTGAAGGAGGGGCCATAGTTAGGTTTAAGTCCTTGTTAGAGCTAAATCCCCTCGATAAATATTTAAAAAGTAAGTGCATTAATTAAATAAGAAAATTGAATGTACCGTAGATGAGAACGTTGAGATAAATGTTAAAACTAAAACAAAAATGGAAGTGGAAATAAGCATTTACTTTTATCGTCAATAGGTGACAAATTGGGAGAGATTAGTTTGAGGTAGTTTGAACATATCCAACACGGAAGGCAATGATATCGGTGAGAAAATGTCTTTATATGGAAGTCAATGACTCCCCAAAGAAAGAGGCAGGCCAAAGAGGACATGAATGAAATTAGTAACATTAGATTTTAAGAAGTGCAATCTATTTAAAAATTTAGCTAAAAATAAGCTGAAGTAGGAAATAAAATTCATGTGACTGACCAAACATGTTTTGACCAACCCTATTAAGGATGAAAATAAGTGGGCCGAGTAGGATTTAAAAAAGAGTAATGCTACTTGGACAAACTTTTTGGCCAGAATTTTGGCCAACCCATATGGTTTCCATTGAATAGATATTCAATGGAAACCATATGGGTTGGCCAAAATTCTGGCCAAAAAGTTTGTCCAAGCAGACTTTTTGTTTAAAAAATCCTACTTGATGATTCTCTATCATATTGGCACACATGTCGACAACACATTGGGAGAACTGAGAGAGGAATTTATTGCTTTTGTCAAATGAATTTACTGCTTTTGTCAATGTGCAGCAATAATAGACAAAAGATCAAAAGATGTCAGAGGCCAAAACTATTTCAGAGTTTAACAAAAGGGAGCATCTATTGGCACTCCAGTTTTATCTTTCCACGGCCCAAAAAAAACAAAAATCCTAATCTACCCCTCCCTCTTTCTTCCTACCTTCCCCTCTATTCTCTCCCTCTCTCCCTTCCTCTTCTTCTTCTCTCTCCTTCTGTCCCCCCTCTCCCTCTCTTCTCCCTCTCCCTCTCCCTCCCCCTCCCCCTCCCAGTTGCCGGCGGGGAGGGAGATCGGGCAGCAGCAAGGCTGCATCAGGTGGAAACCCTGCTGAAATTATGAGATCTCCACACTGCCATTAATGGAGGAGCACCGTATTCATTTTCACAGCCTACATCTTTTTCCAGGTCCTCTTTCTGCTGCAATATCACCAAGAAGTTTACAAGTTAAATGAGAAGTGTACTATGGTGGGACCTCATGGGATATACTTATAGTACATAGCAGCTGATATTGGATACAAAATTTAGACGAACTAGAAAGTTGTTGTTATGTAAGATCAAGTGTAGAGTAAAGGTTATACGTCTATCAACTCAACATGAGTCAAATTTGAATTTTGATGCAGAAACTGAGAGTAGAATCGTGGAAAACTAAGCTCGACTAGGGAAGCCCACACATGATCAATTCAACCCATCACACTCATGATTTCAGGTTGGCCGCTAGGGTTGTAAATGGGTCTCCGATTCTCCGATTACCTGAAGGTTTCGACCCGTTAGGTTCCGGGTTTGGGTCCTTATTTTGGTCCCAATAAGCAAATGGTTCCGGTTCCGGATCCTTTTTTTGGAACCGATACCTAAACGAGTCCGGTTCCGGATCCACAGTGGCTCAGACCCGTGGAACCGAGATCCGACCCAATATACACTAACATAAGGTAACTTTCGTATATGAAAATAGAATCCTTTTTACTTTTCTACTTTCTGAGTTTTTTGGTTAAAAGTGCATGTTATTGATAGACAAAAGTCACATTAGTGTTTGCAGGTAATCCAATTGAAATATGGAAAAAGCATAAATTTTTTAAAAAGAAAAACACAGGTATTAGTCTAGACTCGGAATCATACCCGGAACTGGAACTAAACCCGCCTCACAAATGGTTTTGGTTCCGGTTCCCATTAAAATTATCGGAACCGGTTCCGGAACCAGTTTCCTGGTTCCGATCCGGGTTCGGGTCCGGGTCCGGGTCCGGTTCTAGTTCCTCCTCTTACTAAACGGTTTCGGGACCCGGACCGGAACCGACCCATTTACAACCCTATTGGCCGCAGAGGAAGAAAGCTCTAAAGCGCATATCTCTTTGTTGTCTGACTGGGTCCTACTATTGTGAAAAAAATCAATCCTAAAGAATCATTTTAATCCCTTTGATCTTCGGCCCTCAAAGTTTAATGACATTATAAGGGGTCATATTTTGGGTTTTTTGTTCCATGGCTAGAGCGCAACACTTTTATGAGGCTGATTTCTTACTCAAGGTCGGAGGCAATTGGATCTTTTTCATTACCTCCAACATTAATGATTGTCATGTATCCAAGTGAGCTCCATAAAACATAGATGCTCACACAAATTAGGCTAAAGATGTTTCTCAGCAGTTCGTCGTTGTTTACACTTCTATATATGTGGAACTTCTCTTTTTAAGAGTGTTTGTCATTTCTCTTGTTGTGCCTTATCTTTATTTCAACTAATAGCACTTACCATATAATCACATTTTTAGCATTATTTACAATCAATACAACCAATGAAAATTGTAAAAGAAAATAGCTTAATTCAACTTATATATAAACTTCACCCAATCCGATTCACTAATATTACAAACCTCCTCATAGATCAGCCAAAACTTCACGTAAATCACAATGTTATGTCGTTGGATTGATCATATGTAAAACACAAATCTATATTTTACACTTAATATATACAAAGGTGTATTTAGGGCCCACAGGTGCACGGAATATTATTAAGACTAATGTCTACCTTGCCTCATCACCCTATGAAGAATTAGATTGAAACTCTTCAAACTTCACATTGTGTGCTTTAATTTTATATTTCTATTAGTCTCTTTTATTTTGTGTTAATTTGTATGGCTCAATAGAAGTTAATTAATCTTGATTAACCGGGCCCCTGGATTACCCAACTTGTACTGTGATTAGAAGTAGACTTGTTATAGGTTTACTGTGATTAAGAAGTAGTGCTTGGGTGTAACAGGGTTTTTTGGGGCTGATATTATAAATAGAAACTAAGAGTCTCTAGGATGTACACATCTTCTATTGCATAGTGAATTCTCCCATCTTCCTCGTGGACGTAGGCTAAAAGCCGAACTACGTAAATCTCTATGTTCTCTTGTACGTACATGTTCTCTTCTCGTAAGCTCTAGATCACAACAAACTAATATCACATTAGAAAAAATTGTCCTGAAAGACAAAGGAAAGGAAAAAAATAATAAAAGATTAGTCATCTGATGATTCAGTTAGTGTTACAGATAGAATATCAGATTATGTTTCCGATAATACACTTTTCTGTGATTGAAAATGGAATTCGTCGTCAGAATGAATGGATTCTTTATTTGGGTTGTTCCTACCACATGTGTCCCAATATGGACTGGTTTACCACTTATAGAGAAATCGCCGGTGGTAGTGTTGCTGGGCAACAATGTTGCATGTAAGACGATTGGAATTGGAACAGTGAAAATCAAGATGCATGATGGAATCATCAAAAGGTTAGCAGAGGTTCGGCATGTTCCTGATTTGGAAAAGAATCTTGTTTCTCTTAGTGCATTGGACTCCGACGGTTGTAAGTTCTCAGCTGAAGGTGGAGTTATGAGGGTTGTGAATGGTGCTTTGGTTCTTATGAGAGGCAATAGAGTTGGAAACATGTATGTTTAGTCCGGAAATACTGCTACAGGTGAAGTTGCAGTGTCTTCCTCAGATGACCATGAATCTGTCTCAACGCGCTTTTGGCACTTACGCCTGGGTCACATGAGTGACAAGGGATTGACAATACTGAACAATCGAAATTTGTTATGTGGCACAAAGACAGGCAAGTTGAATTTCTATGAGAGATGCATCTTCAGAAAGCATTGAAAGGTTAGTTTCAAGATAGGTATTCATCGCACGAAAGGTATCATTGATTATGTTCATTCAGATGTATGTGGACCTTCTAAGGTTTACTCTAAGGGCGGGTCACGGTTTATGCTAACTTTTATTGATGATTATTCAAAGAAAGTCTGGGTTTATACTCTGAAGACAAAGGATCAGACCTTTGTTTCATTCAAGCGATGGAAGGAAATGGTTGAGAAACAGATTGACGGGGAGGCCAAAAAATTGAGGACAAGTAATGGCAAGGAGTACAGATTAACAGAGTTTGAGAACTATTGCACGGGTCATGGTATAGTTCGGCATTACACTACTACAGAAACTCCACAGCAGAATGGAGTTGCAAAGAGGATGAACAAAACAATATTGGAAAGAGCTCGTTGTATGTTGTTTACTATAGGATTGTCCAAGGACTTTTGGGTTGAGGCAGTAAATGTTGTAGGCTACTTGATAAATAGGTCTCCACGCACAAATATTGGTTGCAAAACACCGGAAGAAATGTAGTCAGGTAATCCAATTGATTATTCTAACTTGAGGATCTTCGGTTGTCCGGTTCATGCTCGCGTGAAAATCGATAAGTTAGAATCAAGGGTTGTGAAGTACATCTTGGTGGGATATGCTTCTGGGGTGAAAGGATACATATTGAGGTGTATTGGTCAAGATTCACCCAAATTTATCATCAGCAGGGATGTTGCATTTCATGATGATGCTTTACTCGAAGCGAAAAAGCAGGTGGAGGAGACAAAATTAGGTAGCAGCAGTGACACCGTTCAGGTGGATTCAGACATCCTAGTGAGGAATGAGAGTTCATCTGGCTCTTCCCGAGATATAGGGGATAGTCAGAATGTGCAGCAGATGCAGCGAATAGAGCCGCAGATGCTGCAGACGGATAGACCGCAGAGAAAAAGAAAATCGTTGGTTAGATACGGTTTCGAGGATATGACGACGTATGCGTCGACATCAGACAGTGGCCGTGATGATATGATTGCATACGCATTGATGACTGAGTCTCTTGAATTAATAGAATGGCTGAAAAGTAGTCAACAGGTGGCAACTATGACTGAAGAGATGAAGCCTCTAAATGAGAAAAATCAGGCCATCAGATGCAAGCGGTTCTACGAGGAAGAGGAAAGAGCTTCCAGTGCAAGTAGAGTGCAGTTTAAAGTTCCTTGTCATGTATGTAATTTGAAGAAATCATTGTACAGGTCGAAGCAAACTTCTGAACAATGGTACAAACAATTTGGTGTATTCAAGAAAGAATGAGTTAAATTCAAGTTCAAGCAATACTTGGACTTGATCAGTGTGCTCAGTATCTGAGTGCGTTCCGGGGTAGGTGGAGACGGTGAGACGTGTTATATACATGAGGATCAGCTTCAATGTTCGTCAAGGTTGAAATTTGTTAATTTATATGGCTCAATAGAAGTTAATTAATCTTGGTTAACCGGATCTCTGGATTGCCCAACTTGTACTTTGATTAGAAGTAGGCTTGTTATAGGTCTACTGTAATTAAGAAATAGTGTTTAGGTGTAATAGAATTTTTTGGGGTTGATATTATAAGTAGAGACTAAGAGTCTCTAGAATGTATACCTCTTCTGATTGCACAGTTAATTTTTCCGTCTTTCCCGTGAACGTAGGCTAAAAGCCGAACTACTTAAATATCTGTGTTTTCTTGTGCGTGCATGTTATGTTCTTTTGTTTTGTATTTTGCTATTTCTACTAAATGAATGATGGCACTAGCTAATACTGCAATGAAACATGCATGCCAAGGCCATTATGTACTAATCACGTGTAATGTCCCATTGTCACCCAACAATAGAAGATACTCATTCGTGTCAAGTGATGCTTAGCCACTCGTGCTAACCATGTTATATATTGATTTAATTGCAGAGTTGAAAACTGCATTTTATCAACTTTGTTAACAGCGTTGGGGGTTGGATGGGACATGAGACCATGACTTAAATGAATGATAGCCACGCAATCTTGTAGCAATAATACAAGAATTTTTGCCCTAAAAAAATTGTGGTACGAAATTTTCAATCTCCTAATATGCTGGTTAGGGTCCCTTGAATGGTTGGGATTGAAAGCAATGTATGATGACCATGGTGCTAGAAACATGTTGGGAGAAAACCTTGGGAGATATTCATTTATGTAGAAAACATTATATGTATTATCCGTATATGTTTATTTGCACTCATTTACTTATTACATGCATAAATATACAAAAAAAAAGTCTATGAGAATATTTCACACTTTCTTGGCTAAAGATTTGCTCAAGAAAGGTCAAAATATTCGACCGCATCATTACAAACATATGCATGTCTTAAAGTAACTTAAGATTCCATATCTTAAATCTTCATAGATTTTATTATATATGCCATTTGAAGGTTTGAATCCTTCAACTTTTACTCATTTGAAAATGACACTTCCAAACCAACATAATAATATATATTACATATGTAAGTCTTATGCAATTGATAAGTCTCATTTTCATATCCAATGTGTAAAAGACAAATGACCCGTTACAATGTTGTAGCTGGTAAGAAAAGAAAAGAAAAGGTATGCAACTTAATTAATGTAATCAGAATTGTAACCCCTAATTTAGAGTTTGGGTGGGTCCTTTTTTTACTAGATTTAGGCTGACATTTCCAATAGAACTGACACATGAGACAGTTTGGGTGGCTCTGTGAAGAATCTGAAATTGAATGGCTTACTGACGTGAACTCATAGGATGATTTACAGTTTAAGTTGATTATTTCAACTTCTTGGTCAACCTTAAATTGAGGCCAATACTCATGGGTTAATAATTTGCTTGACCCGGCCAAACTCAATCCACTGCACTTCTAAACTTTCAACTTGACAACTTGGGTTCATGTTGAGTCCAAATTGTATTTTCACCTCAATTGATAAATGATCAGTTGATCCATGTGGAGGCCATACATATTGGCTCCCTTGCCAAACCACACCCAATTGGGGTGGCATTAAAATCTTTCAATAATCCTCAACAACCCTAAGCTGATCATGCTCCATGTAAGAAAACCATACCACCATACACTACCGCCTTCAAGCAAAGGATAGCCCGGTGGTAAGGGGCATCCCGCGCTCACAAAAGCATCAAGACCGATCGACCCTAGCACCGTCAGAGAACACAGCAAGACAATGTCTAATCGCAAAGCACGAATGAAGAAAAAAATTATTATATCAGACAAGACTAATTTAGAACTAAGATAGTTTACTATTCCTCCCATATAATCGGAAAAAAAAAATCAAATCATTATTTGTTATTGACAAAATCTATTAAAGTGGTATGACTACTTTTTTACCCCTACAAACCAAGCATTGAGCTTAAACCTAAATTTAATCTCTCTCAAAATCACAACACCCACAATCAATACACTAAAAAAAAAAAAGTCTCACAAATGAACATATGTGCTCAATTGACCTTATAATATCAAAACAGTACATTCTTCCCCTTCATCTAAAAAAAACACACACACCCATTACTTATGCCCACTCCCCTATAACATAACTTCAATTAGAACTCTGTTTTTGTTGAGAAAAAAACAAAGAAAGATAGAGAGAGAGGGAGAGATTTAGAGAGAGAGAGAGATTTATACATTATTGTATTATTATATATTGGTAATGAAATAATAAAAATAAGGGATTTCTTCCTTACAAGTACAAGTACAATGGCAGCTCAGAACATAGAGAGGTATCGCCGTGTGTCCACGTGTCAAGCTCTGAGTCAAATGATGATGATGATGATGATGGTGACCATTTGGGCGAGTTACTCCAGCAGTAAAACTCGGGATTCGAGAAGATCTCCACCCCACAATGCGACAAACTCGGCCGAGCCGACTCGCTCTCCACCATCAAACCCGGCAACTCCATCTCCCTCCAAAAATCCTCCTCCTCGCCGTCTCGCAACTTCTCCTCGCCACCTGTCTCCCTCGGATCGCCACCTTTCATCGCGGCGGCGGCTGCTGCAGCGGCCTGGATGTCCCTGGCCATACACGTGGACGGCCGAGGGAGCAGCTCCGCCTCCTCCGGGAAGTTGAGCAGCGCTTTCCGCCCCTTGAGGCAGTACGCCGCCACGTCATAAGCACGAGCCGCCATCTCCGGCTTCGGGAACGACCCCAGCCAAATGCGAGACTTCTTCCGTGGCTCCCGGATCTCCGACACCCACTTCCCCCACCGCCGCTTCCGGACGCCTCTGTAGACCGGATGCCGCGTCCCTCCGCCACGGGCCTCGCCTTTCAACCGCCCCTCCTCCGCCTCAGACGACGGAGATTGAGAAGTGTAGGATGGAAGATCCATTGAAGCAAGAGTTCGTTGGACTCCTGTCTCCGTGTCTTCTACTTATATCCTCACAGGAAATGCCTGTGGCTCCTTTTTCTTTAGTTTTTTGTGTTTTAGTCCCTAGGGTTTGGATGAATTGGAATTTAAGCCAAAGTCACTCACATGGGCCGTTAGCTGTAACGGAACGGGATTTGTGTCGCTTGCTTATCTTTTATGTTGTCTTGTTTCGTTGGGATTTTGTATTTTTATCGTAGCAGGAAAGATCAGCTTTCAGCTTCCCGTTGAGGTAGGAAAGCTACGGCCAAAAGAGGTAGCTTTGTTGGATTGGGTGGTCCCAGAACTATTTAATTTATTGGTACCACTTGCTCAGTGGTCCTACATCATCACACCTTTTCTTTGTTTTTTTCTTTTGAAGGTTAGGTCTTCCATAATTGATTGTGGGACCCGAAATCTTGAGTTGAAGGATGGGAATTTGTTTTGGGGCCACCTATTAAAGAACCAAGCCGCCCACTCGAAGTAAACAAACACCCACCAAAGGGAATAGAGGTGTTCCAAAATTCTACCTCCATAAGAGTTGTTTCCACCATGAGATAGATTATTTGGTATAATAAAAAGGGTGATTAACGAAAATACATAGTTTTAAATGAAACTCTTTCATTAATCTTGCATGTGACCGACTAGCACAACACCAAAAACAGGAAATTGGAACGGAAAAGCGTTCCTAATCCTTCCGTTCCTAATCCGTTAAACCGTTCCAAAAGCGTTCCAATTTCCGTTCCAATTTGGTACCAACCGTTCCTAATCCGTTAAAGCGTTCCAATTTCCTGTTTTTGGAACGGTTTAACGGATTAGGAACGGAAGGATTGGGAACGCTTTTCCGTTCCAATTTCCTGTTTTTGGTGTTGTGTAGTTTTAGAGAAAAACATGGAGATGCCCATACACCAGAAGAGTGTTTATTTTTGAGTGATTATGATTTTTAATAGTTGGGCCTAAGTTCCACTCCTTCAGCGTGGGATTTATCTAAGTCGAAACCTAAGAAAACTAAACTCCATCGCAAATATCCTTTTATAGAATATATATATATATATATAGTATCAAAATGTTACTGTTTTTTAACAAATAAGGAAAATCTTGAGGAGAACAAAATAATTTTAGGTAAGTAAGATTCTCATTAAGTAACAAATAAGTAATAGTAGAAAAATTGTTTTTAAATATTTTTATAAATCTTTCCCTTTTTTAAAAAAATATTTAGAACTACGATAATATTTTCAAAATATCACAAGGAAAAAACTGTAATGGGTACATCTACATACACTGATATTTTGAAAAAAAAAATATCAATAAATGGA
Source organism: Cinnamomum chago (assembly GCA_038049695.1). Taxonomy (NCBI): domain Eukaryota; kingdom Viridiplantae; phylum Streptophyta; class Magnoliopsida; order Laurales; family Lauraceae; genus Cinnamomum; species Cinnamomum chago. The sequence continues at coordinate 7,988,410 of CP142462.1, forward strand.
ATGAAGAACCCCAAGGGGTAGAGCTCTATTGGCGTAGGACCACAATTTGTACCCAGAGGTTATAGGTTCGAAACTGCACTACAGCTACAAGGGAGTTTAACCGGCTCCCCTCTAGACCCGGAGGGATTAGTCCAGTCCAAAGAGTTGGGCAAAAAATAAAAAATAAAATGAAATAGAAATTGGAGTGAAGTATTTGTTTGGAGTGCTGAATTTATTTATTTATGTAAGTTATGAATCATCGGTTTTAATGTCATAAGAGGATGATCCCACAATTCAAAAAAATCAATAGTTAATGAGTCAAAAGTCAACACACATCTTAGATAGATACATCCAACCGCTTCCATTTAATTCAACATTGAATGCTCAGCCTCAACGGTAGCTGTTGGCAATGTCCCATCCAACCCTATTTTGTCCCGCCAACATCGATGGTGGGGCCTCCTTGATGGACGGCTGGAATCAGCTAGGCATGATCCACATTCACGGAGCGTAAAGATGGGGAAAAAATTAACAGATTGTGGAAAAGAGAGGCCATTGGATACATGTGACTGTGGCTAGATCTATTACTTTACAACAAGATCCTTCTCGACTGTGTAAGGGAGGGCTCACCGTGACAGATTTTTTTATTGTGTAAAGATAATAGTATCCTAAAGTGAAGTGAAGATGGAGTAGAGAATAAATTGTTAGAGGGTATAATCATAGTATTATGATGAAATTTTATTTTTGTGGCTTGATAAGTATTTTTGTTAACTTTTTGGGTGAAAAGTAGATGGATTATTTTAGTCTCCTGGTGCCGTGAGAATGTTGCCTTTTTTTATTATTTTTTAAAATGAAAGAGGAGATTTTATATTTTTAATATGACCCATAGAGCCTATTTATTTACCAGAATTTATTATTAGAATTTGGAAGGTTGAGGTTTTTTTTGCATGATGTGACATTTTATCCCTGGGATTTGAAATGGTATGTTTATTTCATTAGAGTTTCAATCTCCAACCACCCAAAAGACCTTTTGGAATTCTTGAATTTCTATTCTTTATATCATTTATTGGAATTTCAAATCATCCATAAAAGGAGAGATTTGGAATTCCACTTAAGGAACAACTTTTGAAGAATTTGAAATTCTCTCAGGTATAAATTCTTGGAACTTTGATAAAGAAACGGGAATAGTCTTTTCTTGTATAGTGAAAAGAGACTTTACTTCACTCCACCTTACTTAGTGAAGTGGCCAAACAAGAGTGCGTTTTTGCAGCAAGTTTTTTCCTAAAAGACGGGGAATGATTTTCCTAACCTATATATATCATGTGTAGATTTATTATCGCGGAAAGATAGTCGAAACTCTTTCGTATTTCCTCTTTAGTGATTAAATAGGAATTCGACTCTTCAAAAATCCACTCCGGCACAAGTAGTTTTTGCATGAGGTTGAAGATTGTTAGAAAAATAAACTATTTTTTTAGTAATAGAGAAGTTTTTTTATTTCATATATGAGGGGTGAAAATGCGGAGATTTCTTACTCTTGTAAAAATAGAAATCCATGGAGCTTCTAATGATCTCATTGTGCTGATTTCTACTGCAACCTATTGTTTAATTGTTTTGTGCAAATTCTCATGGTGCACAAAGAAGTCCCCATATGTGACACTGACACATGCTTTGGCAATGCAAATTTGTCTTCACATAGAACGGTTATTTTGGAAAATGTAAGAAGAGTTAAGGGAACCATTGATCCTACTGCTTGCTGCTAGTAGTCCCACAGCCTAAAGAAAGCCGTTGGAAAAAGAACTAGAACATGCTTCCACAAACATCTGTCCACTTACATGTGGGTTTATTTGAATATAAGTGGCAAAGAGCACAAGCTTCAACATTCAAGTCCTCTTCCACAAATATTTGTTTGTCCTGTCAACGTCCAATAGTGGAGACTGATATTTTAGCTGTAGGACATTGAACAAATAGAAATATTCTGGTACTCTTATGCATGAGAAATTTTTGAGGCTCCTAATGTAAAAGGACCATTCATGAAAAAAAAAATATATAATCCACTCAAACTAAAATACTTGTCTTATACCACCAATTTTACTATTTTCCAATGCTTTTAATCAGATGTTTTACAAGTAATTAATCATTTTAAAATAGATTCTACTACTATAGTTAATTATAGTGAAGGTTAAAGCACAAGGGGGTTTATGTTTTTTAACTATTTAGATTCTCCAAAAATGGGCTCCACAAAGGAGCATTGTGAAATTGTGACTCTGGGAGCCCTATCTCACTCACAAAATAACAAGCACATCGAGAACTAAGGCCGTATTTCTTTAGTGGAATTTCTACCATGAATTCATAATGTCCAGGAATTCCTAAACAGGATGTGGCAGGCTGTCCCCTGAAATTTCTAGATTCTACATTTCTTTAGTAGCATTTCAGGATTGCAGCCAAAGAAAGGTCTATTTTGACCTTTGAAAATCCAGGAATTCCACTCCATATGCATTTTAGTGGAATTCCTGGATGCTTTGTATGGGAATTCCGGAATTCATGGAATTCCAGCAAAGAAACATGTTTCGACGATTGCTCTATTAATAGCCCTGTATTGAGCAATCTCATATCTCACCTGACTGTCAAGGATCGATCCTTAGATATGCCACTCTTTTCACTTGAGCTCTCATTCCCACCTTCTAAGCTTCATCTTCCCATGTGTGTGGTCATCTTGCCTAATTCTACCAATCAAACTCTTTACATATAAAACAAGTAAGATTTTCGGAAGCGGCCAAACTTATCAAGCTCCCTTCATATCTCACCCTTCATCATTACCATCATCAAATCCTTATCCCAATTATGTTGAGATCGGTTATATGAATTCCGTTTCTTCATTCTAATCTATCAAAAGTAAAATCCTTGGATAAATTACACTTCTTCGTATCTATATTTACTATTTCTATCCATATATTTTGAATTTCAGTCATATCTATTTTTTTATTACTGTCATCTACATCCTTTAAATTTCAATCAGATATGCAAATTCAACCGTGGAAACCAGGAAATACGGACCCAATCAACAATTTTCAAACTGAGCGTTGCATCAAACAGAAGCGCGTGCCCAGAAAATGCCCGTTATTACGCAACCTGAGGACCCTCCAACGCACCACGAGGGACGCGCCCACTTTGTTTTCTTCCGACCCTTCCAGAAGGTCACATGGTCACCAAAAGCTAACCATGGAAAAAATTTCTCCTTGTTTGAAATCCGGTTCAATCCGACCGTTAAAAAAAGACTGGGCATCAATTTTCAAATCAGTCCCAGGATTTTAGTACGAAATCACCATCAAGAGGGAAGTGGGCCAGACACATTTGCATATAAATTATTTTTTTATAAAAAAAAAAAACTTAGATACAAGAAATCTCAAATGAAAAATTCTTCGTCGCATAAGAATTTTGAGCCTATTTCTTTAACATAATTTCTTATAGAAACTTGGGCTTCTAAGAACTTTTGAAATGTCTTGTTTCTTTCTCTCTGTGTCACCTGGTAGAAAGTACTAAAAATGAAATACGTTTTTCAGACAAAATGACTGATCTGGTGTAAGGTCAGTTAAAGTCATATTTTCGGCCCACTGGTCACAGTCGGTTTTTTTTTTTTTTTTGTAAAATCCTCTAGAAAAAGATGAAGGAAAGTACCTTCCCATGGGAAACAGATGGAGTCAGATCACCTTAGATTGCCCACAGTCTCTTGCTCGGATAGGAAGCTTTCTTTGTTTGGTTGATAATAGGAAAAAACAAGCAAGGATATTGAAACTTGTCCAAACAAAGAATGGCGTGTGGGGATCAATCAATCACAGAGCACATGTTCGTTTCATTTTGGACTGTTCATTGCCCCCAACTGAGGAAAGGGAAGGCCAAAGACAAATTGGGAGTTGGCAGATATTCAATTGCTATGTACTGATATTCACTGGGATGAATTGCCTTTTGAGGGCTGGACTGGATCCATGGTTCTACAGTCATCTCTATAAATCCACAAATGGGCTTAAATCTTAAGTTCAAACTGCTCAAAGTTAAGTCCACTTTGAGATTGACCATGCATAAAAAGATGTGGTTTGGCTCTCTTTGGTTTTAATATTTTAATCACTTGTTTTTGGTATATATCCAATAACACCATAGTAATTTTGAGGAGTTTGAATTTTAGATGTAAACTCCACACATAGATTTATAAAAATTAGCACAAAGAATTCCCTAAAAGCATGCCCTCGCAGTCGTAGGGTCTAAAATTATACCAAGATAATGTGTCAGCTAACACTAAGAGCTGTCTGTTTTGTGTAATCGAGTCCATAGGAATCATAAGATTTTTTATTTACTATTACATGGAAGGAGTGGTACAAACTATTCTAATACTAAACTAGCATAAAAGGAATCATAAAATTCCTATTTCAAAAAGTGGTTAAAATTTAAGAAGTAAAAGTGAATTTTAAAAAAGGACCGTCGAATTCTCTCTCCTTTAATGGAAAATGAATGGAGATGAGAAATGAATATTTAGCCATCACTTTAGTAATTCAAATCATACTAAAGTGTGGGATGCATCTACATCTACTTACCTCTCGCCTCATATCTTACACACATCAACTCTTTAATAAGAGCTGATTTGAATATGAATTCCTCCATTTGTCCCATACAAACAAATAGGCCATAAACATTATTCAAATTGGAACATTGTTCATAATTTTGTGGCCCACTCCTCTCTTTCTTTTTCATAATTCAAAACGTCACATGGATCGAACCAAATTTTCCACTTGGAGGATTCCACTACCTCCTTTATGATTCTTAATATCATGCAACATGTGCCCCTTCTTATAGCCATCCATTTGATTCAATTTGATAAGATGTGAGCTATGGCAGGAATTCGGTAATGTCCCTAGAAAAGGACAGGGACATTAACAAGCATGTGAATTGATTCTTGTTCCCATCTCCATGGAGAGTCCCTAAATGCAACCCTTACATTCTATTGGTGGATGCATCTAAAAATTCAAACCACACTCAAGCTGCCGGATTCTAGAATTTTCATTTGTGGATTTGATGTTGGAGAGTTCTTGGAAAGAGCCTTTTAGGGGGCATTTGTTGGTGGAATTCCTCGCATTGTGGTAGCATCCCTATATGTTGAATCTTGAAAAATTTTAAAGGCCAAAAGTGATAATTAAAGAGGTGAGACTTTGAAATCTTTACTAATCAAACAAGGGTTTTCATATACAGCAACTGACATTTCTGTTAGACATTTCAAACATATAGAACTCACATAAAAAGCTCTTGCAAACAAATGGGCATTTGCTAACTCTTGTTTGGGAGAATTATAAATTCATCAAATGTCGTCTCTCCTAGCTAGTAAGTTTCCTAAATTCTCCAATGCACCTGGCATCTAAGATACTGAAATTTGGAGAATTTGAAAGGCCACATTGACATTTCAAAAGGCTAGATTATATAAATTTCTCATATAAATTATTTCTATGTATATAAAAAAGGGGGTGGGGAGAGAGAGAGAGAGCTCTTTGATAATAATATTAAAAAAAAAAAAAAAAACAACAACATCAGATCTTTAAAATCTACAACTTGTTTTCTAGCCATTATACTTTGTTGATTCAAAACATCAATTTCTTTCCTTTGATTTTGTGAAATATCTTGTTCACAAATTAGTTATATAAATATCACCAACTCTCATTACCATGCAGAGGCACCAAGGACCATAGTTACTGATTTTCTTCAGGCAAATTAGGAATTGAAGGTTGGGCGAGTGGAAGCTCTGCTAGTAGTGGCAAACATGAAGATAAATTCTATGCCAATATACTATTTTGCTTCATGATACTAGTGCAATATATTTAATCGTGCTGATATTTAAAATATCACGTACAGCATTATTGAGAAATATCAGTATTCATAAATATCTCATTAGTATTGTAGTTGTGAGTTGTGACAGTGAGTAAAATGACACAAGGAACTAAGCTAAGATTCCACGTGCTTTTTGTAAGGCCAGAAAGACAAATTAAGAGTGTGTTTGTGGGATGAGAAGAATAAAGATGAAAAAATGTTCTAATTTTCTGTTAACACCCTAATGTTTCTATGTTTGGTGCGACATATTTTGAAAATTGAAAAGAAAAAAAAGAAGAAAATAAACTGATTTTTCTTGATGTAGAAAATTTTATTGCACCCTCCAGAACCAGAATTTCTATGATGCAGTGAATTTCCATTTGATGACTCCTCTCACCTGTTCAAATAGATATATGCAAAGAGTAGAACCTTTCATTGCACACTCCATAACTCAGAATGTTCACTGGGAACCAATTTCAGGCAAATGTCATATCATTGATTGATTTTCATCTTTTTATATTTTTGCGCCTCGTAGGTTTGAAGAGGAAATCCAGACATGGGAAGCAGAGTCAAAACAAGCAGAAAGATCGATTCCTGGGCGACTGGGTGACATGCGGGGGTTGCCCGGTGTCATTGATAAATTTGTCAGTCACAGTGAAAACCACTGGCTAATTTGGAGGTGGGACCCATAGTTCCACTCTTGGCAGCCTTCTGATCAGGACCAATAATGGCTAAGTTTTAGCAATGATAATACTTACGCATCCATCTATTGACCACCTGAGGTGGTCCAAGAACTGAACCAGTGGTCCTTGCATCGTGAAATCAGTATCATCCAGCTAGTTGCTTCTCAAGGAAGAAGGAATGCATTCCAAAAAAAAAAAAATCTCTTACTTTCATGATATGATGTCCACATTTTGCACATGCAGGGATCATGTGGAAAGATTCCCAAGATGAAGATGGGTTGGAAAAGTTGTCACGCATGAAGACCACAGTTTCTACGGACCATGATTTTGGGGCCGGATTTAGGTCCATGGATTTTGCCATGACTTCATTGGCTGATCAAAGTGGGATGTGATTACTTGTTTATCCAAAGGCAAATTGTGATTGAAGGATTGAGAAAGGTGATGGAAATAGCTTATAGTGAAGTCAAGGCCAAAGGGTTTTTCTCTTTTTCTAGACATGGCGAAAGGATGTGTAATTGGCATTAGAGGTCTGCATAAATTTGACACATCTTGTTGGAGGGATGTTGTACTCTTTCCCTCCATGTGAATTACTTAGGAAACTCAACAAACACAAAAGGTACACGATACAATCCAAGCAACCACACCAAGTCTTACGAATGAAAAAAATTAAAAGAGTCACAAGATTCTACTTTCTAAGCTACTAACTTGAGGATTACCTTCTCATGTACAAAAACTTCCCCTTTCATTAACTTGATGGAAGAGAAAATAAAACATGATCTCACTTATAAAAAAGAGAGAACTTATCCTGGTGTTCTACGACTTCTCTTCAACTCTTTCAACACAACTGTGTCATTGCTTGTCATGAATTGCAATTAGTAAGAGAAGAGACGATGTGGATCACACATGAGATGAGTCCAAAAGACCCACATTTGACACATCCATAATTTTTGGATGATGCCTTGTTTGTTTTGTGATGCCTAACTGCTTGACACATTTACAATTAGGAGACCTTTGACATGTTTTGAAGCAGTTTTGACAATAAAACTCGGTCTAAAAGAAAAAGTTTGTGGTTGGTGTGTGGGTAGCAATAGAGAAAGTATTGAATTTGATCCATTTTTAATTGCAAGGGAGAATAGCTTCCAATGAAGTAGGAATAAAAAATAATGGAAAGGAACTTTCTACATGCCAATAAAAAGAAGAGTATATACTTCTCCCACATATGGACAAGGAGAAGGAGAGGTCTCACCCCATATAGGGCCTTACCTTTTTGCAAGCTAGCCTTTTTAGACCCACTAAGCTCTTCTCCATTTAGTTTAGTATGTTGGAATGGTTATTACTTTTCATTGTTCCATAAATTAAAAGATTATCTCAGCCTTGTCCCATAAATTAAAAGGCCACCTTGATGAGTTCTACTTGAATTTAAAAAAAAAAAAGGAATGCCCGAACATCCTTTTTATGTGCTACCTCTCTCTCTCACATCTCCCGATCATCGACATCATCTTAGCTTTATCCCATCAATTGAAAGGATTGAAAGGTATCTTAATGAGTCCTGCTTGTATAAAGAACAAGCCATGTCCAAACTTCATTTCTTTCTATAAGCAAACTCTCTACCCCCCCAGCCCTGGCCACACCCCCACTGTTCTCTTTATGCGCATGTGTGCTCGTGAGACATTTTTGTGGCAAAAGAATCTTTATGTACAGGAGAGACAAATGATGACTGAACAGAACCAGGAATTTCAAATGTCCTTAACACCACATGCATCTCATAGGAAGTACATCAAGATATATAGTAACCTCTCTCCTGATATTAGAAAGCACATCAAGATACGAGATAACCTTTCTATCTAATATTTAGCACTCTTATTACTCTTTAGACCTGTCTCTTCACTATGGGACCAACATCACCATCAGCATGGCATATCCCATCTACTGAGTGTCAGCTTTTGCTGGTTCTCTCCTTTTTCACTCAGCCCTATTAGAAGCCATATGCTGTCCATACTTACATAAGTGTAACATGTCTTTCCTAACTTATAAAGGGTAAAGAGGCCAAAAAAGAAAGAACCTTCATAAATAATAAACCTGCGGGTGTTAACTGACCTGAACCTCACCATTGGCACCCTACAGATAGACAGCCCAAGCAGAGACTCACAAATAAATAGGCCAGAATTCCCCAAGTAAGATTGATAAATGCATGATCTGGATGGTCCATATTAACGTGGATGTGTCACAACATTTCCCTGGAGACCATTCTCTCTCCAAAGCATGGTAAGTTACTAAATAAGTACCTCATTTTTCATGGTTACAAGACACGGCAAATGACAGAAAATGCATATTTTCTGAGGATGGGATTCTCACAATTCAAACAATTCTGTGTATACAGAGTGTCTTTCATGTACTAATAATCTACCCAGAATATGAGCATGTCATGTTAATAATATTACAGGGCACAAATATAATCCAAATTGTAAACATGCTTATTTTTTAATAATACATTGCAAGTGGCAATTTAATCCTTCTGTTGGATGACTACTATGTTTTATTTAAAACAAAGCCAAAAGCCCATAATCTGCAAGCGACCAAAAACCTAGCTTCCTTCTGAACTACTAGTTGTAATTAACATATGTGAAGATAACCAACAATATTGGCAGCAGAAGGGGAGGAAGAGTGAAAGTAAAGTGAAAATAGAAAAAAAGAGTTCTTATCTAACATAAGGTGGATCTAAGAAGGCCCACTGGAAGATGACCTCATACTGAGAAGCAGCCTTGTTCCATGTGTAATCTCTCATCATCCCTCTCTTCATCAGTCCATCCCAGGTAACCTTGTGCTCCCTGTACGTCTGACAAGCAACTTGTAAAGCCTGCCAATCACCAACATCTAGGTAAGAAGTTCAAATCCTTGTATTCATTAAACATAATTCCGTCCATGAATACGTTTACATTGCTCTTAATTCAAAGTGCGAAGCACGGGAGGATGTCTCTAAGAGACTAATGGCAAAAGGAAATCGACCCACACGGGGTAGAAAGAAAATTTGATTCAATTTTCAAAACCGTCTCTAATGCCTTATAGTGTTCATATATATATATAGGAAAACAAACGCTAAAATCCAAGACTCCTAATGAAACTAGAAAAGTAATCAATGACTCCTACTAGAATTAGATAGCTAATCCTAATTACAACTCATTAAATAAATAACATAAGAAACAAATCTCAGACTTCTTTGGGTTCCACATATGGTGACGACTGGTCTGATTGCACCTGCCCATATGCTTTGCATCAACTCGTGTAGGTTTGTGTAATCACTACACTCAGCTCTCCTAAGGGAGAATTCCATCTTCCGGCTCTGAATATGGTAGGACATTTATCACTAATGAACAGATGTCTTAATGTGATGAACCAACTGGACGGAATTTAAAGCCAAACATTCAATATGGTGGCCCACCATATGTAGAACTTAAATGTTAGCCGCAAGTTTGATGTTGGCATGTGAGGGTGCATGCGAATGGGCATGTGGATTTTGAACAGACCTTTGATTACAGTGGAGGATGGTCTTATAGAAATTAATCAAGGAGGATAGCAAGGAAGCTTAGAATAAGTTGGATTTTCTGAAGTATTTTCTTAGTCTAATCTGTCCCCATTATAGTGAGATAGTGGGAACTTACCATGATGTCAGTTGCTAAACATTCCTGAAGTAAATATTTTATCATTTGAATGAGATCAGAACTTACCCCCAACATACTTTCCTTGGTCAATGGAGAAAATGTCCACCTGTCAACAAATCCACAAGGTGACTAGTGAGATGACATCCACTCATTTCATTGAAAACTATCTAGAACTGGAGGCCTGTATATGTAATATACACTTTACAGGAAATGTGTAAATCATCATCATTGTTGTCGATGTCTTAATCCATCTGAGATCAGTTGAAGTATAACTCAATATCTAGGTATTGCAAATTTTATTGGTGACTGCTTGTCTGATACAAATCTCCTCCCTTTCCCCCCTTGAGATGGGCTCATGGCAGAGTACTAGATGGCAGAGTTTAAAAAGTATAGATGCATGGATACATGCTTACATATATAGCCAATGGCATACTACCGCATTTAGGGTTTAGTGGAAAAGAAGAAATAACAGAGCTAATCCCAAATATATGGTTGATGATGATGATATATGGCCAACAAATATATGACATATATACATTTAATGCAGGCCCATGATAGACAAATATGTACTGTGTAATACAGTAGAAATACACACATGGATATACATAACTTACTCACAAAAAAGGAGAAATCTTAGCAGACCCCAGATTGGTGGATTAAGGCTCAGATGATGACAATGATGATAATAATGCACTGAACTTTTGACATACTAGTATCTATATTCATGTAAGTGTCAGTTTCTTCTGTTACATAATAGCCCTCACATACATTGATCCTTGGACATCTCTGCTAGTGGAAGAATAAATTAACCATAGCACTAGACATGTGGTAGGCAATAGGAATGGCATTTGAATATAATGAGGCATGATTAGTTTTGACCATGTTTTCAGTAGATACTGACCCTGTGCCCTGACCATTGCCCTTATTTTTGAAAGGATCAAAATTCTCAACTGTATCCTGCAGTCAATGAGGAGAAAGAGAGAGAGATTACCCGAAAATGACCAATGATAAAGGCTAAATGACTGAGAGATTACATGAAAATGACCAATGATAAAGGCTAAATGACTGTAATTCCATAATAGTTAACTTACTCTAAGGCCACCAGTGCAATGCACAACTGGAACAGTTCCATATCTCATTGCGTACAACTGATTAAGACCACATGGTTCAAATCTTGAGGGCATTAACAGTATGTCGCATCTGCACATATTTTAACAGTCAAGTCAATTAATTTTTTCAATTTTATTTATTGTCAATATCAATGGTTAAATGCTTATATACCCTGCTGTAATCCTGTGAGAAACAGGAACGCTGAACCCAACCCATCCCCGGAACTTGTCTTTATGGTTATGTTCTGATGTTCGCATCCATTCTTCAGTATTTGGGTCCCCTGACCCAAGCATGACCTGATATGGTAAAAGATGGTCACAAATCACAATCACCAACAATTATTTTAGGTGCATTTTTGCCAAGGTTTGTTGCATAGCTGCATCATACTATTTGGAAAGGCCCTTCAAATAGAAGGGGCGTATTATGCAATAGTTCTCGATGGGTAATATACATGCTTTAAAGGTTATGCAAATACAATGAAAAAAAATTATAAAAGCTTCCTTACAAATTGAATGTCATCTTGCAGAAGCTGTGGTAATGCTGACCAAATCAGATCAGTGCCCTTTTGGTAGTCCAATCTTCCAATGAATCCAATCTACAAAGTCCGCCTAAAATTGATCATATAAGAAATAGGTGTGCTTTTTGGTTGTAATTAAATGATATATGGCACTTATCTCTCACCATTGGACAATCAGGCTTGTTGGCTAAACCTAATTCCTTCTGTAATGCAGCTTTGCACTGTACCTGAAATTTGATAGATGGGCTGAAAAACACACTTAAAAGTTCTAATCAACTCATTAAAGACGCATGTGGCTCCTTTCCTGTTTTGGAAGAGAAGAAAGTTCTCTCACTGGAAGAATTTTGCAAAACAAGAGTGTCTTTCTGCTCCCAAAATGGCAAGGAATTGAGCACAGGCTAAATTAGTTTGAAACCGCAAAGTGAGAAAATTTTATTGCACTGTCATTGATACCTTCCCAGACAGGTCTGTTGAGGAGTAATGGAATGAAATATGTTTATCTGAGGCTGGATCCCATTCATCAATGTCAATGCCATTCGTAATTCCTGGTTGAAGTGGAGATTTATTGTGGTTCAAAAAATTTTGCTCTTAGTCTAGGATCCTGATGCATTAGGTAAACATGATATTATGATGCACCATGTACATGTAGAGCTATGATTCTGGAACCAGACCATTGATCTCATGGACCCACCATGGCATGAGAATTCCAAAAAGGAAGAAAGATACTTCCATCTGGAAGATCCTAGTCACCAACCTGAGACCTACAAACAGATGGTAAAGAAAAAGAATTAGATCAAATGTATGAAAAAGAAAAACAATTGGAATTGCTAGGATTGTCTTACCTGTAAGTACGTCAGGACAAACATCCATGGAAGGCCCAATGAGATGACTGTTCTTGAATCTGTATCCCTACTATCCATGTTGCATCAAGAGAAAAGACACCCTATAGTTTCTCTATCAGAAACCAAGGGCTAACTAAAATATTTCCTATAACTTCAAAACTCATGGTCATACCATTCAGGACACTTTTTCGGCTACTCAGGAGCTCATGGAGTCCATTCCCACCTTCAGGAGTAGTTATTTCCCACGAATAACCCTGCCACAAAATGGTGAGCTTAGACTTCAATGGCCTACAGGTAAAAGAAAAGGGCAGACAAGACCACCATGTATAGAGACACTAACCTGGCTAACAGTAAGAATTCTATCGGCCGTCACAACAGCACCCTTCAGGGTATTTACAGCTTTACCTTTGTCCAGAGCATGTGTCCTCGCCCAGGTGGGGAATATCCATTCCAGTGCCCCATACCATTCACTTGGCAATCCCAAATTCCCATAGGTTGTGTCTGGCTCAACTCCCTTGCATGCATTGAACTCAAATGAAAATAAATCTAAATAAGACATTACTGGTGCATTTGGATTCCTATGAAGGGCAACAAGCTGGATTCTTTCAACCCAAGTGGATACCCAGTGTGGTTAAACTTGAATTTACTTGATGTTAAGGATGGCAGAAAAGACATACTCTGCCCATAGCGATGTCAATATCTGGCACAGAATTAGAGCCTTAATAAATCAGATTGCCACCCATCCTGTCGCAACTCACTCCAAAAGATTTGGGGTACATCCAAATGCATCCTACAAAATGTGCTTTTCTAAAGTTTGTACCTTACAACAACTATGCTTCTGAAAATGAAAGCAGTTAGGTATGGTACCCAGATTACTAGCAAGCTTAAGAGTATTTTACGTGTAAATATTAATACTGGTCCTGAGTACCACATGGAACTTGTAAGGAACAATTTTACCATTGTATCATATTCGTTATTTTCGAAAGATAGCATGGCATAAAAGTATCAGATGTGGAGTCCGTGTCTGTTTGTGGACATCAGAGGAGGTGAACTCATAAACAAGAAACACTGACATGAAGTGGATATACCTGATGTGCAAGATTATGAATAACAAGAATGCTCCGGGCATCCTGATAAACACCATGTGGGCGATATTTAGCTGCCAAAAGGCTGTAAAATGTACAATATAAGAGAAGATCAGTGCTTCATAAAAATGAACTAGCTGAACGCAAAAGATAAAAAAAAATTAAACAAGAAACATAGTTGAAAAAAAAAATGCAGAAATGAATGAAGGTCATTTCAGTGCTCAAATAAAGGACATTTTTGGATGAGGAGAAAAGAAGTGAATATAACTGTGGATAGCACTTTCTGCCATCATATTCTACTCGACAAACTAAACCAAAGTCTATAAGAAAAAGGTGCAGCATAAACCTGAATTGTGCACTTAAGTTTTACTTTTATAACAATTTACATAGAGTAAATAATACTCCAACAAACATGAATTGACAAAATCCATGACAAGTTCTATAATTTGTACATACTAAGATCTGTGTAATAATAATATGATGCAACTTGCAATTTAAGGTGCCATTTAATATTGATGAAAACTTATGCATGCATTGAACAAGGTTCAATCAGTGAATCTACCCTCTTTTAGTCCAAATGTTGCATGCACATAAAGTACTGTACATTTGGGTGTCTTGAGGAGAGAAAGCGCTGAACCAGTTTCTGTCCAGAACTGATGGTCAGTTTCTTACAGACAACATGAAATGAGTGAAATTCTAGGTTCAGAGATAAAATGCAAAATAGAGGACAGCTAATGTAGTTTACACCTCAATTGCTGTCCTGAATGTGGCACCAAATCTATCATGAGTAGCTTCACCCCTTTATCCCCCTTAAGCTTGATCTGGGGGAACCCAAGCACACAATATTTATTTTAAAAATAAATAAATAAGTAAATAAAATCATTCCTAAGAACAGAAAAAGACTACCCTAGAAAGAAGTTGTTTGCAGAAAGCATACCAAAAATCTAAGATTTGAGACAAAATGATTGGCATGATAAGTGAGAACATGACCTAATTAGAATGCATTAAGTATACAGGAATGTACTCCCTAAGTGAACAAAAATTAATAATACAAGTATAACAGCAAAGCTTCCCATCATACACTGGTACAAGACTTGCATGCCAATCATTAACAAGGAACAAGCACTTCTCTCCATAAGTAAAACCTCCCAATGGAAGTACCAACGGCGCCTCACATGCTGCATGGCAAAGTAGTGTGAACCGAAACTGAAACCAAAAAGGAAGTCTGGGTCATTGACAAATTCTAGAGCCTACCATTAGACCAGCTAAACTTCAAAATTCTCTGACTACAACTATTACCTGATTGTCACGAAAAGCTCCGCGGCTGTCACCATATGGAGTTCCAGGTCTGTGATAAGAAGGATGATCAACAAATACCTGATAGGAAAATCAAGAAAAGATTCACAACTTAATATGTTAAAAGATTATGTAATTCAAGGATCTTTCATACCATTTAGATGCATGCAAGCAGCATTTTATCAATTGCATATCGCATATCTGCTCCTCAATATAATCTAGGCAGCATACAAGACAAAAATCACATTTGATGGATTGTTCTAACTCTTCATTTTTTAGCCTTCAAACTTATGATACTCGGATACTTGTACAAGCCCAACGTATCCGTATCGGACCGATTAGACACTTGTATTGGTACCTGATATTGTACCGATACTTCTGGAGTACAAGTTTAACATATTTTACTTACCAAGTCCATTATTTCATATAGTTTTTCCAATTTTCTTACCTCTCAACATAAAAATGTAAGAAAGGAACGTAAACAATGATAATTCCATTAATTCGAAATTAACTTAATGAAAAAATTAGGAAACCCATATCCGGATTTGCATCCCAGATTTTCGAAAGTGCAGTTGTATCCTTGATTGTGGTATCCATGTCCGTATCCATATCCATATCTTGGCACCATATTTCAAATAGATGGTTAAAATGAAAATTTGAAGGTCTACAAATAAACATCCATGAACTTGAAGGTTAGAATTATTCAATCAATTTGATTTTGGGCCTATTCCTTCCACAAAGTGGCATACAATCTAGATGGCTTAGATTGACATGCATCAATGTCATGTGTACAGTGATTTTAGTGAATGTGTATGGATTGTCATACTCTGTATGAGTATTTATCTGTCTCATCATAAGCACAAGGTAGAATGAATGTAAATACAATTAAGAATAACATATTGCGAGTCAAATATTACAAATGATACAGGGAAGGAGAAAAAAGCTTGTTGAAATTTAGGTAATTTTCTTCATAGATTACATATACTTGTGATTATGGATTATTGTATTAATAGTTATGATGATTATGTAAGTGATGATGTGTAAACAAGTTAGGTATGTCTGAATTCAGGAAATTAGTTTCATGTTTGAATGTGAAAGTTATGAGTGGTTAGTAGTTATTCTCTCCAGACTACAATAACTACATTAATATGTATGCTGAGATTCATTTTGATTGTTGAAAAAACTAATCAACAGTGGATTTCCATTGAAGCTAAATACAAGTTTGGTGTTTTACTCTTCTAGGATGCTTAAGAAGAAATTGCATACCCAATCAACACCTGCTCTATACTCGTGGAAAAATGCAACTTCATGGTCTCCCCCAAAGCATCTAACCTTGATGTGGCATTCAATATCGCACACACTTGCAAAATTCTTGTCCGAGGCCTCATTCAAATATCTTGGAGACACTACCATTACACGGTGACCGCGGGCAGCTAGTGCAATAGGCAAGGAACCACAAACATCTCCTAACCCTCCTGTCTTGGAATATGGAGCAGCTTCAGCAGTAACAAAGACAATGTTATGAGTTACTCTACATTCAGATTTTCCATCCTCCTCAATGCCCTCTATTTCTTCTTCTTTGGGAGTAGAAGATGAATTGGTTCCAGAGTCAATAACTTCCTTCTTGTCTGCATTTCAAGTACCAAGCTCTCAATCAGCATTTTTACTCATGGTTATGGATCATCAACAGCATAAAAACAAAATAAAAAATAAAACCCAGAAACTCTTTTCCTCAAATTAAGATGTGTACCATCTTGAGCTGCATGAACTCTGTTCAAGGAGTATTATAGTATTATATGCATTTGGATATCACAAATTATATAGCAGCTTCTGGCACAACCCCACAATTGTACACTTGAATTGTATTGGAACAAGATGGATATAACCAAATTCCATGAATTGATCATTACAGAACTCTTGGAAATTGGATTTGTTTATGACAAGAGCTGCATCCTAATTCCTAACCACTGTCAGTTGTATCATGTATGTTTTTTTGACTGTCTGTAAATAAAAAAATAAAATAAAATAAAAAGATTACAACCCAAAAGAGGGCTGAAAATGATGATTGGGCAGAGTTATTTTTCCAATAGATCTCAATCATCCATATTGTTGTTGGGTCATATCCTGTAATCTTTGTTAACCCCATAGGTTCATCTGGGTCTAAAGGGTGTTTTGGTCATTTCCAACCACCTAAAATCTTGGTCCTGGGGTGATTGGTCCTGGGGTGATTTCTGCTTTTGATTAGATTGTGATTAGATTTGTGTGTGTATGTGTGCATCATGAGCATTTTTCCACTGGGACCCAACAATTGTACAAATTGTACTGTAGAGATTTGAGTTTTATAATCTGTGCAAATGAGAGGTGGAGAAAAAAACACACACACAAACACACACAAAAAAAAAACACAACAACAACGTACTGGCTAGATCATGCTGCGGAAGGGCTTGAGAAGTGAGACCTCCTACTTGTTCATTTGGACCAGCTTTGACAGCATGGGTGTTCACAGATAAAGGCCCATTCCAACCTCTTCTTCTTCTTATTTGGGATAAAGGTAGAGCAAAAAATATAGAAGAAGAAGATGAAGAAGAGATGGAGTTAAATGGGAGAGAAGAACAACAAGAACTAGCAATTCCAATAGCTTCCATCAGATCACACCGAACCTAGAGAGAAAGGAAAGGAAAGGAAAGGAAAGGAAAAAAAAAAAAAAAAGGAGGAGGAGGAAAAGAAGAGATGAAGATAAAAGAAAAAGAGGAGGACCAATCAAAAGAGAGAGAAAGTGTGTGGAAGTACGACGTTTCATGTGTAGTGTGTACACGTGGCGCGTGATGCTGCGAGGCTTTCCATGCAGCCGTGAACTTTGGATCATGACCTCGTCGTGACTCTCGCGCAATCCGAGGCCGTTACTACTCGATGGCGTCATCACCGACTTGGATTTGTTTAGGTTTTTTACACGGATATGCCTCTCGGATTCACACGCCATATTATACGATATTAAGCTGAAGGGTTTTTGGATTGGATTTTTATCGGTAGTTTTGATTTTGAAAGTACCTATCTTTATTTTACTCAAACCTTGCACGTCCTCTCTCCACCTATCCACCTCCCTTACCTTTATGCAACCACCTATGCAACTCCCTTCTTATCTTTATCTCATGTAACCTCTCTTATCTTCCTTTCCCATGGTTCAAGTTCACCTTTTTCCTTTCTACAGCTTGTCTGGATTGACAACTGAAAATCGACTCTACACCAAAATGTACATATCAATTGCTGCTATGGATATTGGAAAGACTACTTACCTGTTAGACTACTCCAATTTACATACCCCATGTGAGTCAAAAGCTTTGTATATCATTCCTATGTTACTCTATCTTGAGTTGAGTTTTTTATTTATACAAAAAAAATTATATTTATTTCTACGAATATCGCATGAAGGTATGCCCGTGCTAAGCACGGGTTATTGTCCTAGTCCGTGATTATTGTCTTCACTGCTACTAGCAGTACCAATTCTATTCAAATTATATTAATTCATTTAATGAAAATGTATTCTCACGTATAAAATATGAGTTTTTATGGCACGAGAGAATTCTGTGATAAAGAAAAAAATTATAGATTCGAAACTGCTCTACCATATTGAGGCTATAGAAAAGTTTACTCGGCTTCTCTTTGGGTCCGGACTTCGGAGCGATTAGTCCAGCTCAAAGGATTGGAAAAACCCCTGATAGCAAAAAAATCAATTGTAATTTTTTATACACTAAATTTCATTCTTCAGTGCAAAACCCTTTTTCTTTTTCAAATAAATACAAAAAACGGATTAATTCTTTTTAAAAAAGAGGATTTATATTTCTTATATAAGAGGAAGGAATGCCCACCTCCTCAAGTCCGGATTTTCGTGAGGTTTTTCTCCACAGTGACGTGGCAGAAGGTGAATGATTTCCCTCGCATCTCTCTCTCCCTCCCAAAAAGTAGAAATTTGTGGGATCATCTCGTTGCATAAACACAATTTATGCATGGATCCAAATCTAGATTTCCCCACCTCCAAAAGTAAGTTCCATGCCCACTTTATTCAAAACCGGATTATATAATCTACAGTCACCAAATAAACAGACATGTATCCTGTGTGGTTGGTTGGTTCCAAAAAAAACCTCCCACATTCCCTAGTTTATTAAAAAAGTGGCACTCATGTGGCGAAAAAAAAAAAAAAAAAGTTTATTCATTTTGGGAAAGCATATTGTGGGGATGCAATAAAAAAAAAAAAAATTTGCTTGAAAAGGAGGCTTTCATTAAAAAAAAAAAGAAAACCACACAAAGCCAGGGAAAAAGCCAAAATCCAAAAAGCATTCCAGGAGCCAATACAATGTTTTAGGGAAGATATCCTGGAACCACACATAGTGCCAAAATGATCCCTGACACAAACTCTTTAACTCTTAGACGACTACTGGGACCAACCTCCTGATGACTCTACTAACGACCCCATACACTAAATGTCTAAATAAGGGATAAGTCAAAGAGTTGACATGGATAAAAGTAGCAAGCACAGTGCAACAATCTATACAAAACTCTCACCCAGCATAAACTGGAATGGCAAAACAGAATTCGTAGAGCAAGCAGACCCCAACATTACGGGAAAAAGGCTTCAATGATGATTATGATAATCTCTGGGACATATTTTCGTTCCTCTAAAAGTCCTCGAGCTAATTATGGATTGGCTTGAGCAAACCATTTCTTCTTTGGGAGTTGGCCTCAGAGTGACCACTGATCAATGTCAAAGTTGTGCTTAAAAACTTCATTGGTGGTGGTGATGCATCCCATTTACAACCCAGCACAATTTTTTTCCATATTAGGTAAGTACTCTCTAAATCTTAATCACAAGTAAAATACAAGCTGAGAATTTTCAGCAAAAAAGAAAAAATAAACAATACAAGTTGAGAATAAGATCCCAGGATCTCCATTATATCATTTAGACTAATATAACTGCTGCTCAAAGAAAAGAGTAGCAGGGTCTCCAGTGCACCCATCACATTCATATTACAATCGTCAGCCTATCATTTATGCATTAAAAATCATGCAGTCCAAAATTCAGATAAATATCTACATCAACCGTAAATGCGGCTAATGCACCTCCATTCAGTCTGCTAATTAGATTAGAAAGTACACAAATACATCCAAGCAGTAGAACATCTCACTAATCATCAAATTACAAAAGACACTTAGAATGCAGACAAATAGATTCACAAAGAAAGGAAACCAAAACTTTATACTCATTTGTGAAGTCTATAAATAGTTGAACTCCTAAGCACACAACAACTACCAAATTCTCTCCTCAAAAACTTGTGCAGTAGCAGTGAACTGTATTTGATATTAAACGACAGTTACAGTATGGGATACCTAAAAGTTATACATCCAGATACCCAATCTGATACGGCTTTATAATTTACTAAGCAAATGCTGTAAGACTGAGGCACCAAGTGACGACGCAGGTAGGACACCAATGACTTTTAAGCATTGCCTTCTGGAAGAGTGGATTCGATATTTGAAGGCATCAGAACATTGAAACCATCTGCAGCAGTTGATATAAGCATTCCCGGGATCTGAGCATGCCAGTGTAATTCCTTCAAGTCCTTCAGGCCCTGTTAAACAACCAAGAAGTTCAAATAAGCCATCATCATCTGAATATGGCATGTAGAACACTTTTTGTGGGCGCACTTGTTTGTAGGCAAAATTGCATTTAGCTTGATTATTTAGCAGATTAGGCATGATACACTCGGTTGAGCAATTCAGCAATGCAGATAACAGGTATCACGCCAGGCACGATAATATTTTAAAGTTTTTCCTCAAATCAACATCTGGTGACTGATTCAGATAATGATTTGCAATGGAAAAGAGCATTAAACATTATCTTAACCAATGGGATTCTAATTTCTCCACCAATCCAAGTGAACAACAGAATTGTTAACCCTCGAATATGCCAACATATTGAAACCGCTTGCAATTTCAGTTATACTTGATATGCATACACCCCGTAAAAGGAAAAGAAAGAATGCAACTTTTTTTCTCGCTGAGCCTAACATAATGACCTTCTCAGAATAAGTGAAAATTAAAAAAAAGGAACCTGATGGACAAAGAGCAGCTGTGGTGGCAAGTCATCAGGAGCATTCACTTGCTCTTTCATCTTGGCTTTGAATTCTGTCTCTTCCTCTTCATCCCTCTCTAATGAGAGGTCCCAAATCCTGGGAAAGCAAAGAAATGAAAGGAAAATCAGAAAACATTATAACCACACTGGATTCTTAGATTTGAGAAGTCTTACGTCAGTTGATTATCAGCAGAGGAAACAGCCAAAGTGGAAGGTTCATGCGGACTCCATTCAATGGATGTAATAGGGTGCTTATGGTATTGAAAATGAGCCACAAGAGAGTCACCCTGAGCACGCCCAAAAAAGTAAAACAAATCAAAACATAAGTTCCACGAATCAGGAAACAGAAATCAGCATATGACCAAGCATGCTCTTCAATCAAAGCCGAACCTAAAACTAGCAACAGTGAGAGAATTAGAGTTTGTTTCAGTTTGACTCTTTTATTATTTCCTGAATGAGGAATTAGTAAAGTCAGAGATATTTTCATGTAGAAAAGTTCAAATCATTCCAATTGCTGATTTTAAGGACTCACTTTCTTTGTTCAGCTGTTTTGTTAAATGAGATAGATGTAGATGTCAACAAAAAAAAAAGAAAATCTCATTAACACCAGGTTTATACTAGGAGGTATTTAGGAAGCACAAGATCACGGAACCTTTAAGGGCTTTGGGCAAGATTGCCTAGTTGGATGTGCCAAACCATCACCCCATTAATGGTGCATGCCATTTACATAATAAACTCATAACAGAAGAGCTCAATATCCTATATAAAAGTAAATTTTACAATTCCAACCACTAGTAAATTATGTAAGTATCTTACAAGGTTTAAAAAATATAAAGGAAAAAAATCACAGCATTCATACCGTAATCAACCTAAGATCACGAATAGAGAAGGTTCCATCATCACTTCCAGAAGCTATCATGCAGCTAGCCAGCCTAGTAGCAATTGCAATGACATAGATGAGAGTACTATGAGAATGTTTGATCAGATAGCAAAGTAGCATATATGCAATAAATTTCTAAATTACCGATTCCATGAGATAACATTGACATCTGCATCATGTGCCTTTACAGAAACTGCCGGTGATTTTCCAATGCGGGTATCCCATATGGCAATCTTTCCATCCACAGAACAAGACGCAAAGACATCTGCTTCTGTAGGACTCCACTAAACCAGCAAAAAAAAAAAGAAGCCAAACCAAAGTAAAAAAATGTATACATATATATTAGTTATATAACCACAACGAACATGAGAGAAGTTGCCATAATGACTGAGAAAATATACAGTACTCAGGCCTTGAGTATGTAAAAAAATCTACAGTGGTCTGATACTCCAGATTGTTGAATAGATAGGCCCTGCCATTAGTAAATCATGCCTAAAATATCTTCAGAATGAGAAAATCTACATTCAACATGCATAATATAAAACATTACATGGAAATAATCTTCCAATTCATTTTTTTTTTCACAAATGGTCTATGACTCTGGCCTACCACAGTGGGCCCATCAGATCAACTAACTGAATCAAAAGGCCACAGTGCCCTCATAAATAAACTCAAAGCTTGAGCAGACAGGCATATTCCTCAATCCAGGATTGTATGCCTCCTCTTAAACAAAATGCATACTTGTAGATCTTCAACACTTGCAGTATGTCCAACAAATGGATTCATATCCACATTCCATGTTCCACCGGATGAAGGCTCCCATAGGTGAATACAGTTCTTGCAATCACCTTCAAACATGAAAATGCGTCCTCAAACCATTAGAAAAATAGTCCTTGCAGATCTAGTTTCCCCAAGAAAGAAATCCAACCAAACACAAACACATATATAATACTGTACCAGATACGAGCCTTCCAGGAACAACAGGACTCCAGTCTATTGCATACCCCTCGTCTTTGTGCCCACTAAATTTCATCAAAGGAGTATGAGAAAATATGGATGGAGCTCCTGTGCTAACTTCTGCTTCTGATTCTGCTAAAGCATTCAGGTGAGAGGTGAAGTCCCAAACCTGCAAGGAAAGACAGTTGTTCAAATCCCCATCAAAAATGAAAAATATTTCAATAAGGTATGCTTTATGATGCAAAATGAACCAATGAACTCAGAGATAGCTTTTTGCCCCATTGGTTCGAATAGCCAAATTTTTGCTTTCGAATTTGAAAGGGCTGAGCTCTTTGATGACCATCACCATCGCTTAGACAGCAATGGGATAATGTCAAATATATACATTAGACAGCAATGTGATAATGTTAAAAAAAAAAGTGTTTTGTTACTGCTTTAAAAGAAAAGAAATGAAAAAAGAAAATTGATATGCTTGTTAAGTAGTTAATTTGCCGCACCTCTAATGCCTAAGCATTTTGGGTGTATTGGCTAGCAACTTGAGAAGGTATCAGAGCAAACACGTCCCCAGTTTGAATCCTCATAGGGGGAAGAAAAAGGCCCCATAACGCGTCTTGTGTGCGGGCGCATGTGCGCAGGGTAAAAAGGCCCCATGCCGCATCTTGTGCGGGTGCGTGCTTCGAGTCCAGGCAGTGTCCTGCCCCACGTTGGGGGGCCGGGGGTGAGGTTTTACCGCACCTTTAGTGCCTAGGCATTGTGGGTGACATCCATATGAGATTATTTATAACTGAAAAGGGCACTAGTTCCCTATTCATATAAGGCTCATCTTCTCAAGTATGAACAGAAAATTCTTACATTGTTAACCACACACATGCCATAATACAGTGCATGCGCCTGCATATGCCATATAGATTACTATTGGCATAAAATGATAGATGATTACACAATTTTCACCTGTTCTGCTTCAAATGCAGAGATTGGTCATCGAGATTTGGTGATCCTATCTAAGCATCTCAACTCTTCTTTGAGGCCCTTCAAATGGTGCTCCGTCAACATGAAGGAACCTTATTTGGGAAGGTATTGAAGATAGAGGAGCACATGTAAAACACACATTTATATCGCTATTCAATCAATCAATGAAATTTGATTCTAAGGAGCCCCACAGTATCCCAAAAGCAAAGATGTAGAGTGCTGAGTCAAAGAGTGGGAGGCATGGTTCAAAATAACGGCCGTTACGTTAAATAGAATATAACGGCCGTGATACAAAACGGGGTAAAAATCACCCAAAAAATGGTCCATAATGGCCGTTATTTTGAATATAATGGTCATACCGTTATAACGGCCATTATTTTCAAAATAACGACCGTTATAACACCCGACGGAAATTTTTTAAAAAAAATCCCTTTTGGCCTTCTTCTTTCACTTCTTTTATTATGTTTCTTCTCTGAGAGCTTCCTAAGGCTTCCTAAGGCCTGCTACAACTTCTAAGGCATAGAGGAGCACCTAAAGGCTTAGATTTAAGCTACTTTTGGGTGGATTTGTATGTGGGGAAAGCTTATGATATTTCAGCTTATTTTAGTATATACATCGATACAACAATGATGCAGGATGTTATAACTTGAGGAGACCATTATTTTGCTTTAAAGTGTGCACTAATGGAAAAAAAAAATATTAGTTTCTGTCATTTTATAATATTCTGGATATTTTGGATATTTTTTCGGATTTCTTTGGGGTCAAATAAAAATTCACTCTGCGATGGGCTGCGATGACCGCGAACTGTGACGCGATGACCGCGAACTACGATTTTAAACCATGGTGGGAGGACTTAGAAGAAAGTTTTCCTCCGAAGGAGACTAAACGCCACTATCACCTTGATCATTGTACACCATTACCATCTTGGGAAGCTAAACAAGCCCACAGTCCAAATTTCTAATGACAATTTGGAGTTCTGGTTCAACCAACTGATCACCAAGAAAAGAAAAAAGCAAAACAAAAAGAGGACAAGGAAGATAAAAATGTCACATTTCACGGATTTCAGGATGCATAAAGCTAAAGCTCTAAGGAATGCAAAAAGAAAAAATGACTACGAGAGAGCAAGGTGATGGCCCAACCTGAACATGACCGGTGTCTGCCCATGTTGCACATATATGCGGTTGTTGGTTCATTGAGCGTATACGATTTACACATCCATCATGTGTCACCTTACGTAGCTGTAACACAATAAAGTAGACAGCATGATGAGGTCTAGTTGAATGACATGTAGAGGAAAATACACTATTGATACAGTAGATGTGAGCCTAATAAATCAACACTATGTATTTGGTAGAAATATCTGGCATAATGTTAAAAAGTAAATCTTGCCTGCAAAACAGGTGGATCAGACACGCTTCCATTATTGTCATCCTCTTCATCACTACTACTCTCACTCTCCGCATCAGAATTATCATCAGCAGATGGATTAGGCACTAAATTACGCCTTTTCCCTGATATATTAGATAACTTAAAAATTCCAATAGAGTTCCACGATGCTTTCTCTGCCTGCAAAAAACAACATAAATGACAACACAATCCAACCGTTCAAAAAGAGAGTTTCACACACCACAAATTTCCAGAGTCATGTCAATTATACATGCTCACCACAAGTTTCCAGTATATATGTGTTGTGTGTGTGTGCAACTCTTACAGTCCCGACTAATAAGTAATTAACACAACACAGTTACCTGAGTCCCAGCCACGCAATACACAGAATGCGGGAACTCTGTCCGAATCAATCCCAAGGAGTCACGCACAATATCAAAGCTGAAAATCCAAACACCATAAGAAGAAATGAAAACAAAATATTAATAGATGAGGAGGAGGACAACGATGAATCTCATGCCTTAAACAGGGCCAGCCAATATGAAAGGCGTGAAGGGAATTGTATGCCGATGGATCACATTGAAGCTCTTCTCCTTCTTCCAATGTGTCTACACCTGGTTGCCACACCTACAACAGCATCATCATCATCATCATCATCATTTATATAAAATAATTGGGGAAATGTGAGGTTTTGTTATTAAAATAAAAATAAAAAACTCTGAAGAATAAAGAGAGAGGAAATAGGGGCTAAATCGAGATATTACCTTGGCAGGAGTTGAAGGAATGGATTCAATCGAACTTCCCTCTGCTTTCTTTGAGCCCTGCAGACGACAAATTCCTTCATAACATAAGCACCTAAGTACATGAAAATAGAGAGGTTTTTAACACAAGCAGAAGTTATAATGCAGACTACCTTGTTTTTACGCTTCAATTTCTTTGCGTTTTTTAGACTGCGAACCATCTTTACTTTTTAGGAGCTGCAACAACTATCAGGAAAAGTTTCTAGTTAGAGGCTGTTTAGATGATAAAAAGTGGCAAGTGGGGATCCACAAGATAGAAAAATTGGAAGAAAGCTGGAGGCTAAGAAGCAGCCCATTGAATCACCACTTTCCACTTCACTCTTGTTTGCTAGTCACCACCAACCAGGAAAAAAAAAAGGACAGGAGCTTGTGGCACAGTGGAAGGCGTTCATTAATCATTATTGCAACCTTGAGGGTATGGATTCATGTTACTAATCAAAATTTTATACATAAATTACATATATATATATATATATATTCTCTAGTGATTCATATAAAGGGGAAATTTTTTCTTAGCAACTTAAAGAAAAAAAAACATAAAGGTCAGTAAATCAACTATGAGACCTATCCAATATTCATAATCCATGACATACCCATCTAAGGGACAGTTCAACACAAGGAAGGTTCAAATAAATTTTTTTACTCTAAAAGTACACTCATCCACATAAATTTATTGCATAATTGGAAAAAAAAAATGGTCTTAACATAAAATAAGAAAAGGGTATTTCCAACACCCATTCATTCACAAATCACAATACCACATCTCTACAACCAATACCCATGTACACTAAAACATCTCTACAACCCCCCTTATCAACAATAAGCCATCTGCAACACCCAAAGCACTCACCAACACAAACCCAATCCAATCACTCATTTATTAACCATGTCTGTGCAAGACCCACCCCACCACCCACGCGCCCTTATCATTAAACTGCCCTCATCCCCTTTCATCAGAATATCCAATACAACCAAAAATTAAAAAAAAATAAAAATCATCACTTTTTGCATCAAACATCCCAAACTTAAACAAGATAGTGCCATGTTCATGTCATATATATCTGTATTTGTCTACTATCTGTCTATTTACATATGTGTATGTAAGTGCTAAGCTTTTGAAGATAACAGAGAAGCTAAACAAGCTGCTACATGCATTGGGGTTAATGAAAAGAAGAAGAAGAAGAAGAAGAAGAAGAAGTTTTCAGACTTACCAATAAGTTGGCAGGGATGGAGTAGCCGTTCGTTCTGCTCAGACGGTGGAGAAAAGAGAGAGGAGTGGTTTTGTTGAGAGGAAAAAAAAAGGGGAGGGTTTAGGGCAGCCAACAGGCCGGGTTCGGGTTGTTGTGATACATGGCTGTAGCCGGCCCAATAGAAATTTAAGGTCCGTACTCAGCATTAAAAAATATATATATTCTTTTCTACTATGCTAATAGGGGATAAATTATAAACTGATCCATTCCGGTTCGGGTCCTAGTTCTACTAGTGAGAAGAAGGAACCAGAATCGATTAAGAACCAGCTTCCTTGTTCTAATTCTGGAACCGCTAATAAGAAGATGGAACTAAAATCAGACCAGACCTTATTTCATATATGGGAAGGGTCCGAGGTAGAGAATGATTTGGAAAAAATAATAAGCATTTAGGATGAATTCTCCAAATTTGAGGTAATATGTCACGAGCTAGAATTGTATCCGGACCCTTTTAGGTCACAGGTTAAAAAAAAAAACTTAGGCCCAGACCTATTTACTTATCAAAACATAAATAATGACCCAAATCCAGTTATTAACAAGTTGAAACCTTCATGTAATCAAAGAATCGGGGAGTCATTTACATCAAAAATGCTATTAGTATGATACAATTCTACTGCTCATAGGGACGGGACCCATTATAACTCACTACAAGTGAGTCAATGCGCTCGGTGGGTTTTATTTATTTATTTTGTCAAAGTTGGCCTAGTAGATGAATCCCTTGGTGAAACTGTTGGAGCGAGTGTGCCATTCACTACAACCACCCTATGATTAAATTTGGTGAGTGGGGTTGCGTGAATTCAATCAACTCCTTTGTTATTTGTTAATGCTCCCATGCTTGTTCCATCATTAGATGACTGCAGCAGCCCACCACAATTTCATTATCTTTTATTTTGCAGCTCACTTTGAGATAATATGGTTAGCTTGTGGGGCAGAAGTTAGAACCCACTGTTTGGATTGGTTAGAATAGATTTTTCTACTGAAGCTGGCTTTACCTTTTCCATGGATGGGCATCCTTTTATATGCTTTTCACAATTCACGAAGTGTTACACCTACGTGCTAAAGTCATCTTCAATCATTTTATGTGTTTTAGGAGGCAAGTCACATTTATTGATAAAGTAAAGTAAAGCCCCGCATCCCACATCACCGTAATAATGTCATGGCAAGGTTTGATACCTATTTGGGCTTTCCACCTATTAGTTTAAGCTTTTGGGTTGGTACATGACTTCTTATATGGTATGGTTCCGATTTCACCGTTCTTATTATGCCCACGTGGCAGGTTCATCCATGAAATATGTTGGCCTGTACGTGAGGGGAGTATTGGTAAAGTAAAGCTCCACATCTCCTATCGCCCAAGTAATGCCTTTGGCAAGGTGCTTCTGAGTTGGTACATGGTATTTTACAACATTATCTCATGTTAACCTTCTTCTCTATGAGTTTGAGACTTGTGCCAAACCATAGCAAATAGCAGGGGAAGAAGTCAAAGTAGGAAATACCCTAAATTATACTTCACTAAAATATTCAAATCTTCCCCCTTTTTTATTAAATGAGCCAAAAGTTATATACTTTTTTGAAGTTTTCCCAAAATAGAATTTGTCAACTTCATGGTTTTGGGGATTTGTTAATATTTACTACTTTATCTTCAAAAAAAATAAAAGAATAAAAGGTACCCACCATGGAAAAACATTCGGTTGTTATTCTTCAAAGTCCCCTTGCTAACAATCCCATTCACGTTCTTATGTTGCAGCCCATCAGTGCCACTTGTCTTCTAACCATTAATGACCCCACTATATATATATTATTAATATATATATATATATGTAATTTGATCATTTAAGCTTGTTCACAGAAAAAATATGATAAATAAACACAATACAATTACAAGGAATTTAAAGATTTTATCTATAGGAATTTGACTCCGGGTACAATGACACTAGATGCTAGATGGGCTCAAGATTGAGGATCAAGGGCCTTGATATCCCTTTTACAATCCCAAGAAGACACAAAATTGCTGAAAGTAAATTGTATTAGTCACAGGCTTTCTTGTGTTGTCAAGATGTTAGTGCGTTTGGTTGGCAAACTCTAAATGAGGTATATCTCCTATCTAGCCATCATCATGATCATTTGCTTGTGCATGGGAACGTTGATGAAACAATCACCAGCAGTATGGGCTCATGTCTCCTCTTGTAAGTGGTTGAGGCCCACCTCTACCATATCATTGGTGGGCCATTGCAGTTCATAATGATGAAAAGCCATTGGAACCAAATAGGGTTCCAACATTGGGCTGGTTTTAACCATGCAGAACTTGGACTTCGGGTAATCCGTGGGTCGGTCATTTTAGTTCTGGGTTCAAAAGGACCTAGGCCCAGCCTCAATCATTTACATAGTTTGAAGGTCCTGGCCTTAAAATGAGTACTGATGTGGGATGTTGGGCTCAAGTCAGGCCCAACATCAGTCATCCATCAGACCTGGATCCCAAAAAAGGGGAGCTCGTTCAAGGATGTTGGGCTTATAATAGGTTTAATGCTTACTACATGTATTGGGTTGCAACAGCATTTTAAAGCACTAAAGATCCAATTGAGCCTTGTCTTCACCGGCAAATGGGTCCAAGGAAAAGCTGTCTTAGTTTTTCAAGTCCCAAGTCTATCATTTGTTATTGCTATTATTTTGTCTCCTACAATGTTGATATGAGGCCTTTCCACCAACCATGCATGTCCATGGAGAGATTGGAAAAGGTTGATGTCCAGGGGCAAAACTGGTAACCATAAAGATAACTGGTTTTCCATGGCTAACATTCTCTTTTTCCCCTATCTGCTAAAGGGTTTTGTACTTTGTGATGAGATTAAATAGATCCTTGTGAGAGATGTTTAGGTGTGATTTGAGAGAGAGAGAGAGAGGATCAGGCGACCTACTTTTCTTCCTAACGTTTGATCCATTCTTAGCCATCTTTTAACAAAATATTCAAACCTATGTTTTTTCAGTTCTTGATCTTCTTAGCCATTTTGATCCAAGTTAAGAGAACTATATACGGTGCAGAGGTGGATGAGCATGGATGTAAGAATGACCTTTACACCTTAAGCAACATATGCATAATTTTTTTGGTACAAATAGGTGCGTGCGTTCAATTGCCAACACACTGTTGGTTGAGTAGTGTTGACACATAACTATCACACATACATGTAGAGGATCAAACTATAGGTCTTCAAGTTGAAAGCATCACTCCTTATTAGTAGGCCAATCGAGAAAAAAAAATATTTTTCTCAAATATCTCTCTCAAGCCCAATCATTCTTGGTTCCTACTAAGCTACAGGTGCAATTTATCGTGGACTGTAGCTTGATCAAGTAAGAAAGTTTATTTAGTGATTTATTGTATTTTAAAAAATTATGCATCATATCATATCTTGATGATCTAATCTAAAGGATGTTGATCTTATACAGGAATGCATTATAGCTCCAGTTTAGTTACCATATTTACTTTTACTCAAGCTATTTTATTAAAGTTAAAGCAAATTTGAAGAAACCATTGTCTGGTAAGATGTTTCAGCTTAGTGTACAAACTAAAACATTATCTAATTTTGCAACCATCACTCAAACTTGAGGAACTACTGTCGCGTTTGGCAACCAAATCCTCCAAGAACAAATTTCCACATTTCAAAAAATTGCGGAAAGCCCATATTGATACTTGTAAATTTGGGTCACTTGAGATCATCTTATTTTTTAGGATTCTAAGGTTTGATCCTCCTCAGTTTTAGAATTTTGAAAGTCTTCATCTGAAAGAGGAATGGCATAGATTTCTTAAAATATGTTGATTCTGCGTTTATTACCAAAGTAACCTAACAAGTCCTCAGTTATATAAATCCTTATTAGGAAAGCTTATTCCAATGGCAAGGTGATCGAAATCCTCAATCTATGGATTCCTCGCCTACTACCAGACATTAATGTAACATGATTGATATTAATTGGGATGTGGATTTTCTTAAGGCCATGTATTGGGCTTAGTCCTTGAGGTCTTACAAACTCAGTCATTGAAATCTTTTTGCATGCCTGAAAATTAAGTTCTCTCCTCCCTAGCCCAGCACAATTGCAAAATTTCATGTCCCTTTATGCTAAAACTATTGAGCTAGGGTGATTTAAAATTGGGTCTTATTCATTTGCAGTCTCAGATCTGTCCCAGTTGCTATTGGGTCAGAAAGAAAACCCAAGTTTAATGGATTTAAGGCCAGTCTTAGGCCCTACTAATGACATAAAATTACTACTAACAGCCCAATGTATGTTCCTAATCTCTGTCTTCTTAAATAAGCACGTGAACGTTGGCAAGAAAACAACTCATCACACTTGCCAAAATTTAGTTTCTTTCCGATGATGATGGGATATATAGCTTTGAACAATAGTCTGATTCCTTTAGCTGCTAAGTATTTAAAAGATTTCAAAGTTTTCAACCCTATTAGTTATAAACCACGGAAATCACGGGGTCTTAGATCCTTATCAATCTTCATAATTTCTTGACTCCCCAACTGCAATCCTGACTCCTGCAACTGCAAGCCACATGGGTTAGTTTGACACTTCCTCTCACATTATCAGTACAAGTGAATTTGTAGAATCACCAATGATCAGTGGTCTGAATAAAGATGATCATGTTGGTTCAACCTTCCATTCCATGTATATCTATCATGTGAGTCTAGATCCCTGAGGCTTTAATCTAGAGAAATTTCAAGTCAAAAGGAGTACTGGATGGAACTCACCAATTAAAAGTAAAATCCATTTATGTCTATATGGTATCTTAGAATTTTATGTCAATCCAAATTTTCTTCCCTCATTGGCTTGACAATTTGATAAGAAAGACATGATAATGAATGTGCGTAAAATTATCTTAATCTATTCTTTTATCAAAGGGTCTGTCTAGAGGCGGTACAAACTCATATTGATGTAAAATATGAAGATATTTATCTCATTCAATTTAAAGGCATTTATTTTAAATGATTTAGATTAAAATTGAAGGAACCCAAGCCTAGGAGGATCCGGACTACTATCATCCACTAGCGGACCCAGGTTTAAGAGTCTGGGATCTCCCATACATGAAAACGATTTAGAATTTTTAAGAATCCCCCCATAAATTATGAAGATTTATGTACATATTTTAACGTTTGTCCATTCTCCTAAAATTTCTTTTACAAAAAGCCCCCCAAAGTTCAATTTCGTGTGTCGGCCACTGCTTCATATTTCATTACCTTCTAAATGGAAGTGTGTGTGTGGTGGACAAGAATCAGAAGAAGTCAAAATAAGAAGACTCTAAAAAGGTTTCAATGCCACCTCGAAAGGATCAGAAATAAATGCAGGTGGCATGTTACATGAATTCCGTGATCCTAAGTCATTGTTACATGTCTCGTTTTTCCATCTATGAGGAGAAACTTTTATATTTCACACCTGCTAATGTTTTAAGCAAAGTCAACCATGTGATATCACATGAATCTAGGATGAGATTTATTCATGATTTGGAGGGCCATCATTCATCAATTTGATGCTTTGTCCATTAGCTGTAAATAGCATAAGTCAAAATGTTCTTTTCATTCATTCTATTTTAAAAAACGAAGATGAAGAAGAAAGAAGGTCTTTACTGGTTTACACCAACTAATGACTTGGGTTGGAAGATTAAGATAAATACATTAAAAAAAGAGATTGAAATTAGACGACTGTGTAATGATAGCTAGGATTATATCGTTTAAGCACCGACTCTTAAGGGAGGAGTAGAATGAAATAGAATTGAGTATCAATTGAAGATAAAAATGAAAATTGAGAGAGTTGGAGGGGAAAATCACAAAATGACATAAATAGTAATTTTAGTTGTGACAATATGACAAAACAGTACTCTTCAAATGCACAAAATAACAAAAAAAGTACTCTTAAATAGAGGTGACAAACGGGTTCGAAACTCCTAGCCCACGCCCGTTGCAGGTCAACCTAACCCTACCCACATTAACCTGCATAACCATTGAAAGATAATGAGGGTCAGTTAATCCGCATAACCCACATCCAAATATAAATTTATTAACAAGAGTCTTTTAAGGTTCTAACCATAACAAAAGTTTAATTAAATTAGACCTAGACTAGTAAGTAAATTCTTAAAATGGAGATAAGATCTAAATGAGCAAACTTTAATTTCCTAATTCTTATTGGTGTAATTTAAAATATATCATGATATGCAATATGGACAAGCTCCGCCTAGATTATGATAATTGATAAGCCTAACATTAATCTACTTCTTATAGAGTTTTAAACCAAACATAGCATGAGCTCTGTCATTACTTGATTATTTTATTTTATTTATGTCATACCCAATGCATTTTATTCATATCCACAATCCTTCTAAGAGAGAAAAGGACATAAAACAACTCACCTGGTTGATAAAAAAGAAAGAGAGAGAATGATTTATACCTTGAGTAATAGTATATATTTTTTAAATAAAAAATATAGAAAAAGAATAGAAAATCTAATCGAAATAAAATAAATTTTTCATTAAAAAAAAAACACCGTACATACACTCCATAGAATTGAATATTGAGTATAAGTTTTAGTTGCAGAGCACTTGATGCTCATATTAAGAAGAAAGAAAAGTGTGTATGATCCCTTTTTTTTTAAGTTTTAGTCACTTCTTTTGCAACATAATTGATACACTGCTGAGTGCTGAGCCCAAGGCATATGGCTTGGACTCCCAGATAGGTCCCTTTTGGGTCCATGACTGTTTTTGTTATCTCTCGATCTGTGATGGTATGGGACCATGGGTTTATGGATATGGGTTGCATTCTAAGTGGGCCTGAAACTCTCTTTGTATGTTTCCTATCTAATCTCATCTTCCATTGCAAAAGCAAAAGGTATTTTGAAGATTGTGAAAAGCATGTGAAGATTATGGGCTGCCAAAAACAAGACACGTAAGTTTGAGAGTCAGTAATACTATAATAACTCTCTCTCAATCAATCAATCACAGGTGGAGTACTTTCACTTTGTATGAATTCGAGGTAACCTTTAATAGACTTTCTCTAGCCAGGAAACGGCAAGTTGTTCATATGAGCACAGGTCATGGAGCCCACCTAGAGCATGTCCATCAAGGCCGGGAGCATATATAGATGGAAAGAATAGCCAGCCCTTGCTATTTATTTTACACTCCTGAATTTTAATAATGTTTTGAACGTAACAATTTATGAGATTCAACCCACAATAATGAGTGGAGTTTTGATGAGTATAAAATTGGGTTAGTTCCAAATCATGAGATGACAAGACCATAAAAAGAGTTATACCGGTCAAAGGAGACCTTGAGTGGGTCTTGTAGAATTGGATTATTCGTGCAATTTACTCCTAGAAGAAAACACCGGTTGAGAATTAGCATTAGTTACAGCTTGGTTTTTATGCATTAGAATACGTGATTTATTTAATAAGTGGTTAAAAGTGAAGTTTAAATGTTAATTTTCTAAAACGAGCCACAAATAACTCTTCTTTTAAAGGGGAGATGAGATCAAATCAGCTTTAATTTTAGGACATGCAATTAAAATAAAACAAAAACGAATATCAAGCCATCACCATAGTATTTCCAATACTATATCGTTTAATGCAAACAAACAGGCCATAATCGGGATCATCGAAATACTCCGTCTTTTAATGCAAACAAACAGGTCATAATCGGGGTCATTGTGATGAGGGATTTTAAAATGAGGATCAATTTAAGGTCATCTTGCATGCACTTTATTCATGTAGTTTGTTCTGTGGAACAAACAAGATTCTCATTGTTTTTAGCAAGGAATAGGATTAATAGGGTCCATCCGTCATACTTGTGGAATTATATGATTTGAGGTTGGATGAGATGAAGATTTTCTTAAAAGGATCTGAGTTGGAACTGCTCCTTGAGTATTACAACATCCAGCCCATGATATATCTTGCAGTCCTAAAAGCTTTCACCTCCACCTCTGCTGGTGCTAGAATTATTGAGTTTGTCTAACCTATAATTGAATTGGCCTTATTCATGTAGTATCAGTCATGTACCAGTTGTCATCAAAAGTGACCTTAATTTATGTTTTCTTAAATAAAGCACGGGAATCTTGCCAAGAAAACGTCGCATCATATACTAACCAGGAGTTAGTTTCTTTCTAGTAATGATGGATAGAAACATTTATGGGGTTGCTTAGCTACTAAGTATTCTTAAGATTTTCAAAGTTATCGACCCTATCTGTTACAGTCCACGGGAATTATGAGGTCTTAGATGCTGCTCATCATCAATCATCTAAATTCCTTGAACCCCAACTCACAAAGATTTCTATTTGAAATGTAAAACTGAGAACAGCTCCTTACTCTAGTAATAAGGAATGACAAATTTCATTGGAAGGTCCAAGCTTCCACCTAAAGGCATATCATCAGCTAGTCATTGAATAGGGATGTAAACGCGCCTTGACAGCGGCCGTACATAGGACAGGCCTTGCCATCCACAGGCTGGCTCATGAGCTCATTTATGATAAATATTTGATCTTTTTTTTTTCTTTTTGTAAAAAGTAAGTTGAGTGAAAATTGGAAATGAGAGGTTGGATTTTAGAATGTGTTACTCTACTGCAGCTGGTGAAAAACTTGAAAATAGGATAAACTTATTGGGATGTTGTTTAGGTGGCATGAAATATATTGATGAAAGATGAGTTGTTGATAGATTACTTGATATATAATAGGAGAAAAGTTAGAGATTGTGTTTCAAAATGAAAAGGGAGACATTGGGAATGAAATAGAAATAATTTCTGACCACATTCAAAGAGCATTTTATATCATCCATGCAGGGGAAATATTCAAGAAAATTGGAAATTATATGGGCTTGTCTTACAAGGCCTATCAAGCAATGGGTCGTGCCGTGCCGTCCCTAGGATGGACTGAGCTGGGCCGGGCCGCAATATTAAGTCCATTTACATTGGGTGCATCATGGCCCACGTCATGAATTGAAAGGGTGGTGATTGATTTTTTTTCCCCCTATGCATTGACTTCATGATCTGATAGCACATGCCGCTGTGCCTTCAGGAAAGAAACAAGGTAAATGCAGATGGCATGTTACACATGTTTCATGATCCGATTCGGAAGTCATTGCTGTATGTAGAAACTTTTCTTTCACAGCTACTTTTTCTTAGGCTAAGCCTAACCATGTCAAATCTAGGATGAGATTTTATCTATGACTTGGTGAGCCACTAATTACATGCCTAGTCCATTACCTTTAAGTATTATAAGTCAAACTGTTCTTTTCTTCCTTGTTAGAGAAAGAGGGAAAGATGTAGGTCAGTAATTACTAGTTTACTGTTTACATCAACTAATAGCTTACTTGGAAAAAAAAAAAAAAAACTAATAACTTGAATTGGGAGATTACAGAAAACAAATTAAATAAAACTTGAAAGCAGACTGCCCTATATGACAGCTAGAATTGTTTGCAGAAGCACCAATAGTGTTTCTGCCCACAGGTAGATGTATCTGGACTAGGCACTTGATCAATAAGAAAAAAATAGTTTTGGCCCAAAAAAGGAAGCAAAGCCATTGGAAATGAGATTGTAATGTGAAGGATGTAAGTTTTAAATGGTAAGTATTCTTTATAGAAATAAATTCTATCACTTGTTTAAATTGGTCATATTTCTAGATATCCATTGTTTTTCATATTTCGTACATATTCAACATATCTACTTTCATATAGAAGATGACGCGAAGTTATCAAACATGAATAGAATATGTGTCAGTTAGGGGCCTTATTTTTTTGGAGGATTTTTTTTTCAAAATTCATGTTTGGGAAGATTCATAAATCTCTCAATGCCATCCTCCAAATGGATTAAAAAATGCTCAAATATAGGTCAACGTACATTTAAGAAGGTGGAAGTCTAAAAGTTTCTAAAAGTAAAAGTGACTTTTCAAGAGTTTGATTTTTAAAATTAGTCGAACAAAGAAATTCAAATGCTCTCAAGAAATTATCTGAGACTAATGTCAACAATTCTCCACACTTGTAATTTTCATTAGAAAAATCAAATAAATAAATCCTAAGGGCACGTTTGTGTAGCCCATTTCCGCAGAAAATGAGGTGGTTTTCTGCGGAAAACTTTTGTTTCATGTGTTTGGTGCAGCAGTTTTTCGCAAAACTGCTTTTTCACCACGTCAGCTATTTCCTTCTTAGACCTAAAAATAGGCTTCCTATCAAGGTATCAGAAGTCCATTTCCACATAAAACTGACCCCCCATTCACTCACTCTATCCCCCACCCCACCCAGCCACTCTATTTCTTCCCCCACCCCACCCCACCCCACCCGACTCCACATACATACCAACTCATCCACCCAATAGTTTTCACTAAAGAAACTTGCAGTTGCACCAAACAACATTAGCACCAATTCATCGAGGAAAAAGTTTTTGCACCAAACATAAATTTCTAACTTCTTTAGAAAACCTTTTCTAGGGTATTTAAAAACCAGAGAATTTGTTGATGTGGCAATTTCATCTTTCCATAGAAGTTGGCTCTACACAAACGTACCCTAAGTGTAAATCGGATTGATCGTGCACCTATTTGATGAAGATGCATGGGTGCTATACTCTTAATGTATATTCGTAGTCATCACTAGACAAGTTTTAAGTATTCTAGTCCATTTTTTTCAATCAATGAGCATATAGCTCGCTTGTAATGTCTAATTCTAGCCTAAATCTCGCTTCATTCATATTTACTCAATTATTTATAGTTAACGATGCTGAATTGTTTTAGTCATTATTTTACAACATAATTAATACATTGTGGAAAACAACTTTAATGGATACAACTCACACTTAAAATGTTCGTGTGGTTAGAAAGTTCAGTTTTAACTTGGAAGTCCTGCCTTCGAATCCCTTAAGACCTTACCCAATACATAGGGCTAGTGGTTGGTTCTATATATCCATGGGTTTACCAATGATCAACCAAAGGGGGGTTGGCGGGTTCCCAAGTTACCCAAAAAAAAAATTAATGGATACACTGGTAGCTTTGTGGTGAAGCACATTTCTTCCATAGGAAAAACAAGCGATTAACTTCCATATGTAACGCTCAAAGTAAGGGATTTGGGTTTGTGTGTGTGAGTATTTATACTCTAGGAAAAAAACAAATTTAATTGAAATTTAGCTCACAACCTGCATGGTGCAGCCTATTATGAGTCCAGGACATGCACTTGCAGACCAACATATTGAGTTATGAGAGTACTTGCCCCCGTCTGACCGCATAGTCTCTTTTTAAATCCAATCAATAATCGGGTCTTAGACAACCAATGCCCCATAAAAATAAAAAAAATAAGCCCTCACCCTCTAAAACAACAAAATAATAAATAATAAAAAAGTAAAATTCTGATCATCGTACGCCCTCAAATAAAAATCCAGGGTCCGCCAACGAGAAGTTTCCCATTAGATGTCACAATATTTTGAAGGTTGTGGAAAGCATGTGAATCTTATGGCCTGCCAAAACAGACATCTACCCATCAACTAAACCAATTCATTTCTCAAGAGTCCTTGTCACAGTGGGGCTAGAGTAACAAAAACGAGCTCTCTCATGCCTAACAAAGCCTATTTCAGTACCCATGTGCTCCTGATTTTTGCATTGTTACATTAGAAAAAAAAAAAAAAAACAAGAAGCAGAAGAAAGACTTCAATGTTGGACTCACCAGAAATTTGTGATAGGAAAAATTAATGAATGAATGCAGTTCGAGTGGTTCATCAGCACGTCTCTCTCAACTCACAAGCTTCTGGTGAGAAGAGCATCGTGTACGTTACAAACTGATCATATATATATCCTTTCACATCATCCATGTGTTATACATATCCCCACCCCCAAAGAAGCCTGATGACCATGAGGGATGGATTACAATATACAGATAGGAGTCCTTTCTCTTCTTGTGAATTCAGTGCAGCAGTTATTGCTGCATGCATATTATAAGCAGGGCCGGCCTTGAGCAGAGGCCGTAAGTGCCCTTGCCCCGGGCCCATTTTTCAGGGGGGCCCAAAATCCCTTCTATTTTTTATTTTCTTTTCAATCATTTAGTGGGGGCAGGGCTCATCTAATGGATTTCATCATCCTAGGCATCAATAGACCCATCATCAAATCATCTGAGAGTTCTTATTGCATCACTTATTTGAGCATCCATCAATGGGGCCCACCAATGATATTTTATATTTGATGGTTGAAATTCTGGGAGAATTTGGTCTAGCGTTGGGATGATTTTGGATTTTTTTTTTTTTTACAAACAGATCATCAAACCTTCAGCCCTTCACCCGTTCTTCTCATCTGTTAGTGGAGCCCACCAATGATTTTTTATTCTCCATAGATGATGCTTAAATTCTGGTCTGAGTTATCTTTCTTCTCTTTTTTTTCATCATCAACCCATTGCTAATTTTTCACATCAGTGGGGCCCACCAATGATATTATCATATATGATGGCTGAAGATGCCTAACTTTTACTCTTGCCCTGGGCCCTGAAAAATTCAAAACCGGCCTTGATTATAAGATGGAATACATAAGGCTTGTGAAAGTCATGTATGGTAAAAGAATTAGCTAGCTTTGTTTAGTGAATGGGATCTCTTCAAGAGGGATTTCAAAACATATATAAGATGGGGTTTCAATTCAATTACATTTTGCATGCACCTTATTGGAGCAGGTGGTTAGGTTGGCCTAACGAGATGCCCATCGTTTCTTCTTAAAATGGGTAAGGTGCTAATAAGTGTTGTAATAATATTTAACAAAGCTATGCCATTTGTTAGATATAGACAACACAAGCCAGGAAAATGTTCTCTCATGAGAGACAGCTCGATGGGGCCTACTTGGGCCCACCTTTCTTCAGAATAGCCCCTTTGATACTGTGGTCGATCATGTCATGATCTAGCATCATATCCAACTTTACAATAATTGCATATTGACTCAGCGCAGGACTAATTAAATCTCAAAAGGATATACAGGTACGATGTCATTTAATTTAAGAGTTGTTAAATCAAAGATTAGGATAATCTTGTGTAGCTGATTGTCCCTATGGAGACTTTGTCTTCAGTCGGTCTTCCTCTCATGAATAGACATAATTTAAGTGGGCCTATGACCTGAACTGCCTATGAGTAATATGCATGCTGCTCACAACCAACACAACATGGAAAAACTCAACTGAAATGACCAGCCTCCTTGCAAATCATTAAGAGATGGGCCTAGCCTTTCTGAATTTCAAAATCATTCATCGTGGATTAAACGTTGGATTGATTAAATATTTTATTTGTGATTAATACCATCAGATTGATCATTGATTAAAGATTCATATTGTATTGAAATTCTCTTTGATTGTTCGCGGCACCAATGTTATTGGGATTCTCCCCTATATATTACATTGAAATGAGTCAATTGCCAAAAACTAACTAATGTTACTACATAAAATTTACAAGTACTTTTGGGTCAATGCAATATTTACAAGTACTTTTGACGAAAGTAATTTCATAAAATTTTCAAAATGATGCAAATGGTGAGCTCTACATTGTGATTCTTAAATGTTGGGCCCCAATTGCCACATAAAATAAGAGTTTTTCTCTACATTGTGGTTTCTAATCCTAAATGAGATTAGAACCTTGTCTTCTTCTATGCTGGTGGTCTTCAAGCATGTTGTATGGTCGGTTAATGCTACCACCGATTTGATTATTTTAGTGTTGCTTCTTTGTATGTGTTTTTTTTTTTTTTAATGAGGTTTGGTATAAGGCTTTGGTACCTTTCCTCGTTCTTTTGGTTTCTTTGTTTTGATCTTTTCTTTGTTTTAATATGAGTTTCGTTACTGATAAAAAAAAAAGAGTTTTTCTTTTAATTTTACCAAACAAGACTAATTGTAATTTAGAACTTTTATTTTGAACATTAATCTAATTAGACCTTATTAATTAGACTAGAGTTTCCAAACAGCCCATAAAGGTTAGACATTGGGTGGAGTTTGAACCTGTTTTTTTTTGTAGAGAAGGAGAGGTGCCTAACCATAAAAGCAAAGATTAGACACTTTAACAACTTCCCATGGCTTAATGACAAAATCCTCTCTATATTTGATGGGCTAGTAGGTGAAGGTCCCACAATCTTTTCCATGCATCATATTATAAACAGCAATCCAGAAATCTCCACATGCAACCATTTCATATGCTGAATGGCATTATAAGAAAAACTAAATAAATAAATATACCAAAATAGATCTAGATGGGGATAAATCCTTTGAAAGAAGAGAACTTCTCTTTTTCTGAAATGAGTTTCACTCCAACAGGAGCAACACCTCAAATTGACATCTAGATTTAGACATATAGGATACTCACATGTTTTAGGAATAATCATAGGAAAGAAAAGTCAAGATTGAATTCATTTAAGCCGATTCATCCGCTTCACTCAAGACTCAGACCTTGACATGAATCAGGATTCTTGCCTCCCTAGTAGTGGTGCTGGTTACTCACATAATTTAAATGGCTTATAAGAATAAACGCTACCTCGGCTATTAAAATTCAAATTGTCCAAAATAAATGGCTCTTTGGTTTATTTGTAGTGCAGCTTATCTATTAAAAATTTAAACACCCACATGATAAAAAAATGTGAATAAAGCAATCTCATGCATTATTAACTGTACACATTAATGTGGTTTTTATCCAAACAATCGAACTAATTAATTACCATGAAACCAAATCCAATTGGAGTGAGATGTGGGAAAAATGCAAACATCATCAAAAGCGTGTCCACTTTAGGCAGATCAAAGTACTAACAGGTAGCCCACATTGTAAAGTTCTACTCCTTTAAATCACAATTTATCTACGTCAAAGCCTCTCATGATAGTGGATGACTTTTTCCTCCGCATCGGTGTCATCCATGGGATCCAATGAAACCAAGCGGGTCCTACCTTTGGTGATAGTCTAGATGCGTGCTCCCGCCTTTGTTGATTATTGTCTTCTGCTAGGCCCCGCACAGAAGATAAGATAGCCGAGAGGGACTATGACTTAATTGTACTAATTTCATGCAACGTGCGACATTTATTTTCTAAACCATGCACTACATGTTTCATTAGTGAACCTACCACAGCCCCAGTCATACTGGTTCCCCAGATCTGCAGTCCAAATATTCCAAAATGTTGACCACACTCCAACTTGGGAAAAAACATTGGGCCCTTCCTTTTCAAGTTTGTTTATTCATATTCATGGATCATGCCAAAATATGTATGACCGTGACGAATGGTGGACTAGATTATAAATATTCATTCGACTCCTGTTAGCACACACGTACGAGAAACGCAGCAGTTGAGGACAAAGCATAAAAAAAAAAAATCTTCGCCGGACTTATCGAAACCCCAGACCTAACCACGGTTGAATTCTAACTCTTCTCTTCTTCTTGCTTTCCTCTCTCTTAATTTTCTCCCTTTCCAAACAATCCTCATATGCGCAGAGAGAGAGAGAGAGAGTTTTTAGGGCTTTAGGTCAGTTTAGTAATGACATATAATGCTAGTAAGAGAGAGAGAGAGAGAGAGAGAGGGCTTTAGGTCAGTTTAGTAATGACATATAATGCTAGTAAGAGAGAGAGAGAGAGAGTTTTTAGGGCTTTAGGTCAGTTTAGTAATGACATATAATGCTAGTAAGGGACCAATAAAACATTTCATCTCACTAACTATAGGTTAGTTTCTTTCTGATGACAGGGTGGGAAAGTTTATCTTACTACTTAGCTGCTAAGCAGCTGTAAGTGCCTAAAAATTACGGACTTAGGTAATGGAGGATCAAGCTCCTGATTTGTGGTTTTAAAGGGGATAAAGGGAAAGGATCGAGTCTCCAGTGACCTGAAAGGAAGAAAACAACGGTCAGAGACCCTGGCTATGGATAGCCGAAGGCCCTCCGACGATCAAGTCAGTATATGAACTGGAAGAGAATGGAGAAAGCGAGCTTTTGGAGGGGAGGATCATGCGTACCTAGTAAGGTTTTTCTTCATGTAATATATAGATGTGAGAGTCATCATGGTACTATCCACATGAAGGGATGGGAGTCCCATCAGCATGTATTCGTACCTCTTGAGTGGGGGTAGGTGAAAAGGGGATGTCCCATCGGACCATTGCCCCCTACCTATGGACATGACCTTAGATATGGCGTGCTCTTTGCGTAGGTCCGGAGCCCATTTTATTGTCAGTCTGCCGATCTCGTCTTGGCAGTGCATTAATGGCGGCATTTATGATTGAATGACGGGAGGCCGAGCTCGGTCGCGGCTGAAGCCGAGGTCGGGACTCGTGACGTAATCGCTGGGACCCGCCCCATGGTTGCCCGAGACAGCGTTGCAGCCGACCTTGGGCGATACCGCGATCACGGGTAGACCAAGACCGGATGGTGGCCCCACCTAAATCCGTGATCACGGAATGACCCCACACAATTGCCCCCTAGCTTCCTGGTCTCGGGCTTTCCCCGAGGTCGGAAGCTAAGACTTGGATGTGACGGGCCGTCTTATCGCATCCTTTCTTAATAAGATCCTCATTATGGCTCCTTTTCGTCTGCCCTAGGCAATAAATAGGGCGCCATGATAGCTTTGCAATGGCGGATGCGGAGAGTGCCGTTTCACATGCCCGAGGCGATTAATGTCGTACCAGAGGCATGGCGGAATGCAGATCGTCGCTGCCACGTGGGGCCTTCTGTTTGGTGGGATGCCGAAGTCGAAGTGACGCGAAGCGGGGTAATTAAGAGGGGGCGTTTCTCTATATAAAAAAAAAGAATCGCCCCCCTCCCCTTCTCTTTTACCCTAGCCGTTTGTCTGAGAAGAAGAGCGCCGCTGAAGGAGACGAAGTCCTGCTACTGTTCTGCTGGAGAACGAACCAACTGATCTCGAGAACTCTTTTCTCCCTGATTTTCAGCCTTTTCGCCCTCAGCACCCTTTCTGTGAGTTTTACTTCTTTTCCTTTCCGCTTCTTTGCGTTCCATGTTCTTGCCGTGTCAGAGGTTACCAGCCCCTTAAGGTTTTTTTTTCGTTTTTCATTCATTTTCGACCCCTCCTTGTTCCTTTCGCTTTTGGGGAAAATGGGAATCTATAGTCACTGGCTGGAGAGCCTGGCAGCCCTAGAGGCTTTTAGGTCATTTTTTAAGATTCCGGCTGATGTCGTGGTGAAGCCCGACGACCTTAAGGGGCTTCCTGACGGTCTTACTATGTACAAAAATTGGATGCCCTTCCCGCTGTTGTCTGTATGCGAAGGGGGCGTTAGGTTCCCTATCCATCCGCTCCTCCGGTCCTGCCTCAGCGCGTGGAACCTCTGCCCTTTCCAATTAATGCCGAATGGCTTCAAAATAATAATGGGCGTGGCCGAGCTGAACTGGATCCTAGACATCGGCCTCGGCGTACATGACATAGAGGATGTTTATGACATCTGCAAGGCTGCGGGGACCGAGGACGCCTACTATCTCCGGGTGAAAGCCAGGCGTCGGCCCTTAGTGAATGCCCTGGA
Organism: Cinnamomum chago; assembly: GCA_038049695.1. Lineage (NCBI taxonomy): Eukaryota > Viridiplantae > Streptophyta > Magnoliopsida > Laurales > Lauraceae > Cinnamomum > Cinnamomum chago. The sequence goes on from CP142462.1 coordinate 8,033,249, forward strand.
AGACTCCAATAAATACGCCGGAGACGACCGAATAGTGGTCTCAGGGAACTGGGAGTTCAGGGGGACCGAGACCGAAGAGGACCGAAGGATCCAGGTCCCACGGAGACCCGGGACCCCACCTAGTAAATGCCTGCCCCTTTGGGTTTCGACTGCGTCGCCTATGCTTGTTGTTGTACCGAGCTAACGCCCATCATTGTTTTCTGCGCATGTATTCAAAAGAGAAGGAAATAGGTCAGTTTTGATAAGTGGAAACGAAACGACGTGTGGTTAGAGAGGATCGATCGCTACCACGGCCACCACGACCGAGCTGCCTTCTCCTTGCTAGGGTACAAGCCTCGGTACCAGTCTTACACCAGGAAGACTGTAGAGATCCCCCTCGCGCCAACAGGGGAAGTCGGGCCTGAGCCCGCCGAGACAGACAGTCGAGCCACGGATCCTCAGGACCCGATAGTCATCGGCGACAGTCCTCCCCGAGACCAAGGAGAAGCAGAAGGAGAAGAAATGGATAGGCCGCGCCCCGCTTTGAAGGACCTGGGGGCCCTGATTTTTGCCGGCCAAGCCCCGGCAGCCTTCAAGCACGTCCCCAGTGGGTCGGGTGCCGCTCAGGGGTCCGCCCCCGCCGCCTCTTTCAGTTCGTCGGGAGCAGCGGGCGCTCCCTCGGCCAAGTCTTCGAAGGGGAAGTCGGGGGAGCCCTCCGGGGTCATTCGGCTGCCGAAGGAGCCTCGCTAGCTCCGGGACAGCAGGCCGCGGGTGGTGGAACCCGGGAAGGAGACTCCGCCTCCCCCGCCGCAGAAGGAAGCCCGGCCTCGGTCCGCGGCGGCCGGAAAGGAGGGCGAGAGGCCCCCTCCCGCGAAGAGGCCCCGCCTGGCGGGCGCGGAGGGGAGGCCCCAGTCATTGGAACCGCAGCCCCAGCGCTCCACGCCGGTTCCTTGGAGGCCCAACTTCGACCTCAACCCCAACGAGCCTATGACAGTGGGGGAGCAACTGGGGAGCAGTTGGGAGTCGGTCGTGGCCCTCGCCCGGAGATGCGCCCTCCCCCAGGACATGGAAAGGCACAGGAAAGCCGGGACTCCGGCTTTAATCCATCAGACGTTGAGGGCGTCGCTCGAGGTAGCTTTTCTTCCCTATTTCTAAAATTCTCGCTTCTTGGTTATCCGATCCGACCTTCTCACCGTTTCTATCCTTTCAGCAGAACGCGCAGAGGCTCCAAATACTGATGGAGAGGCATGTAGAAAGGGCTGCCCACATCGCCGGGCTAGAGAATGAGAAGAAGAAGCTAGGGAGTGCGCTGGAGGCCAGCGCGACCGAACTCAAGAAGGCGGAGGAGAAAATCGCCCAACACGCAACGGATCAGCAAGCGGCGAAGGCTGAAATCATCAAGTTGCGGGGCGAGAATAAGAATCTGAGGGGCGCCGCAGATGACAAGGCGAGGAAGGCGTCCCGACTGGAGGTTGAGCTCGCCGAGATGGAGGCCGAGCTCGTCAAGAAAGAGGCCGAGGTCGCCGAGAAGCAAGGCGAACTGGTTAAGAAAGAGGCTGAGCTCGAGGCCTCTAGGAAAGAGAGGGCCGATGCCGAATCCATCCTGCGAGATCAGGCTGCAAAGGCTTACCAGGACGGGGTGGATTGGGCGTCGGAGGAGTACGTGGCTCAGATCATTGCTGTTTGAAATGGGGTGCAAGGCGGCCCTTCTTAAGTATGGGGTCTCTGAGGACCATCCCATCTTCTCGGATCTTCCTCAGTTCCGACCTGCAGCAGTGGGCTCAGAGCCGGAGCCTGGCTCCAACCCTTCTAGGGCTCCGGCCGATGTCTCTGCCGCCCCTCCTCCGCCTCCGACCCCTGTCGAAGTCCAAGGCGCTCCTCCTCCTTCTCCGACCCCTGCCGAAGTCCAAGGCGCTCCTCCTCCTTCTCCGACCCATGCCGAAGTCCAAGGCGCTCCTCCTCCTCCTTCGACCCTTGCCGAAGTCGAGGCGGCCCAGGCTCCTCCTGGAGCTCCTCCATCTGCTCGTGATGCCCCCATTTCTTCTGCACTTCCTGAGCCGGAGACTAATAAGGCGGCGCCCAAGGAGTAGACTCTTTAGGAATTTTCTCTTCTTTTTTCTTTTTCAATGTAATTTTTCTTTCTTTTTTCAAGTGCATAGGAACCTTGTAATCATACTTTTTGATCAATGAGAAGATCTTTTTCCACCTTGTTGTCTTCCTTCTTTGCTCTTTCTTGGCAATGGTATGTGGATGCTTCGATGCGAAAATTCATAAGTCCTGGAGGTCGGTAAAGCGTCCGAATTCTTATCCCATCATTAGGCTGCCTCCAGACCAATGGCTAGGTCTTAAAGATGTTCTTCTCGAGAGGAATGCCTTTTAGGAAGGATTTTGTGATTAGCTTGGGCTCATACCCCGAGATGTGGTCTTCTTGCTGAAGGGCTGGGGCTGTATCTTTATTTTTGGCGAGCATTCTTTGGTGACTCGAGAGGTGTGGGCCAAGCTGGGGTGTAGGTCAAACTCCGTGCCTTGCGGAGCTGGTCCTGCGACCGGGCTCAAAGAGGATGGCGCGAGGGCCGGATCCTTGCGGAGTTGGTCTTACGACCGAACTCAAAGAGGATGGCACGAGGGCCGGATCCCTGCGGAGTTGGTCCTACGACCAAACTCAAAGAGGATGGCGCGAGGGCCGGATCCCTGCGGAGTTGGTCCTACGACCGAACTCAAAGAGGATGGAGCGAGGGCCGGATCCGTGCGAGGTTGGTCCTACGACCGAACTCAAAGAGGATGGCGCGAGGGCCGGATCCGAAGAGACGTAAGGCAGTTCTTTGTCAAAAGGTTCTTCTTTATTGATCAATCATTTCGAATACAACTAGAAGTAATATTTTTTTAGATGGGCAGCATTCCATGGTCGTGGCAACTTCTTGCCATCCATCCCTTCAAGCCTGTAGGCCGACCTTCCTAAGACGGAGACCACCTTATAAGGGCCGAGCCAGTTCGGAGCAAGTTTGCCTTCATTAGGATCTTTATCTGCTGGGAGTGCTTTTTTCAAGACCAGCTCTCCAACCAAGAACTTTCTTTCTTTTACCCTCTGATTGTATCCTCGGGACAATTGCCGCTGATAGGCGGCCAGACGCACGGACGCTGCTTCCCTTCGTTCCTCGGCCAGGTCGAGCTCTCTGGCGAGGTTCATTTCGTTCCGCCCTTGATCGAAGAGATTTGTCCTCAAGGTCGGGAGGCCGACCTCAAGAGGGATTACAGCTTCCATCCCGTAGGCCAATGAAAAAGGGGTTGCCGAGGTGGATCGTCTCGGGGTGGTTTTGTATGCCCAGAGGACACTCGGCAATTCTTCCGTCCATCTGCCTTTAGCTTTATCAAGCCTTTTCTTCAGCCCCTCCAGAACCACTTTGTTCGAGATCTCTGCTTGCCCATTGCTCTGCGGATAGGCCGGAGTCGCATAGAGGTTTCTGATGCCGAGTTCCTGACAGAAGCTTTTGAAGAATTTTGAATAGAATTGGGTTCCGTTGTCCGAGACCAGAGCTCTGGGGATCCCGAACCGCGTGACGATGTTTTTCCACACAAAATTCTTTGTGTCAAGCTCGGTGATGGAGGATAAGGCCTCTGCCTCAATCCACTTTGTGAAGTAATCGGTGCCCACCATTAGCCATCTTTTGTTTCCCGCAGTTCGGTGGAGAGGTCCGACGATGTCCAGCCCCCACTGAGCAAAGGGCCATGGACTGGAGAGAGGGCTCAGGTCCCGAGCTGGCTGGTGAAGGGAATGGGAGAACTTTTGGCATTTTTCGCATTTCCTTGCGTAGATCTGTGCATTTTTCTGCATGTAGGGCCACCAATAGCCCTGGCTAATAGCTCTGTATGCCAGGGACCTTCCTCCGATGTGGCTTCTGCAGATTCCTTCGTGGATCTCAAATAGAAAATCTTCTACCTTGCTCGGATGAACGCATTGGAGATATGGCCCGGAGTAGGATTTTCTGTAGAGTTTTTCATCTGGAGATAGCCAGAAGTGAGCTGCCTTCATCCTGACCTGTGGGCTCCGTTCTTGTCTTCGGGGAGCTTGTCCTCCCTTGGGAATGTCATGATCGGATCCATCCAGCTCGGACCGAGGTCAGTGCACAGAACTCGCCGAACTGGGAGGAGCTCTATGCTTGGTTTCTCCAACGTCCTCACATCAACTGTCCTTCTTTTCCCAGCTTCTACGGCCGATGCCAGGCTTGCCAGGGCGTCTGCGTGGCGATTGGACTCCCTACCGACTTGCCTGACTTCAACTTTTTCAAACTGGGAGAGGAGATGTCTGGTGTGGGCTAGATAGGCCACCATTCTTTCGTCTCTGGCTTGGTAGTCTCCACTCAGCTGGCTTGTTACCAACTGGGAGTCACTGAAGACCGCCACCCGCCGTGCCCCTAGTACTTTTGCACTGCCGAGACCAGCGATCAGTGCTTCATATTCTGCTTCATTGTTTGATGCTTTGAAGTCGAGGGTCAGTGCTTGTTCTATGACTAGTCCTTCCGGGGATTGAAGGACGACCCCAGCGCCTGCTCTTTTAGATGTCGACGATCCGTCAACGAAAACCTTCCAGGCTGATTCAAGGAATTTTTTCCAAGACTGGTCTTCCTCGGTCTCGGTGTTATCTTCTTCATTGCCCTTGGATTCCCCTAGTTCGGTATCGAGCGAGGTCGGTGCCGAACTAGGAGAGGTGAATTCGACGACAAAGTCTGCCAGGACTTGTGCCTTGATTGCTGTTCTAGGCTGATACTGGATGTCGAACTGGCCCAATTCCACGGCCCACTTGGAGATTCGGCCGGAAAAGTCCGCCTTGCGGAAGAGGGATTTGAGTGGGAATTCCGTGATGACCACCACCGTATGAGTCTGGAAGTAATGGGAGAGCTTGCGAGAGGCGCTGAGCAGTGCTAGTGCTAGCTTTTCAAGAGGCAGATATCTGGTCTCGGCATCGAGCAGGGTTTTGCTGGTGTAATAGATGGGGAACTGTTGCTTGTCGCTTTCTCGAACCAGCACCGAGCTCACCGCATGGTCCGAGACTGCAAGGTAAAGATAGAGAAAATCGTCTTGCGACGGAGTGGACAATAGGGGCGGTGAGGAGAGGTACCTTTTGAGCGTTTCCAGTGCCAAGTCGCATTCTGGGGTCCAATGGAACTTGGAACTCTTCTTCAGGAGCTGAAAGAATGGACGGCACTTGTCCGAGGCGCGCCAGATGAAGCGATTGAGTGCAGCAGCCATCCCTGTCAGTCTCTGGACTTGCTTGGCCGAGGTGAGGCTCTGGATAGCCTGTATGGCTGCGATCTGCTCCTGATTGGCCTCGATCCCTCTCCGAGTAACCAGACTTCCCAGAAATTTACCGGAGCCGACACCAAATGCACACTTCGAGGCATTGAGTTTGAGCTGGAATTCTCGGAGGATTGCAAATGTTTGGCGTAGGTCTGTCAGGTGGCTCTGCGACTCCTTGGACTTGACCACCATGTCGTCAATATAGACCTCCATCGTCTTCCCGAGTTGGTCCCGAAGCATCCTCGTGACCAGTCTCTAATATGTTGCTCCGGCGTTCTTCAGCCCGAAGGGCATCACCTTGTAACAGTAGATGCCTCGAGGCGTGATGAACGCAGTTTTTTCCTCATCAGATCTGTGTAGAGGGATCTGATGGTAACCTCGGTAGGCGTCTAAGAAGCTCATCCTGTCATGCCCCGAGGTGGCGTCGATCATCTGATCGATCTTTGGGAGGGGGAAGTTATCCTTGGGGCAAGCTTTGTTAAGGTCGGTGAAGTCTACACAGACCCTCCACTTGCCGCTCTTCTTCTTTACAACCACTGTGTTGGCTAGCCACTGGGGATAGTGCACCTCGCGGATTGCCCTAGCTTCGAGGAGCTTATCCACCTCCTCTACAATCGCCTCTGTCTGTGGGATCCCCGTTCTGCGAGCCTTCTGCACTATGGGCTTGTGTCCGGGGTCCACATTCAACTTGTGACATATGACCTCGGGGTGAATCCCCGGCATCTCATATGGAGTCCATGCAAAGACATCTTTATTCAGAAGTAGGAAGTCTAGCAATTCGGCCCTCTTAGTGTCGGGGAGCTGGCTACCCAGCAGGAAGTATCGCTCCGGATCTTCAGGATCAATCCTGACCTCGGTGAGGTCCTCTATGCTTTTCTGTCCGGCTGTCCGCCCAACATTCTCAATTTCGGCTTCGAGCTCGGCCATGTGCACTTGCTGCGGCTCAACCTCCCCGGGGGTTACGGCCACGAGGCATTCTCTGGCCATCTACTGGTTTCCCCGCACTGTCACAATCTCGACCACCCCACCAGGCTTCTCTAATGGAAACTTGACTTTTTTATGAAGGGTGGATGGTACTGCCTCCATGGCATGCAGTCAATTTCGTCCCAATATCACGTTGTAGAGGGACGGCGCGTCTATTACCATGAAGTCTGCCATCTTTGTCGCGCCTCCTACCCGGACTTCAAGTGAGATCTTCCCCTTAGGGTACACTGGTTCAGCGCTGAACCCTATCAAAGGGATGTGGGCTTCCTGTAGGTCAGACTCGGGTAAGCCGAGCTGCTTGAAGCAGCTGTAGTAGATGACTTCGGAGGAGCTCCCTGGATCTATGAGGACGCGCTTGGTGGTGTAATTGTTGAGCCGCAAAGTGAGGATGAGGGCATCATTATGGGGGGGCTGGACTCCCTTTAGGTCTTCATCTGAGAACCAAATCCTGGGCCTCTCCTTCTTAGCCCTCTTTGGGGCGCTTTCTAGCTCTGCCGACATCACTTGCTTGCCATGGGCAGCCCTTCTGGCCTCTGATCGAGCTCGGGTACTTTCCTTACCCGGGGCGGGGGCCAGGTGGATGACGTGGATGATACCTGCCGGTTCGTCACTGTCCTGGTCATCGCTGGGTTGGTTGCGCTGCTGAGCTCGGTTGACTCTTTCTTCCCCCCTGATGTACTCCTGGAGGTGCCCATCCTTGACGAGCTTTTCGAGATGGGACTTTAGTGCAAAGCAGTCTTCAGTCATGTGCCCGTGCTGCTTGTGATAGGAGCAGTGTTTTTGCCTGTCTCGGGTGGATGGGTCGCCTGGCATCGGCCTCGGCCATTGGAAGTATGGTTCTGTCTTGATTTTGCTCAGGATTCTGTAAATGGGCTCCTTGAATGCAACACTGATGGCTCTGTAAGGATCGCTGGCAGGCTTGGCGGGCTGAGACCTCGGCCTCTTGCTGTTGTCCGAGGAGATTGAGAAAGAGCGGGCAGGCTTTCTCTTATCCGACCTCGGCCTGGAGGACGTCCCCTCCCTGGTGGAGGCTTGGTGCTTCTTTAGGAGTCCAAACCGCTCCGTGTCGTGGGCCTCGTCCTCCTCTTGCTCGACATATTGTTTCACCCTTGCCATCAATGCTTTCATCGTAGCCACGGGGTTCCGGACCAGGTCCCTACGGAGTTCGTTTCCTGGGAGTAAGCCTTCCCTAAAGCACATGATGGCGACTTCGTCGTTGGCGTCGGTAATCTGGCTGTATATCGTCCAGAACCTTCTGGCGAAGGCAGTGATGCTCTCACCGTCTTTCATTCGGATCGCCATGAGATTGCTACCCGTCTTCGGGATGACGCGGTGTGCTTGAAACTTTTCAAGGAAAGAACTTCGGAGCTGCCGCCAGCTCGAGACCGACCCGGGGGAAAGCGCGCAGAACCACCGGAGGGGGAGGTCTCCCAGGCTGGATGAGAAAACCCTGCAGTTCAAAAGACCGACGTCCCCCCAGACCGACATCCGCTGAGTGAAATGCCGTAGGTGCGCTTCTGGGTCCGAGGCTCCGTCATAAAGGACGAACCTCGGGACGTTAAATCTCTCAGGGAGAGAAAAATTTTTGATTTCCTGCGAAAAGGGGGACATGCCCTGATTGTCCTCTTCATGCTCATCAGCTAGGTCTCGGGCGAACCCGATCTCGGCCAAGCGGGCCTGGACCTCCTGTTTGACGTAATGATCCAGCAACTCTTTGAAGTCCGCCCGGTCATCTGGTCTCTGTGGCTCTGGCTCGCACCGCGATCCCCCGAGGCCACTGGGCAGATGACTGCTGCTGGAGCCCTCCTCCTCACAGTGGTATCTTCTTCTGCTGTCGAGGACCTGCCTCAGGTCTCGGTTGTCCGGGTGGGCCCGCTGTCGCCGGGGAGATGGACTACGAGACTTTCTCTCATTTATCTCGAGTCGTTCCTCGAGGCGACGAATCACCTCGTCTTTATCTTGGAGGGCCTGGTGCTGGGCATTGAGCTCTTTAAGCAGGGGGTTGTCGCTCCTGGCTCCATGGGTTTGATGGAAGGACTGGCCGTCGTTGAGGACGCGCTGGTGGGACTGTCGGGACCCCGTCCCGACGGGGGTTTTGCCTCGTCGTCGAAGACCCGCGGTGGAGGCGTTTTGCTGAGGACCCTCGTGTGGCCGCTCACCAGTGTGGCGAGGAGTCTCACGATGGCTATCTTGGCGGAGGCGCGTGGTTATGGGCCGAGACGAAGAAGCCGACTGGACGATGCCCTCTATGTGCGCGGCACTCGACTTTATCCCTGACCTCCTCTGACGCGAGGTCCCCGATGGCTCCTGCCCGACGGGGGGAATCCCGGTCGGCCCCGGAGGGGGAAGCAGCCCGGTCGGCCCCGGAGGGGGAGGCAGAACAGAGTGAAGGCCAGGGGGTGGTTCCGGAAATGGTGGAAATGCAGGTTGCTCCTGTAGCGGGAAGGACGATGCTTTTTGGGACTTCGAAGGCCCTCCACCACCGTGTCTGGTCTTTGGAGGCATGGCTTCAGTAGAGGTTTTGACACAGATCCTGTTCCCACAGACGGCGCCAACTGTAAGTGCCTAAAAATTACGGACTTAGGTAATGGAGGATCAAGCTCCTGATTTGTGGTTTTAAAGGGGATAAAGGGAAAGGATCGAGTCTCCAGTGACCTGAAAGGAAGAAAACAACGGTCAGAGACCCTGGCTATGGGTAGCCGAAGGCCCTCCGACGATTAAGTCAGTGTATGAACTGGAAGAGAATGGAGAAAGCGAGCTTTTGGAGGGGAGGATCATGCGTACCTAGTAAGGTTTTTCTTCATGCAATATATAGATGTGAGAGTCATCATGGTACTGTCCACATGAAGGGATGGGAGTCCCATCAGCATGTATTCGTACCTCTTGAGTGGGGGTAGGTGAAAAGGGGATGTCCCATCGGACCATTGCCCCCTACCTATGGACATGACCTTAGATATGGCGTGCTCCTTGCGTAGGTCCGGAGCCCATTTTATTGTCAGTCTGCCGATCTCGTCTTGGCAGTGCATTAATAGCGGCATTTATGATTGAATGACGGGAGGCCGAGCTCGGTCGCGGCTGAAGCCGAGGTCGGGACTCGTGACGTAATCGCTGGGACCCGCCCCATGGTTGCCCGAGACAGCGCTGCAGCCGACCTTGGGCGATACCGCGATCACGGGTAGACCGAGACCGGATGGTGGCCCCACCTAAATCCGTGATCACGGAATGACCCCACACAGCAGCTGAAAGATTTCTAGAGTTTTTAACTTAATTATGTACCATTGGAATCATGGGTTCTTGATCTTTATCTATTTTCAAAAAAATTTGGATACCAACTGCACTGGAGTCGGAATCTCTTATTTTATTGAAATAAGAAGATATTATTTTATCCTATCAATATTACTCAAATTACCTAATATATCTTTTTTTTTTTTTTATTCGAGGAAAGCAATTCATTTCAAAGAATCAATTGAGCTAGAAGATGCATTATCAAGCATGAGAGACAAATGTTTCAACCTAACAATTCGACACTTGCAATGCACATGGGTTCGTTTTGTCACTTCCTATATATATCATAGTACAAGTGAATCAATTCAGCAGAATCATCTTTGATTATTGAGATAAATAATGATGATCATGATGAGATCATGAAGATCATGATATGGCTGATACAGCCATTAATCTTGTCTATCATCAACCAGGCACATGGATTACAGTAGGGTGCATCATGCCCGTGTCATGATCTCATCACAATTCAATTAGAAGGTTGGTATTGCTGATTTTCTTTTTAATGCATTTTATTATTATTACTTTTTTTTTTAATTTTTAGTTTTGTTGCTTTGTTGTGTGCGTGTGTTGGACATGAAATGTTTCCAGTCAAACAAATAAGACAAAAGGAATCGTGCTCTGAATCTGATAGCTCAAGAGGCCTCTGCCTCCTCGAAAGAAACAAAATTAAAGCAGATGGCATGTTACGTGTGTTTCATCATCTGAAGTCATTGCTGCATTTAATTATCCTCTTCTTCATGAAAAATTATATTATTTTCGCAGCTGCTTTTTCTTATGCCAAGCCCAACATGTTAGATCACATGAATCTAGGATGAGATTCATGCATGATTTTGTGGGCCACACATCACTTGCTTTGTCCATCATCTGTAGATACATTAGTCAAGCTGTTCTTTTCTCATTTTCTTTCCTTTTTTTTTTTTTAATTTTATATTTAGGAAATGAAAGGAGGAGAAGAAAGGTCTTTACTGGTTTATATTAACCAATAACTTGGGTTGGGATATTAAGAAAAATAAATTAAAAAGAACTTGAAATTAGGTTTGCATTAATGACGGCTGAAATTATCATATAAGTGCTAATCATTTTCACATCTCATTCATACATGAACATAAACAAATTTAATCAAGCACGAAGGGCCTTATTATTTAGTCATCATTTTTGCACCTCAATTATTTATGAGCGCAATCAAATTTAATGATTATGCATAAGCATTATACATGTACATCATTAATTTGCATATCCAAACAAACAACCCAAGCGTCCGTAAATTTCACCTCATTCATAATTACTCATTCATTTAGACTGGAAATAATTATATCCAAAAAAAAAAAAAAGTTGGTATGACTATTTTATTCTTTTTTCACGTGTTTTATTGCATATTTCACACACCACTGAAGATAAGAAGAAAAACTCAGTTTTGAGACCCGATTCAGTCGGGGCTGAGTTCAAGTCTACTAATTCAAGTCGGGCCGAGTTCCAATTTAAAATAAAATTGTTGATTGGGTCTGGCTTGGCCGACTCAGTCAAATTCCATAATTTGAGTCCGAGTTTTAGAGAACCCAACTCGTTTAAGGCCGAGTCGACTTTGGCTCAGTTGATATTTTAATCCATTGCTGAAAACAACTCTGATGAAAAGTTAGCTCACCTATATACATAATATGTTACTGTGGAGGGTGTGACTTGGACATGCATGCAGTGTCAAGAGCAACTTGGAAGTTTGTGGAAAGCATGTGAAACTAAAATGGACTGCAAAAACTATACATCTATACATGGAAACAACCATTTTCGTTTCTCGAGATTCCTTCCTTGGGGGTCCAACCTAGCTATTCCATTACCATGTGCTTCTTCTGGTTTCTCATTTCTGGATTGTAATTTAATGAATGCTGGTCACGTGCTTCATCAGCAGGCCTCCCCCACTGAACATGAACTTCACAAGCTTTTCGTGACAGAGCATCGAAGCTGTTACAAACGGCACGTATCCTCTCACATCACCCACCTGTACGTTATACAGACAGACCTTTTATCTTGTTTCAGGTTCCTCCCCTCTCTCTCTCTCTCTCACAGAGAAGGGATTACAGGTGGAAATCCTCTCTCTTCTTTTGAATTCAATGAATGTAATGTTGGACCGTGTGGACCCCACACGTTTTGTCCACTTTAACCCCTTAATTTGCTCACGCATTTTTGCATATTATGAAAGACATTTTTCCATCTTTGATGGATAACTCCAATCTCCAAAGACTCTTACATGTATGGATGTTGAGATCCACCATAAAAATACAGCAAAAAATAAAGACATAATCAAAAGAAATCGGAAAGAAAACATCTGTCGGCCCTTGCCTTTCATTTAACAATCTTATATTTTGTATGAGATTCAATCAAACAGATAAGTATAAAATTGGATCTAATGTCACATTATGTGATGACAATAGTGTAAAAGGTGTTGTAGTAATCAAAGGCGAGTCCAAGTGGTCCCATAGAGCTGGACTGCACATGCAGTCTCCTCGTATGAGAAAATTATTCTTGCAGAGCAAATAACACTAGTAAATGATGGGGATCGTTGTCACGAGAGATTTCATAATAAGAAGTAGTAATTCAACTTCATTTTGCATTCACTTTATTTGAAGAGGTGGTTAGATAGTTCCAACAACATTGTCATTGTTTTAGCAAGTGATATGATCAATAGCCAATACACTCATGGTTGAGTGGTGTTGGTGCTTCAAAACCACAGACGTGCCCAAGGATAAGTTCATGGGTTTTCAGGTTGATATTATCACTCTTCACTAATAGGCTAGCCTAGCAAATAATAAAAATAATTATAACCTTTTAAATCAGAGGAATTACATGATTTGACGTAGGATGAGATCATGTGGATTTCTTAAGGGGCCTTCTTATGGGTTTGTTTGATTTCAAGTGTTTCTACTAGGAGTTTTTTCATCCAGAGTATTTTACAAGAGTGCAGGTGTCATCTCCATAGAATTACAAATGCCTTATTTGATTGAGAAAAATTATTTAATGTGCCATTCTAATTGATAGTTTTGCCATATAGAGTTCTTAGATATGCACTTTTTGAAATGCTAATCAACCGTAGGCATACAGAAAACTCCACCTAGGGGGACAATATTTGGGATTCTCTAAATGCTCCCACTATACAAAAAAAAAAAAAAAAATCCTTAAATACTAGCAACCAAACAAGCCAATACTATATTGTAACTACTCCTTCAGTCCTTGTTTGCAGACCTAAAAGATTGGCCTGGCCTCTTGACCCAACACACTTGCAAAATCTTTCCTCCCTTTGTGCTAGAATTATATATTGAGTTTGGCTAACCTATAATTAGGCCCCACTCATATACAAACTCCAGTCTTGTCCCAATTGTTAATTATAAGTACTCGAGGATTTCAAAGTTTTCCACCCTATCTGTCAATAGACCAGGGGAACCACGAGGTCTTGATCCTCATCAATCAATCTTCAAAAATTCTTTGAAAACTAACAGATATTTCTTGCTTTACCACTTGCCACTTCCCAAATCATCACCACTGTACAAGTGAATTGCAGAACCAATGTCAGTGGTCTAAATAATGATATCAGATGGGCGGTGGGTGCATGCATGGTTTAGCCATTCATGCATATCATCATCTCGGCTCAAGGATTATGGTGGGGCCATCATTGTTTGTAGCAGAGATGAAGGGGAACAAGTCAAACAAAGAAGACAAAAACAAAAATAAAAAATAAAAAGGACTTGTGATCTGGTAACTCGTGAAGCCAATGCCTTCTCAAAAGGAAAGTAAATGCAGATGACATGTTACGCGTGTGTTTCATGATCCGAAGTCATTGCTGTATTCATCCCTTTCTTTATGAAAACAAAACTATTGTTTCTTGCAGCTCCAACCATGTGATATCACATGAATCTAGGACTAGGATGAGATTTATCCATGACTTGGTGAGTCCCAATTACATTCTTTGTCCATTACCTGTAACAACTACTATAAGAGTCAAACTGTTCTTTTCATCCATTCTATTTAAAAAAGATATTTGCACATATTGTTTTTTCATATATCACATGTATTCAACTTATTCAGTTTGTTTTTCTTCTTTTCATTTGTAATAATCTTGTAGCAGCCTCTTCTTCTATTTATAATACATCCACTATTAGCAAAAAAAGACTTTTCACTTTTATAAATAAAGTGATATGAAATTGTCACACATGAATTCAACAGGTAACTTAAGGAGCAGTTTGCCTTTAATGTATGGGATATGATAATATATAAGTTTTAATATGTGTAGGGTTTAGATGTAACTTTTGGATATGCAGCTGTTACATAAAGGAAACACAATCAATATTTTACCAGAGTATATGAGTACATCCTATGGATTATTGTTTGGATTTTTTTATCATCCTCTCAAATTATATGAAGATTAAAAATTAAAAATTAAATATCTTGATGTGTATCATTAATATAAGAATATTGGATAGTTTTTTTTTTTTTTTCTGATAACGTAGGGTTCCTAGCCCTTTGGGCCAGAATAATCCCTATGGGCTCAGGAGAGAAAGCCTGGTAAAATCCCCCTATGGCCCTAGTGTGGTAGAGCAGTTTCGAACCCACAACCTCCGGGTGCAAACCGTAGTCCTAGGCCAACTGGTTCAGATCATAAATTGGGGACCCAATAAAGTGTAGCAAATAAGATTTACGGATTAAATTATTTTGATGTTTTTCATCCATTAATTGAATCTTTCGAAATTTAAGAAATGAAACTGGGTTTATTACACTGGTGACAAAAAGTTGAACAACTTGAAATACCAATTTAGAGCCCACAGAAAGTGTGGAAAAAAAAATGGTATGAAATATTTGATCCCACAACCTATATTGGATGTACACCCTATCATATAGGTCCGCTTGAACATGGTGGGGGCAGGAGCTAGTGTGTCTTTGACCGGGAAAGTACCAATGCCTTTTACTTATTTACATTTATAACAATTTACCATCTCCTTGGATATGTAAATGAATCAATGAAAATGATCAAATTTACATATCATTTTTCACATCTCATCTCATTTGCACATGTAATGCATAAATGAGTGAAAACAACACATCATTTTATACATAAATGAGTGAAAAAAATATGTTTAACTGTAAATCGGATCAAATATGCACTTGGTTTACGAAGATGCAAATGTGTCTACACTCTAGAGAGTATTCTTATTCATTTCAAGACAAGCAATGCAAGTATTCTCCAAGTCCATTGCTACTCGAGAGCAAGGAGATGTTTAATTGGTTGGCAACTCCAATCCGGCATCAATTGGATTTCTCTTTTCATGTGCGTGAGCTCTTTTAGATCTCAACCCCTTTGGCTGAGATACCAAACAAAAAGTCCATTGCTACTCATTTATGAGCAAGGAGTTCACTTGTAATGTCAAAGTCTTGCCTAAATTTCACTTTATTCATAATTATTCATTGTTTTAGACTAATCATAGTGAAAATTGTGGGTATAGACTGTTTTATTTTTTATTCTTTGAGTCACTTACATTACAACATAATTTATACACTGACAGAAATTGAGCTCACTTGAATATATCTACAACTCTCCTTGGCATGACCTTCTATACGACATAGACATGTCCATCAGATGTCAAAGCAGAAGATTATGGAAAGCATGTGAATCTTATGGGCTACCAAAACAGACATCTATACATACAATTAACCATTCCATTTCTCAAGATTCCTTGTTTTAGTAGCTGTTAGTCCACCGTGCACCACATGCACAACAGAAACGCGCTCATGTTCCAACCTAACAATCCTATTTCATTAGATCATGTGTTCCTGGCTTTTGGATTGATGGATTACAAAAAGAAAACTATAACGCTGGACTCACCATAAAGTAAAACTCATGTCTCTCTTGGTGCACATTAACTTCACAAGCTTTTGGTGAGAGAGAGAATCTTGGCCGTTGCAAACTGACATGTTTCCCTTCCTTTCATCCACATGTTCATACATGCCTTTAATCTCTTTTGATGTTCAAGGTTGGAGAATTCAAGGAGTTGACGTTTCTTCTTATTTATCTTATTTTAATGAAAGATCGAGTCAAATATATAAAAACTCAAAATTCGGTAGAGTTAACTACAAGATGGAATGCAAATATATATAATAGGGCTTCTCAATTAATTTCAATCCCAAATTCTGTTGTAATTAGGAATTAATCCCTCATGCCCAAGGGATCCTACCTTCTATCAATTCCTGTAGTTGGGCCTTTTCTTTTCTCAGCTTTGTTTTATGAGCTTATCCTTTCAAGAAGAAAAAGTTATTATATATGGTTGTCCTTTCCCTTCATATGAATTCTGTGAAGCAGTAATTGCATGCATATTAGATGCTTGTGGATGTCATGTATGGTAAAGAAATAGCTTTCTTTATTGGGATCAAGTCACGGGGATTTCAAAAATAGAAACTTTACATGTTTAACTTACATGCACTTTATTCGTGCAGGTGGTTGGTGGGCCAACAAGTTCCACATCGTTTCTCCTACATGAAATGCATCCCCATGCACAAACAGAGGTAACTTAAGGGGGAGAAATTTCACCCAAGAGCTCTATGTGCCCCCACTTAGTTATAAGTTTGTAACGCCTAGGTATTTTGCGTGTATTAGTTAGTAAGTATTGAAAAACCATTTTTAAAAATGAATTTCAGAATTATCCCCTCTATTCTATTATCATGTTCAATTTTATGGTAGTCGAATATTTACTCGTAGTTGCATTGAATCTCAAAATAGATTATTAAACTTTAAGGCTATTAAATAAAGGCCTAGGATAATATGATTGAGTTGGTTTTTTTCTTATCCATGGACCTTTCCATCCATTCTACCCCAATGATAGAAAAGCATTAAGGCGGCCCGATGAGCTGAATTGTAAAAGCATATATGCAGTCTGTTTGTAGGTGAAAATCCTGTGAGAAAGATGCTAAGTAGATGATATACTATTGAAGTTATGTTCGTGGAAGTTTGCATTAAGCCATTTTAAGGGTATAGCTTTGTGAGGTAATGGACATCATGAGCCACTACAACACGGCAAACAAAATTGAAATGACTCTATGCAAGGAGCCCTGCAGATCAACAAATGGGCCCAACCTTTCTGAAACTCAAATCACTTATCCTAGCTTTTAATGCTGTATTGATCGTATCTTATTTGTGAGTATTACCATCTTATTGGTTTGATATCTCATTCGTGATTAATTCCATCATAAACCATATACCCTAAATCCACATCCAACTCATGAATTTTTAGGGTGCATTTGTGTAGCACTCATTTCCATTAATGACTCGAGACAATCCGGTGCCTTCTAGCTGATACGATTTGAGCTGAAATTCTGGCATTTAAGCTGAAAAATCTTCGCAATAAAGGATCCAAAAATCTGACCATCTGGTTTGAAAAGCCGCAAAAAAGGAAGTGGAAGAGGAAACCTCCACGATGCTGCACAAAGTATCAAGTGAGTAATCCATGAGGAATTTGTAGATATGAGGATTTCTTACTATTGAATAAGTATTCCTCATTGAGGATTTGTAGACCTGAGTATTTTCATCAATATCGGTGTATATGGCTAGAAAAAAACTTAATATTGATGTGTAAATTACAAAAATAAGGACAATCAATTCCTATAAGATGGGTTGGAGTTGAAAACCCTAAAGGGCACGTTTGTGTACACACCCTTTCCGCGGAAAGAGGAAATTGCCACGTCAGCAAATTCCATAGAAATGAAAACCTCGGAAAAGGATTTCCATAGAATTTAGAAATTCATGCTTGGTGCAAAAAGAGTTTCCTCATTGAATTGGTGCAGATGTTGTTTGGTGCGGCTGTAGATTCCTTATAGAAAATCAAAATTTCTTATTTGGTGATATAATTTTTTGAAGAAAATAACATAACATATATATTATTTATTTAACATTAAATAATAATTTATATAAAGAAATAAACAAATGAAAGAGTTATAGGGTTTTTGGGTTGAAAAGGACAAGAGGGAGAAGTTTTCCGAGGAAAACCATTTCCCATACCCCCCATGGGAAACCCATTTCCACAATTATCAAGGAAAATGCTGACGAGGCAGGAAAATATTTTTGCAGAATTGTTCCGCACCAAACGCCGGAAAAATGGATTTTCCGCAGAAAACCGTAAACTTTTCCACGGAAAAGTGTTACACAAACATGCCCTAAGAAATAATTAAGGTTTTCATTGGCCTAAAACCCCGGAGATTTACAACAACCAAATATGGATTTCCCATAACTTTGTGGGCACGTTCGTATGCTAGAAGCGGAACTCGAATCTCCCATTTTTCTTGCACTCTCTTGTTTAATGCACGTGGAGCTCTGGCAAAAAGTTCTTTTATACATCAAACTTCTATTTTTGTGCAAGTTTTCATTTTCCATGGCGTTACACAAACAAGTCCCCTGGATGACTGGTGAGGAATCTCGAGGATTTGACTACCAAACATGACCTGTGTCAAAGCCGCGTAGGACCCAAGACTCCTACACGTGGGGTCCTTCACAATGGATATATGATTTACATGATAGAGGTGTCCACTATAGAACGCATGATCATTAACATTTTTTCAAATATGAACTATATGGAACTCTATGACAAGTCCTAAGCCCGGGCCATATCATGCCTCTAAACCATACAAAAATTTGGTGTGGTCACTCATCGATTAATCGGTTGTGAATAAAATGTTGCATTGACGGTTTAGTGGCATAGGTATATCACAATAAAGAATGTGAAATATGTTGGAAATTTTCAAAATAATATTGAAGCCCTTAAGCTTGATATCTTTAATCCCACATTGGATATGATTGAAAAAAGTATGTCATTTATATATGCTTCTTTGGATAATTCCATCGTCTTAATACGAAAGGGTTTGGACTTAGGCTTGGACTACTGCTTACGCTTGAAGCTTTAAACAGGGTTATTTTAGAATTTATTGGGCCTGACTTGGGTTGACTTTGTTTTATTCAAGATGAGTTTGGCTTCTTTTGGGCTGAGTTGACCCAATGTTTTTCATTGGTTGTCCTAATACCTAATGTCCGAACGCACTTTCACTTGGCTCTCTCTTTAAAAAAGGAAGCTTATTTAAGGATATTATATACAAAATAACCTTTCGTAAAAAAATATTTTTTAAATACAAAAGGGCTCACAGGCAACAATTAATTATAGTGGCCCACCACTATAAATTTTATCATCAATGATCTTTACAGGAGTGAAACTATGACTCCTAATATTAAATTAGCCCATGCATGGGGCTTATAGAAGATACTGCAAACCACAGTCCAACATATAGAGGATCTGGTCCTGTTTATTTTGAAAGTAAATTTGTTGGTAACCCATTTGCAGATATCTATTTGGTGTGGAGGCATTTATTGCCTTAGGAAGAGCATGACCGACGACTTAAGCGATTCATCCAAAAAAGTCATTTATTATTTATTTATTTTATCTAACAAAATATAGGGTCAATCCCCCATTCTCATGGTTGCTGCATCAATCACTCTCGTGCATGTGAAGCACTTAGAAAAAAATAGAAATAAATGATATAAAGTACTGATTATACATTTTCATGTGATTTATATGACCATGACCTCATTTAAGCCATTGTTTTCCCCAAACCTAATTCCACTTCATCCACACATATATGAGATATCACTTTGGTAAAAAAAATTGAGATATTTTCAAATCTTATCCACACCATACCATTTTTATTCACTTTCCATGTGATTGGCACGCATTGAGGTACAACCCATATAAAGCGTGAATCCCATATTCTTTTAGCACTTCCTATTAATTCACACAAAGAATGAGAAGAAATGAATGAGACATATGATTCCGTTCGGCATCCGTTGACTTTTTCAAAATTAAAATATAAGAAGAATTTGGGATTGTTAAGTACTGAAATAGGTAATGAGCAAATGTTTTAATTTGGGCCATCAATTTCACAGCCTAAGATGAGGTGTTCTGCAGGATCAGCCCTGGTCGATCATTTTTTGTAGAGAGACAGAGAGAGAGAGAGAGAGGTCCCTATTATTGAGCTAAACTTGATATGGTGCGTTTGTTAATTTGTATTAGATTACAAAGGACTTGAATATATAGAAGCTCAAGGCCGAATGCCACGGAGGAGTACTTCAAATGAGATGAGGGAGTAATGATACAAGAAGAAGAGGGATTAACTTTTTGGTGATAGTTAGGTATTTATTTCCTATCTTTCCTTTATTCAATACTCATTAAATGTTATGTTATATGACATAGGTTTTTTTTTTTTTAATCCGTCCTTACTCATTTTTAACCAATTATATATGGCTTGAATTATCTCAATCTTATGCATTCGAGTTCTACCTATTCTAATTCAAACAAACAAGCCATTAACAATTTTCCATGGCTTGATCAGAAAATCTATTTTCTTATAAGCCAGTAGGTCACGCAATCTTTTCCATGCATCTTATTTTAAACAGCAAACCAGAAATCTCCACATGCAACCATTTCATATGCTCAGTGGAAGGGTTAATAAATTCAAGGAAGAGAATTTCTCTCTTTTTTAAATAACTGAAATAAGTTTCATTCCAAAAGGAGCAGCGTCCCAAATTGACATCTAGATTCAGACAGATAGGATACTACATCAAAGATGCTGAATCACATGTTTTAGGAGTAACCAATCAAACAATAGACAATCACTTTGCACATTGGAAGGAGAAAAAAAAAACAATTTAGTAGTTTTCCCTCAAGAGTAGGGTTTTTAAAAGGTCAAAAGTCTAGCTAGGGTGTTCTTTCACTGCTGTGAGTGGTAGA
Source organism: Cinnamomum chago (assembly GCA_038049695.1). Classification (NCBI taxonomy): domain Eukaryota; kingdom Viridiplantae; phylum Streptophyta; class Magnoliopsida; order Laurales; family Lauraceae; genus Cinnamomum; species Cinnamomum chago. The sequence continues at coordinate 8,053,597 of CP142462.1, forward strand.
GATGGATTTTAGATTTTTGAGTCCATGACATGATTCTGGCCTTCCATTTTGTGGTACACATAAAAGCAAATTAGTGCTGCTGTGCTTACTTCAAAACTTTAGCGATTTGGAGGGCTCTACTTCTTCTGTTATTTTGAATATGTCCACTTCAACACTTACTATCTACAGTAGCTATAAATGTGGAGGAATTATATCATCCACTTTCATTTATATACATTAATAGCAGAGTTGGGATCCTAGGCTTTGAATTGAATAAATTTCCGGACCATACATATTGGAGCTTAAGGTGGGACTTATCTATTAAAAATCTGGGCCACTCAAAATGGATCCACCTTGTAATATCCTCGAATTTTACTCCGATATATTTTGGCTCCACCATGAGATCGACCATTTGAATGAAAATGTAACTAATGCATAAAACTATATTAATCACATTTTTAATCGAGTGAAACTAGCCCCTATTTGAGTGAGATTTAAGACTAATGGGATTCAGTCCTCCTTGTTAAAAAAAAAAAAACGTGATTAAAAAAATCTTATTCAATAGCCTTGTATTTATTCAAACAAACAATCTTATGACAGAACCAAATCATATTGGAGTAAAGATGTGGGAAAATCACATACATCGAAAGCGCTTTTACTTAGAAGGGTTCGGAGTTTTAATAGGTACGTCACATTGTAGAATTCCACTCCTTTGACCAAAAATTTCTCTATACAAGTGCCTCACATATTAGCATTCCGGAGGACCACATGCATGTGTAAGGGGCCCACATTACAAAGATAAGACTATTCACGTGGGAAGAAAAATCTCTGAATAGGTAAGCCACATTGTAGAATTTCACTCCTTTGACCAAAAATTTCTCTATACAAGTGCCTCACATATTAGCATTCCGGAGGACCACATGCATGTGTAAGGGGCCCACATTACAAAGATAAGACTATTCACGTGGGAAGAAAAATCTCTGCACATGGATTCTTACGGGAACATGCATTCAGACCATCACCAAAGGCGGTAACCCCTCTAAATTTCAATGGGACACAACATTAATACATAGAATTAGTTGTATAATTTTCATTAATCTTGTGACATATTTCTTCTTGATCATTTCCTAACATGTTTAATTAGCAACCGCCCACGGCCCCCATTCACACCTGCTCAGACTAAATATTCCAAAATGTGGACCACACTCTACGTTCTCATGACGCGACCACTTCGGAAAAAATCCTTTGGCCCATTCTTTACAAGTCTGTTCATTACATGGACCATGCAAAAAGTAGACCCTGACAACTACTAGACTCCTAATTGAATATTTGTATTGGGTCCCACTAATTTCAACGGTCAAGATCTTTGAACTGCAAAACCATAAGACCCCCCCACCACACGCACCAGAAAACGCATGTTCGGTCCAAAGCCAGAAAAAGAAAAAAGAAATAGAGGTTTTTATATACATACCCCTAGGTTTTTAGGATTTGTAAATAGACTAATTCGATTTTAGTATTTTTAAATAGGCCCTTGCCTTTTCATTTTATACATTTTAGGTCCCTTAAATCAGTATTCTAAATTTCAATGAAAATGGATATCCACCGTAAGATTTGTATTGGGGTTTTATTAAAATGACAACTTTGTATTTACATCAATTTAACATATCATTATTTATTCTTAGTCCCAACGGTCTCTCTTCAATAAGTCTCTCATATACGTGAAGCTCAATATTGTATTTTAAAACCTTCAATCATTCCTATAATGGGTCGTACATGTATCAGAACAATTATAACCAATTATGAGTGCAGATGTTGAATGTCATTATGATTAATTCTGTTTTAATAAAACTAACCCCAATAATGATTAAAATGAATTTGTAAAGAGTTATTGCCTCACAGTAAACGTAATTATTAATGTTATAAGCTTTAGAGAAGAATAAGTTTAAATCTTTAAAATTATGCACGTACATATATAGGTAAAAGGATAGGCAAAAGTGTTATTTCACTCTAAAAACTTATCCGATTTGAAGGCTATTTATTCTGGGCATGGAAGGTATTAAAATGAGAAATAAGGGGTATTTTACAAATCTTATAAACTTTAGGAGGGATATGAAAAAAAACTGAAAAAGAAATCTTCGCCGACTGGTCGAAACCGCACATCTAACCATGGTTAAATTCTAACTCTTCTTCCTTACTTCGTTTTTCTTGCTTTTCTTTCTCTTTTCTTCTCTCTTCTTCCCAAACAAACAAACGAACCACATGCAAACAGAAAGGGAGAAAGAGAGAAGAGAGAGGTTTCTCGCGTTCTCGACTCACTGAGTCAGATCTTCAAGAGTCTTCTAGGTCTGTATGCTCTGCAAGATCTCATCTTTCTTTGATTTTCTGCTGTCTCTGTCGATTTCAATCCCTTGCATGCACTTAATTTCGATGGAATGAAGAAGAGAAACCGAGGAATTGTATAGATCTATCTGTTTTTTGGGGTTTTTTTTTTTTCTTACCTAGGGTTTTTGGGGTTTTCGTTTTCTGTTGTGATTTGGGTTGAGGGAGATGAAGACTGAGATGGGAATGGGTAGGTTTTGGAGCGAAGAAGATCGAAAAATGGTGGTTTCAGTGATGGGTTCTGTTGCTTTTGAGTACTTGACAACAAGCAATGTTTCTTCTGATGGTCTTTTGACTGCAAGTGATGCGAATCTGCAGAACAAGCTCTCGGAGCTCGTCGAGGGCTCGCATTCGTCCAATTTGGGGTGGAATTACGCCATATTTTGGCAGATCTCGCGGTCGAAATCGGGGGATTTGGTTCTGGGATGGGGAGATGGGTATTGTAGAGAGCCCAAGGAAGGGGAAGAAACTGAAACTAGGGCTTTGAATCTCCGCCTTGATGAGGACGATTCGCAGCAGAAGGTGAGAAAGCGAGTCCTTCAGAAGCTCCACACGTTCTTCGGTGGAGCTGATGAAGATAGCTACGCCTTTGGTTTGGATAGGGTTTCGGACACTGAGATGTTCTTTCTCACGTCCATGTACTTCTCATTTCGTCGCGGGGAAGGTGCCCCAGGGAAGGCTTTTGGATCTGGCCACCAGCTGTGGCTTCCGAATGCGCTGAAATCATCAGCAGATTACTGTGTCCGTTCGTTCCTGGCGAGGTCTGCTGGTATTCAGACTGTAGTTCTCATCCCAATTGAGACTGGGGTGATCGAATTGGGGTCGCTGAGATCCATTCCTGAGAATTTAGAGGTTCTTCATAGGATAAAATCCGTGTTTTCAAGATCTAGAAAGGATGAAAGTGTGTCTGCTCCTAGTTTTGGGTTTGGTGGGGAGCAAGTGGTGGAAGATTACCCCAAGATTTTTGGGCAGGATCTGAACCCAAGTAGAGGGAATGAGAAGCTTGTGGTGACCAAAGTGGAGGAGAGGCCATGGGATGTGTACCCTAGTAGCAACCGTATGCAATTTCTGAGGAAGGGGTTTCATGCGTTGAATTGGAATCAGATCCAAAGCCCCAAGTCGGCTGCAGAGGTTTATGCATCTCATGCTCAGGCGAATAATGCTCAGAAATTCAACAATGGTGTTTTGGTGATGGGTAGTGGTGATGTTGATTCGGCTGCACCTGCATCATATGTTCATGCTAATGGGGTTAGAGATGACCCTCGGATGAGCCCGTTCCAGCCCCAGAAGCAGCAGCAGCAGCAGCAACAGAGGCAAATTGATTTTTCTGGGACAACCTCGAGGGTTGGTCCTGTGGTCGCCCGCCCTGTTCCGGTTGAATCCGAGCAATCGGACATGGAGGCGTCTTGCAAGGATGAGCGGGCAGGACAGGCGGACGAGCGAAGGCCGAGGAAGAGAGGCCGGAAGCCTGCGAATGGTAGAGAAGAGCCTCTCAACCATGTTGAAGCTGAGCGCCAGCGGCGCGAGAAGCTCAATCAGAGGTTCTATGCATTGAGGGCAGTGGTGCCCAACATCTCTAAAATGGACAAGGCATCATTGCTTGGAGATGCCATTACTTACATCACCGAGCTTCAGAAGAGGCTTAAAGAAATGGAGTCTGAAAAAGAGAGATTCGGGGGAGTGATGAGAGATGCAGCTTCTGAAGGTAACTCGGGGGAAAATCGGAAGCGTGTTTCGCCGCCACCAGATATTGACATCCAAGCTGGCCGCGATGAGGTTATAGTGAAAGTGAGCTGCCCTTTGGACACTCACCCAGTCTCAAAAGTCATCCAAGCTTTCAAAGAAGCACAGATCACTGTTGTTGAGTCCAAGATCTCTGCCGGAAATGATTCCATTTTCCACACATTTGTGGTGAAGTCTCAGGGTTCTGAGCAGCTGACAAAGGAGAAGCTGGCTGCCGCACTTGCCTGTGAATCGAATGCCTTATAGTAGTTGCCTTAGCCTCAGTTGGGTAGTCTCTGACCTGTGGAAAGCATATTTATAATGGAACATTGTTTTTGAATATTGGTATGCACCCAAGGAGTTTTAGTGAAAGGGGTATAAAATGCTGTAGAAAAACTACAACATAGATTGACCTGAGGTTCGATCATAATAGTAGACATATCTGCTTGTTCATGAGTATATATGCTCTTGCCAACTGAGGAGATATCCTAGAAAGCATACTTATTTGATCTGTAAGTTGCCCATTTTATTTTTTTTTATCTTATTTTTTCTGTAGTCACTGTTTCAGTTATTCCACAAGTGCATTTTGAAGTGACCCGAATTGTATGTGGTTTGATTATGGCATAAGAGATAGTTATTGTTTCCAATACTCTGTATGCATGTGAATCACTGCTGAACTGAAAGGAAAAAAAAAAAAAAAAAAACAGAGTCTGCTTTCTGGATTCTTCAGTTCGCACTCAATTTCATTCTTCATTGGCGATTAATACAATTGAGAACTCACAAAGCACTTGAACTCATAATGGAATAGATGCCTTTCTATTCTGCCATAAAATTTAAACCCATGATTTGAGTTGCATCAAAACTCACCCATCCACTTGTTTTTATCATCTTGTGTTATAAGCTTAAATGTGTTGAACCTTTCGACTTTATATGCCGTCTTCCCTTTTTCCTTTATATTTCCTCCCCTTGATTTTTTGTCTTTTGCAGGTCATGTACCTTAACTAATGCATGTTGCTTATAATTGTTGGAGTTGAGAAATATTGAGTATTCTGGCACTTTAGGCTGCTTTTTACTGCATATCAAAGTTATGGGCTTGAAGAAACTGTCTTGAGATGAAGTTATTGGTCTCTTTTAACTGTGCTCTTGCTCAAGAAGTACCTTATTCAAGCAAAATCTGATTAGTTTTGAAGGTAAGGGCTTCCTCGTGCAGCGCAATAGCAGAACAGTCATGTTGAGTATTTTTGTAGGTTTGTTGGATAATTATGTTAGATTGTACAGAATATACATTGATAATCTACTTAGTACTGATGATTTTTTTAAGAATTCTCCTTCTGTTTTTTTAAGTTCCCTTTATGAAATCTTATTCTAGTGCATTAAACTGTCCACTCAATTCGTCAAGTTAATATTGTTAGTGTGGATTGGATTGCATGGCTGAGGACAACTTTCTATTTCATTAATCATTTGCTTTAAGCGTGTCATCCTAAGGGGTCTACATTGCATCAGTAGGGCATTGATGATCAATTCATCAATGATTCACCACTGTAGGGATTTATTGTTTGTGCCATCTTGAGTGTTTTAGCATATATGCAGTTTGATGACGTCGCCAATTAAAAATGGGGGGATGACGTTTTGCTGTCTATAGTCCATGCCACGGGCTTACAATTATGGAGGATGCTCCAAAATTCTCACACACCAAGAGATTTCAAAATCCTTCAGTAGGTAGCCTGCAAATTTAATAAATTGCACTTTTCAGTGTTTGGGTTTTCTAATTTTAGAAGTTTTTCAAAGCATTCCACATTCCAGTTAGGCGTATCAGATCTCTCTGGATCAAGAAATATCAGCCCCACATGCCAGGAATTTAGCACCTGTGAACATTTTCTGAGTGAATCAGGAATCAAGAACCATGTAATTTCCTGCGAATAAACAGATAGAAAATAATTCGCATCCCATAAGATTCATTAGGAGTGTCACTGACATCATTTCCTTGTGATGCTTCTTCTCTCAGCCTAAGGTTTGAGTTGATGAACTGCTTCTAAGTAAAGTGAACAATTAAGTAATAATATTTCTAAATGAATATCTGCCTTACGTAGCCGCACCCACTTCTTTTTGTCTGAGTTCAGTTCATCATTTTGTTTAACCAAAATCTATGTCGTGTGTCAACCAGACAGTTTGAACCTTGTAAATTGTTTTGTTCCAGCCACTAATGCTGATACCCTGTTTAGAGTAGCTTGCCTTAAAGATCTAGATATAGCTACAGCTTAGTAGTTTACTATCATCTGCACTAAAAGTCATTGGCTGGGATCTTGTTGGCATTGCTTCATCTTATTTTGTCAAGTCGATAAGAAGCTGTCTCTTGATTCCTGAGGGCATGCATAAATGATGGTTCATGTTTGTGTAACCTTAGTTACCCATAAGTCTTTTTGCTATTGGTCATAACCAATACAGCCAGTTGTCACAGGTAACCTTAGTGATGGGTAAATGAGTTCCAAAAATCTAAGTGTGTTCCAAGGTCTTTGGATGAGGTGAAGGTGGAAGTATGCCAATTATAGAAAGCTGAAATGAAACAATGTTAAGATTGCGATACCGATCTTTTCAGATTTCCATCCCAATCCAAACACAACTAGAGTCAATTAACTTGATAATTTTGCATTATTGCCATTGATATTTGATTTGTCAAAAACTCCATAGAATTGCTTCCAGTTTGAAAACATTGCCATTTATGTCCAGCCAGTTTGGTTTAAAATATCAGCAATTCAAACAGGTTTTGCTTGATCTGTTAAATTTGTTGGAAGTAGATTCTGGTTGTTAAGGGACATTGGCATATTGAGTGAAACACTGCAGGTGGGGGGAAGTGGGGATTTTTTGGAGACTAAAATCTCAACAAACTTGCAATGATTAAAGTTGATTGTTATGGAAACAGGTGGTATCTTTTTCTTCTTGCTTGCGTCAACGCTGCATGAAAGAAATGAAATGGGTCCCCAGTAGGCGAGAGAGTCATGTGTCTGGTTGTGCTTTTTATACTGTGAGGCACGTGGTTGTACTTTTTTTAGGTGGAACTGGTAGTCCCATTTGGATGGTGTGGAATGCATTGGCTCTTGAAAATTTGTCACAAGGAATAGCTTTGCTTTTAGCTTTATTATTATAAAGTGCATGTGAGTTTTAAGGGTTGGGGTGCCCCTGGTTGGTCAGATCCAATTGCAGTGTGTGATTTTCTACCTAGAATATTGCTATCACTGCAACCAACCATCATGTTTTCCTTGTGATTTCTGGTCTGGGATTACTTGCATCTGTTTTTCCTTTGCTCGAAAGTAAACGAGCTCATTCAATATATATATATATATATATATATATATATATATATATATATGAGTGTCTCTACCTTATCTTTCATAGTAAGAAAAAGTGTCTCTCACAAGAGCACCTCCCATAGATATATATATATATATATAGATATAGATATAGATATAGAGTAAGGCACACGTATATAAAATCCATCCATGAACATTATTGAAAAGTAAAAAGGACTTTTTTGTTGGGTCAATGGAGCAGTGGCTGAAGCCATTTGGGAAAATCTGTGTCCCACAATGTAAAGGAACACATGGGCAGTCATTCCTTAACGTCTATGCTTGAAAACAAGGGTAAATGCATTTACTTTATTGATGGGAGGTTGGACTTAAAAAATCCTCAAATAATAGTATTTCTATTGGTCTAAATTCTCAAAGATTTACAATTGCGGAATATTGATTTTTCACGACCCTGCAAAATACGGCGAGAAATCTCCGAAAATTCCATATCCTCTCTACTATAGGAATATCATAAGAATACAATTTTCTCCCTCGATTTCTCACTACATCAAAATTAGAAAAGATCCAGTCCCCGGTCTCCTTTCTTGTATTTGAAACGAATTACCGGCCAAGAAGGCGATACGTACGTAATGGGATTTATGGGAATGGCCCTCATCACTCATCAGTGCTTGGTATTAATGGGGTCTCCACCACCACCCCCACACCGCACTTTTTTCATTCCTGAATCGCATGTACGAGAAACACGTGTGAGATTCACGTGTCCTTTGGTGAGCGTGAGGCATCATTTTCAACACCGACCATTTGTACATTCACTTATTATCTATTTTGTCTCCTCTATCATTTCCCTCCCAACCACGTGGTTGGGACGATTAAAAGGGCTTTTTCGACAACATGTGAAATGGTACTCCCATGGGATCTTTTGAGAATTGGAGCAGCTGCTGCATAGCCAAGTTAGGGTTAGGGTTGGCTAGCTTCGTTTGGATTTTGGAAAGGAAAGGTATTGGGGCAACGAGAGATGTTGACCATTAGATTGCCTTTTGTCAAAAGGTTAGTTTGATAGAGTAGCTTGAAAGGATAGGTTGAAATTACCAAAAATGGTGTAAAGATATTTTTGGGCAGAGAGATGGAAAGTATATGTGAAAAATAAAAACCCTAAAACAAGAGTGGTATTCTTTTAAAAGAAAGAAAAAGTCCTGGAGCCGGGCTTAGACTACTAGGCCCGGCCTAACCTGGCCCTTGTGTTTTTTCATGATATATATGAATATTTATATATGTAAATTTAGCCTAAAATACTCTCGTTGACAAATAGAAAATAGTCCGGATCCAGTCTACACATTTATACACTTTCTATGCTTCAAATGGAGAATAGCCTTGCAATTATCAATTAACCTATGCTTTGATTGGATTTTATTAACCTTTGTAAACCAAACCCTAGGTGTCCAGGAATGTGATGGTGCCCTTTAGATCAACACCTTTTGCCTTTCACTCCTCTCTTCTTTAATATCCATTTGATTTGATAAACTCTCTTACTATCAATCTTACAAATTCAAAATTGACTTAGGCAAATGGGGACCGTTAATAATCTTTGATAATATAGTTTGAAAGCTAAGTGGGGTTTTAATGTTTTTCATGTATGTAGGAGCTTTTATTATTTCTTCAACATCTTAATTAAGTTGTATGAACGTGAAGCAAGTGTTAAATCACTGGTAGTTCGATGGTGATAGGCCTCCATTTAAGGAATCAATTCATGACCGCTGATGGTGATGGTCATTAATAAATGTGTGTGGGTCTATGAGCATTTATGAAAGCTAAATAAAAGGGAGAAAAGTTGGGTTTGTAAAGCTTTTACTGTTATTCATTTATTATTTCTCATATTATCATTAATATGTTATGAGCATTTGGTAATAATCCATAGAAATTATATGGAGGGTCCTGGTTTGGTAGTCATAACCTACTCTTTACACAATGAACAGAGGTGATTAATGGTAGACAATGATCATTGGCAAATTTATAGTCAAGAAGCTGGATGGATGCCTCCATAGGCTTCAAATTCATTGAAATCCAAAAAATTTACCAGATCTCAGTGTACTACAACTTTGCTTGCCCTCGAAGTGTATGTAGCTTGGTTACAAAATGGAAAAGAAAGAAATCTCACACAATAACTGATGGTGTGGTTTCACTTTCAAGGGAAAAAGGAATCCGTGGAAATGAGTCAATGACTAGATAAGAATCATGTATGTATGGTGACGTCAGAAATTCAGTGGTGCTCGTGTTGTTGTAACACGTGGGGAGAGAAAACAATGCCACAGGTCAAACACACGTGGCTACGGTGTGGTGCAGCTTTAGGCCCATTGTCCAAACCCTATCCTCAATATATGCGGGCTAGGCCTGAGACGGGCGTAAGTCCTCAAAGGGGCTAGGTCGTTAAGAGAAAATCATTGAAGTTTTTTTTTTCTTAGGCTCTAAATATAAGTCTAATGTGAGCCCTCTTGCTTTATGCAAGCTTCAGACAATAAACAGAATAGAACAAGCAAAAATTCACTTTACTACAATATGATTTTAGATGGTAGAAAGGCTCCGTTTACTATCCAAGAGAAGACTATTTGATCATACTGGCAAACCTTTATCTTTTAGTTCATAACTTTTAAGACTTTGATAGAAAGCGTTGAATTGAACTTCCATGAATTCCAAAAACCCCACAACAGAAAATAAGGGGGGCTGATTCGGACAAGGCATTGTCCAAGCCTAACCCTCACATTGACGGGCCTAATTCAAAATTTTGTCCAAACTAGGCCCTAGGGCTTTTAAAGAAAAATACAGAAGGCCTTGTTTTGCAGGCTTTTAGGGCCGGGCACCTTCATTGGAAAGCCCAATTGACAGCCATATGATGATGTTAGAACATGGTTTTATTCACAAGGTCCCCTACATTGCATTGGCACGTCTGCTTTGTCTGGAATTGACCCCAACCTACAGTTCAAAACAGGACCCTGAATAAGCCATTTTCCATTTTGTGGCAATGAATGAATGCCCTTTTCTTTTTTTCTTTTTCTTTTCTTAACGGATCATATCGGGTTGGGTTTTGGGCCATGGACATTTGATCGTGAGATATGCCTCTAGAGGGGCCCGCGTGAGATCACATGTGGGTGAGCCCCAAACAACAATAGATATAATACAACTCTCATTTTGATTTAATTATTGGGTTTTTTTGTTATGAAGTTAAATTTTATTATCTTTCTAACGCGAGTCTTTTTTCCGAAGTTTAGAAAATCCCACTATAGGATTGAACACCAAGGAAATCATTTATCCTAAGTCAATCCAAACTATTTATCTTCTAGTTCTATATCCAAGTGTCCATTCTAGCTCTTGGATCATAAAAAGTGAAATGTGAGAGGTTGATTTTTTGTAGGCAATTTCCGATCTCCCCGCTAGGTGTTTGATCTTTTACCTAATATGAGTCTGAATCTGGTGAGGTAAAACCTCATGGTGACCGTGAGTGAACCATTCACGGTCCGTTACGTCACCGCGGGGCAGGCTGCCATCCGGGCAGGGGCTATCTGCGATTACTTGGCGGACCCTAAGTGATCTACTCACAGTGACACTCATAGTGACCGTGCATATACCCACTCAGAAGATTCTGATTTTTAGATGGTGATGATATTCCAGATCCACTCATTTTCCACATGTCATAATAGTATACAGTGCACGGTGGAATATAGTGGGTGCAAGGTCTTGTTTACCTCCCAAGTTGGATAAATGATTTCGTATGAGAATCAACCCCCCAATCATTTCTCTTTTTGATCTACTCATTTTGAAAGGCTAACAGAAAATAATGCTCAACTAACTGATCGAACTAAACGAATCTGGTCATGATTGCTAGACAGTGTAGCGTTAATTCGACCTTGAATTAAGGTCGGCGTAGTGTCTCACAGTGTAATCTTTCAATCTAAATAATGTTGTTCATTTGGGACCCAGAGTTGTTCCCAATCAAGTTTACACTTGATCCAATCACCCATAGGGCACAAATAGCATATGGTATAAAAAAATCTACACACCAAGATGGATTGATCTTTGGGCAGCCACTGGTTTGTAACTTGTAAGGCTCTTCTCAATTGTGGGTCAGGATTTACCACACGCTATGGCAAAATACTCATTAAATCTCATACACACTATACACACGTCCCTAACCAATATGGTGGAAAGTAAGGATTATCCGTGGTCACCCCTGTTGTACGGGAGATATCTGCCCTACCAGGTGAAATGGATAGGGATTTACATGACAACATATAAACTTTTAAAAGAAAGCAAAGATTAAAACAAACGCCAGAATTAGGCTGGTGTTTAGATGGTAGAAAATTAGTGTAATTCCGGTCCATCTGGACGAATGGTTGTTCAAGCCTGGCTCATTTAGGCATCAGCTTTTTTTGGAAAAGTCTTTATGTCCCGAATGGGAGCCCGACTGGCTTTTTTTTAGGCATCAGCTCTTTATGTCCCAGTCGGGCTCCCATTTGGGACATGTAGCATAACTGGCCTTTTTTTAGTTCCTCGGCCTAAGGGGCTAGGACCCAATAGAGCCCACACGACTAGGAGGAAGCCCACAAAGTGGGAAGGAGTAGACGTAGAAAGAGGTGGAAACCCACAAAGTGAGAAGGCATACAGGTGGAAAGAGTGGCACACTGAGGGATCGATCGTTCTTGCACAATCGGGTGACTAGTTATCAGCTTAATATCAAGGCTCGGATTCAGTGCACATGCTTTGATATAAGGTTTGGGCTCAGCCCATTTGCAAAGTATATACACTTCCGCTGCTAATTATGACATGCCAGGCTAAGGCTTAGGTAACATAGGGATGGGCTTGGCTCTATTAACTATTGGGCCACAAATCTATACCCAAAAATAGCCCATGGGCCTAAAACAATCCTCAATGTGGGCCATGGTCAGGCTGGCCCGGCTCATCAGTGCCCCTTCATACTGTCAAGTACTGCCTTGTGAGTTGTTCCAGCATAATCAAATGGGAACTTATAGTCACTTCCAGAAGAAACTGTTAGCAATAAGAAATGTTTAGAGGAATTTCTCAACATGTTCTTATCTCAATCTGTAATTAATATGATTTGAAACCACAGGCCTCACACATTCACATCATTTTATACATCCATATAAACACAGCTTAAGGATTCCAATATGACATCTCGATCACAATCATGGAGTGAATGGCTTGTTTGTATAATGCTGATTTTGTGCTCCAACCAAATTCATTTCCATGTGGATGTGGAAAAGCGGTTCCAACCCAACTCACTTGTAGGAGAAAGGATTTTGAGCATAACCAAGAAAAATTAGCTTTTAGATTTTTCTCTTTCTGCACGGAAAAAAATTGCACCAAACAAAGCTTTTGTTCAAGCAAAAAAAACTTCAACATTCTCTGTGGCATCGTGTGAATCCTTGGCATTACCCAAACTTGATCTCAAAAGATAATTATACTCAGAAAACGTCACTTCATTTGGATGAGCGTCATAAAAATGAACTTTAGAAAGAAGAAAGAAAAAGAGTGTTTTATTGTAGAAAATAGAAAGAAGCACCATACATTCTCATTGCTACAAAAGCCTCAGTTTTGATGGATTCACACACTAATGTTTCCCTAATCAAAATCTATCTATCTTCTCCTCCTTAGATCTTCATGACTTCCCTCCTATACGGCCTCATTTTTAAGGCAACATTAGCATGCGATTTGGGGCAAATTTTTTTCTCATAAGTCTGATTTTGGGGCCTTTTGTTTTGTAGTTTTGAGGCACATTTATCTGCAACAAGGAGAGCTTGGGACCAATTTGAGTGTGATTGAGTGATATGGGCTCAAAGCAAAATTCAAAGTCTTAATGATACCAGACACACATCATCAGTCGAACTTGAATCAAGGATAGATCCTGATCAGGTCCAAGCCCACATTGGACCCTGCATATCTAAACAAATTCATACCTGAGGCCCATTTGCAACCCTACATACACTTGTCAGTAATGCCACAATAGCTAATATCCAACTCATTGATCTAGCTTAAACTCAGGGTCCATATCTCCAAGTTGGTTCCATCGAGTAGTCAGATAAAAAAAAGGCCCATTGTTTTCTAGGAATCATTCAAGGCTAAATCCTGTTTTGCATATGAAACTTGAGTTTCGATAGTCCATAACTGTGAACTTGATTGTCTGTTGATTTAGGCCATGCTCAACTTTTGTTTTGCTCTAGTCCTTCGTGTAATAGGCTGAATACCTGCTCATATCCTCAAAAAATAGTTGGGAAAAACTAATGGGGTAAAAGAAACAGACATACAATCAGTCATTTTTCTTCATCCAAGTCACTCATTAAGTCATATCACTCTTGGGAATCACACAGTGTGACTATGGATAGCACACTGGCCTCCCACAGCGGCCTCCTGGGTTCGAACTCTGAAGGTAGCTTTCATTGCCATATCCTGGCCACTAGACCACCAAGCAAAAAAAAAAAAAAAAAGTCATCTCACTCTTGGCCATGTCCCTGCTTATACTGTGATGCAGCCTTTAATGCCCCCTGAGGTGAGTCTGACTTTGGTTTGAGATTTAATTATATAATTGCCATTGTTTGCTACAGGTGCTGCAAGGGATATAGAGTCGTCTATGCCAAATAAGCTGAAAAACAGGCGGTCTTATTTGCACTAGAATAGGCCAAAGCCATCAGATTCTCTAAGATTTGCCTTTGTTATGATGCATTAGAGCATCTCCAAGAGATACTTCAAATTTTCATATGCCTTTTTCAAAATGAAGGCTTATGTGGCAAAAAAGGCATATGTAAATTTGAAGTCTCACTTGGACAACTCCAAGAGAGATGTCAAATTATTATTTTATTATTTTTTCATTTAATCATCATTTCCTTTATTACATATATCTTACTTATATTTAATGGGATTTGGTACGATTTAAATATTATTAAAGTAATAAATTATTAAAAAATAAAAAATGCACGAATTGTACTTGAAACTCATTTTTCATTGAAAGGGTAAAATCAAATTACATAATATTATAGTCAATCACAAACTTCTTCATATTGACCTTGGAAATGCCACAGGTGCTCCACCAGATCGGCTTGGAGTTGAGAATGTGTTATCTTGTCACGAATACGCAAGTGGTTTTGAATGAAATCCTGAAATTCTGCAGTGTGGTCACGTGACACAGGAAGGTCACTGCATTCACCCTCTCGTGCATCGTAATTAGGTGGAAGACTTTGATCGCGTTCATCTTCGATAATCATGTTATGCATTATGATGCATGCCTTCATTATATGTTGAAGTGTTTGACGATCCCAGAAACGAGCAGGCCCACGAACAATTGCAAAACGTGCCTGTAGCACTCCAAACGCACGCTCCACATCCTTCCTTGCGGATTCTTGAGCTGCAGCAAAATTTGTGGCCTTTGGCCCGTTAGGACATGGTATTGTTTTGACAAATGTCGCCCACGATGGATATATGCCATCAGCAAGATAGTAGCCAGTTGTATATTCATGACCATTGATTGAGTAGTTGGCGGAAGGAGCTCGGCCTTCAGCGAGATCGGTAAATATAGGAGATCGATCCAATACATTGATATCATTGTGCGATCCCGGTAGTCCAAAAAATGCATGCCATATCCAAAGATCATACGATGCAACAGCTTCAAGAATCAAAGAAGGCTCGCGGTGGTCTCCACGAGCATACATGCCTTTCCACGCAACTGGACAGTTCTTCCACTTCCAGTGCATACAGTCTATGCTACCCAACATCCCAGGAAACCCGCGTCTCTCACCTTCTGATAACAATCTACAGATGTCAGCATTATTTGGTGTTCTCAAATATTCGTTGCCAGAAACATCAATGATCGCTTGAACAAACTTTTTCAATGATTCTATAGAGGTACTTTCAGCGATCCTGACGTAATCGTCCACAGCATCCGCCGCAACTCCATAAGCAAGCATCCTCACCGCAGCTGTGACCTTTTGAAGAGCTGATAAACCAAGATTGCCTGCACAGTTTCTTTTTTGTTGAAAGTATGGGTCATGAGCTTCCACTGCATTTACAATTCGAAGAAAAAGAGGTTTGCGCATTCGAAACCTCCTTCGAAATTGAGAGGGAGTGTAGACAGGGTTTTCACTGAAGTAGTCATTGTAAAGCCTATGATGTCCTGAGATTCGTCCTCTGTGGATGACTGCGTGACCTTGAGTAGAACCACGATGCACTCTCGTTCTCCTTCGTAAGTTTTCTCTTTCTTCTTCCAGAGCAGCCCTACACAACATCTGCATCTCTTCATCTGAATCGGAATTTACGACGGTATGCCATAGCTCATCCGTCGTGTCAGAAGAGGAATCAGTATAATTTTGAGACATCTCCGAAGTGATGAACCAAAGATTTTCCTATTTTGAGATGAAGAGAAGTAAGAAGTTGGAGTGTAAGAAATTTTTTCCAGAATGGTTTGTATATATGCAATATTCCAACGGCTATAAAACGGCTAGTTTTCTCCAACGGCTATAAAACGGCTAGTTTTCTCCAACGGCTATAAAACGGCTAGTTTTCTCCAACGGTTATAAAACGGCTAGTTTTCTCCAACGGCTATAAAATGGCTAGTGAAATGACAACTTTATAAAATTGAAGTACAATATTATATTTAAACAAACAATAATTCATTAATTAAAATAAAAAATACATATTAATTCTAAAATAAAATACAATTCAGAAACCACTACCTAACCCTCCTCTCAGAATTTCAATTCTTTTTTTAGCATAGTATTGTTGTTGCTCCTCAGACATATTGGACGTATCCATACTCATGATCTCCATTTCCATATGTATTTGCTTTAATTTCACCTTCTTCTCATCTTGCTCGATTTTTTGCTTAAGAAACTCTAATTTTTTTTCATCTCTTTCCTTTTTGTCATCCATCATTTTTTGGATGAGATCTGCAACGGGTGTGGGCTCGTTGATAGTGGTTTGCTTCATCTTTCTTTTCTCAGCCTTTCTGCCTGGTGGTCTCGTCATGGGATCATAAGCATAGTTAATTGTCTCATCCTCCTCAATATTTATGGGAGTGCTTGGATTAGAAGATGATGAGTAGCCAGAAGTTGAAGATTTTGCTCTTTTTACAGATGTCTTTTCTAGTACTTGTTGCTGCAGTTGTATCCACTTTGGTTGGTACCTCAACAAGATCCAAGCATGGTCCAAGGTGAATTTTGATCCATATAGATGTTCGTAAAATTTTTTTGCTTCTGCAATCTGAAAATTAAATGTAAGCTCAAATTAAGAATAAAAAACAAAGTATTCTCTCACACACACACACATATATATAATTTTACCTTATCTTGTTCATTCGTGCCACTTTGATTTCTGGAAATAATTGTGGCGAGACATCCACAAAATTTGTTGACAGAAGCTTGAATCTTTTGCCATCGTTGTGACAACATTTTGTCTGTTCGATCACTGGGAAATTGCTTATTGTTGTGATAGTATTCTCCCACTCGTTCCCAAAAAGCCCTAAGTTTTTGCTCGTTTCCATGCACAGCATCCAGACTGGTGTTCAACCACGCACCGATGAGAAGACGATCTTCTTCTATACTGAAGCCGGCACCTCGACCAACTGCCTTTTTCTTTGGAGCATCATCAGTAGGGAGTTCAGATGCCTCACCGAAAGATTGTGAATATTGGGTAGAAAAATTAGGAAATTGAGAGAATTGAGAATCCATAGTGTGAATGAGGAAAAAAAAGACTTCAAACACTCATAATTTATAGACATCCAAGCTCAAGAGTTTCTCAAATTATCACAATTTTTAATTACCCATTAAAATTTAAAAGAAAAAAAAATCCATAAAACGGCTATAAATTTAACCGTTGAAATGCCGTCAGCGATTCAACCTGCTGTTAGCCGTTGAACCATCCCAACCTGCACGGTTGTATTCATTTGAATGCAACGGTCATTTCCTCCATTATTTTAATGCTAGAAATACATTTGAAGTGTTGCATTTGGTATGCCAAAATTGGCGTTAGAACTCGTCTGCCATTTGCTAGGTGGAAAAGGCATACCTGTTGGAGGGAACCTTCCATGCTATATATGACCGTTGCCTGCCCATGTGGAGAAATGGCAGCTCTGTTGGAGCTGCTCTTAGAGGCTATTAAAACTGTAAGGGTGGGAAGGACAGGAGCATCTCATTCCGAGTGGCTGGCATTCTGTCTGTTGAAAATTATTCTTATTTTTTAGTACAAGTACCCATATATAAGGTGCAGCATGAAAACTCATGCCACGTATAAAGTGGAAGGGTACCTAGCTAACTCGTGCACATTGGACGTGTATCAAATTGGTATGTGATTGGACCAAGGATGAAAATAGTAATAGCGGCGGGCGTAGCGGCCCTCCGCCAAAATGCCACGAAACGAGCACTACATATTGTAGCGGCGTAGCGATGCGTTTTGAAAAAATCGTCAAAAAAATCTGAAAAAAGTTTCAGAAAATCCAGAATATTGAAAAATGATAGGAAATGTTTTTTTTTGTTTTTTTGTTTTTTCAAAAGTAACTAAGATAAGGGGATGTAGCGGTCCCCTCATTGTACGGAGTCCGGTATCACTGTATGAATAGAAAATAGTAGAAATAATCATTTTTTTCTTCACATGTATTCATGTTTGTAATCAAACAGTGTCATCAAAATACTATCACCATCATTGATTAGAATATCAAATTTCTGAGTTATATTTTGAAATGTATATAATAGTTTAAAATTTTCTATTAAAGAAAATTTTGATCAAGGCCCTATTTCCTATAAGAGTAAAATTAGGTTGGACCACTACTTTCTATTAGAGTCTAATTTGATTAGAGTCTTATTTCTTATTAAAATGAAATTTGGTTGAGCCCTATTTCCTATGAGAGAAAATTTTCCTAGAGCCTATCTTCAATTAGTGTGAAATTTGATTAAACTTTATTTTCAATTAGTGTGAAAGTTGGCCACGACCCTATTTCCCGATAGAGTGAAATTTGATTGGTCTCTATTTCTATTTAAAGTAAGATTTGGCTAAGCCCTAATTTTTC
Source organism: Cinnamomum chago (assembly GCA_038049695.1). Classification (NCBI taxonomy): domain Eukaryota; kingdom Viridiplantae; phylum Streptophyta; class Magnoliopsida; order Laurales; family Lauraceae; genus Cinnamomum; species Cinnamomum chago. Next base: position 8,072,041 of record CP142462.1, read on the forward strand.
TTTATTAATTGGCTAACCCATGATTTTTTTTTTTAAATTTGGGAACCATTGTGGAGCCCACCAATGATAATAACATTGGGTGCATCAGCTTTATTTTTCCTGAGGGGCCAATTGATTTTTATTTATAACTTGCATAAGGTGAGCCACCATGGGCCCATTTAATCTTTAGTTATACATTTTGTAAGGTGAGCCCAATATGAATCCATTTTTATTTACCCTACTAGCTAAATAATGAAGGGGACCGCAAGAGGGGTTTTGTTGCCCTATTTCTTCTCTCGAAACAGTAGGATCGAGAAAAGAGAAGAAAGAAAAGAAGAAGAACAGAGGAGGAGACGGTGGCGTGGTGCTATGCTAGCAGCTGGCTTGGTGATAATACTTCGGCTTGCTGCTGCTGCTCCAGTTCCAGGTACCTTTCTTTATCTACAATCCTTTTCTTTTCTTTTCTTTTCTTTTTTTTTTTTCCATTTCTACATCTACCAGGCTTTCCTTTTCTTTCTTTTTTTACATTTCATTACATCTCTCTGTGACTGAAACCGCAACAGAGTCGTAGCGCCCGCTATGTTAAAATAGTGGCCGTAGCAGCCGCTATGGACTGATACAGGTGAGATACCCGTTTTTTTTTGCATTTAGTGTGGCGGTACATGACGCCACAGCCGATATATCGGCCGCTACGCTACGTGGTGGCTAATATTTTCATCCATAGTTTGGACAACAAAGATTGTACATTTTAGTAGATGTGAGCTCCAATTGCCACAACCTCACCATACCATCAATAGATAAAATGGTTTTGGATTTGTAACTACGTAAGGCATCTCCTAGGACATAAACAGTAACCTCTCTTTTCAACTCATTTTACTATAATTATAAGAGGGGATTTACATACAACCACCTATATTTTCTTACTTCTATAGATAATCAACTATACTGTATGCATTTCTTTACAATATATTAAACTTACCCTAACCTCTCAAGAATATAATGCTATTCTTCTTTTTTTTTTGGGCAGGAAGGATGTTAGAGATTAATCACATTTGAAAATATCTAAATTTTAGAAAGCTTTCTTTTAGGGTGCATTTTTGTGACAAGAGCAATGTTCCGAGGAAATAGTAAAAATCGTTTGATTTTTCATATGGCTCATTTTCCGTTGTTTGGTGCAACACATTTTTTTTCTCATGGAAAAGGGAAACAAAAAGAACAAGATGGGAGTTCGATTTCCTTCATGAGGAATAAGAATGTAGGATTCCTTTCTATCTCAAAAATGAAAATCCATAAAGTGCATGTGGAATCCCCTGGCTACACAAAAGCAACCTTTGCAAGAGGAAGATCACCCTCCCTTTAACTTCCTTGGAAGAGAACACCTCAGCTCCCTTAAAGGCTCTTGCAAGGAGATATCTGTTTGTAGATCTGCCATTGGACCTTCTATAGGCCATTAGAAATGTAAATTGTCTCTTCTTTAATAATTTGAAAGCATAGATCAAAACCTTTTTATTAAAAACCCTATTCTAACCTTGTAGTTTTGGGTGATGTAACATATTTTTGGCATTTAATATAATATTGTAGGAGCTAAATCCTTCAAACCCTAAAGATTAAATCATTTCTTGCTTTCTAAATGTTTCACCACAAAGCTAAGATCCATAATTTAAAACGATGATTGTCAAGAAAAATAGTCAATTCATTATTGGGACTGAAAACAATATCAAGCTGGAAATATATTGAAACTACCTAATTTAGAATTCAAAAAAGATCTTACCATTAGGGGTGCTCATGGGTCTAGCTCACCCAGCTTGGATATATAATGCAAGCTTGTTTAATATTTGGGTTGGGCTTCAGATTAAGTGATGAAAAGCCGAAGGGTTGGCCCCACCCAACCCAAATAAGTAATGCTTGCAATTTATTGATTACTCATCTAAATAATTGCTAGAACAAGTGGTCCAAATCTTGACTCAACTCAATTCGGCCCCAATTGACTAAATGGGAAACCTCATGCCCCACAGTTACCTCCTGTGTCAAGCTTAGGCCAAATACAAGCCTATATTTCTAAAGTTGGGTTATGCCTAGATCTGCCTTGGCCCAACCCAACCTAGCTCATGAACACCCCTACTCACTAGAGTAGCTCTCTTTTGAACACACTTCCACCAAAAGAAAGAAAGAATTCTCTTACCTAAAAGGATTTTCCAAAGCATCTCCAATTAAAAAGATGAGTTACTACAATTAACTCATATGCTAATTCTATAGAAATCCAACCACATTCTATATACAGCCCTATTCTCCCATCTCTATAAAAACACATATTAAATTTTGAAAATATCCTTCACATCTTTCGCATTATTAAAGTAATTTCTAATCTTGAAAATATGTTACCTTTTTATTTTGATTTAAGATCTTTACTCTAAAAACATCCAAAATGGCCTTCTTCATCCCTCACAAAAAAAAAAAAAAAGAAAGAAAGAAAGAAAAATAAAAAATCCATTAATTAATATTTCCAACCAACATGTAGAGCCCCATTTCCAAAAATTCATTTCCAAAAAATTCTAACCCATATTGATGATGTGAGGCACTTATCCGGTCCCATATAAACATCAATATAAAGAGCGTTTTGGGCAGCGAATGAGAGGAGCGAAAGGATTTTCCATTTCATTTCATACCTATGTTGTCTTTCTCCCGTCCTAACTAACCGAATCAGGTAATGTTTCTCTTCTCTCTCTCTCTAAGATTCTCTTCTGCTTCATTTTCATCACTAAATCTTTACATTCTAGGGTTTCGTACAGCTGACAACTGAAGAAGATCTTACCCTTTCATGGCCTCTTCTTCTTCCTCCTTTTCTGTGTCTGCATGCTCGAATTTTAGTAAATCTTTCATGGATGCATGTAGCAGAAGAACAAGGGGTTTTGTTGCATGTTCTACATTCCTTCCTCTGGAAGATCTTCTCCGTCCAGTCGATCATCTTTCCCCCTCTCTCTCAAAAGTTCCCATTTTTCCGGGTAGACCGGCGATTTGGGAAATTGGGGTACTTTGACATTTTGGGATGTATGGTGGGGCCCACCAGATCAGCTGTGAGCAGTCTGAGATCACTCAACTGTGGGTCACCTCTTTCATGCTTCACATAATGCTAGATGATGATCATCTTGTTGTTTGTTTGTTTGATCCACTGCTCAGTAGTTAGTAGAGTCCAATGCATGGTTTCGAGGAACGAACTATTTCAAAACCAAAAACCTGCATTGGGTATTAGAACGTTCTGAGAGGTGTAAGTGATTAGGAACTTTGATGAAAGAACAGATTTTTTTTATTTTTTATTTTTATTTAGATCCTTTGCGAAATTTCAAAATTGGAATCCCTGTCCAAATTTCCTTTGAATTTATTGTTTTGTGGGAGTGACCCATTTGGGCTAGGCTATGTTTTGATGGTGGGGTAGTTCCTCACACACCGGTCGTCTCTTTCATCTTAATTATGAACCATTATATGTGTTTTAAGCATGCCCAAATCTCATGTAAAACTTTAACAGGCTACATTTTCACAAATGAATTGGTGACTTATTAAGAGGAGACTTTTCATAATGTATACAATAATGAAACCCATTCAAATAATTCAAACCAAACCCGAATAGCTTTAGTGCAGAGTAACCAGATCACATCAAACTTGGTTTTGCGTTATCTGCTTTTCCCATGCTCATGCTTTTCACCCATGAGCTGAAATACATCCAAATGCTAGACTTTACTAATGTCAAACACAGCATAAAGGCCTATGCAAGGTTTTCATGCTTGTGGTTTCCAACATACATCATTTCCCAGTTGCACCCGGATTTTCATTTTCTTTGGAATGGCATGAGAAATGCATTATTTGCAGTGAGTGAGGTTGCCATACAAGAAATTTATGGTGTCAGTTCAGCCCACAGATTATATGGATATGCTTATATGTTTTGATCTATCTTATTTTTCAGCTTATATTGGCAACATTTCCTCATTCTAAGGAGTGATCTACTCCAGAATTATTAATATTGAAGCCAAAGTAGGTAGGAGAAGTACCCGTAATGCCAGGGGGAGAGATGCAAGACGACGCATTTTTTAAAGTGGAAACAATCATAGGCCATTCTCAGGTTTGTCCTATCCTATTTTTAGAATTCTGTATTTTGAAGATGCATCATGGAATTGAAATTTAGAAGTTCACATGCGAAAGATAAGAGATACCCAATTTCCCGTAAGCCCATGGTGATAGGTCATCCTTCTGTAATACTTCAACCCGCTAACTTTCCCTTACTTTGTTACTTGCAGAAACTTCAGGATGATCTACAAAAGCTGGGATTGAAGATCAAGCACCATGAGAACAACCTAAAATTTCTGAAGAATCAATCAAACAAATTGGATGATTCCATTCTTGAAATGCAGGGTGGGCCTCGTGCTTTTCTTTATTCTACTTGTTCTGTATTCTGGGTATGATTCATCTCAAAATAAGGCAAAAACAGTTGCTAAACACAAAATCTGAAATGAAGCATATATATATAGTGCATGAAGAGCATGTATTATGCAGGTTCCTACTTGGGTTTTGGTTTTTGTTTTGGTGAGCCAAAGTGTCACGACCCGGTCTGCCCATCAAATATTGTCCTCTTTGGCACAGGACAGAAGGACGCACCATTCATGACCCAGACCTCAAGGTTTTGTTCTCGGAGCCCATTAAGCTCCAAAACGTGTCTTACTAGATTCACAAGCATGAACATCTATAAGCCCAGTCTCTGGGCAATCTCTTGGCGATGTGGGATGTTACATGCCCCCACCGTCAGAGGAGAGCCGCCCTCGGCTCTGATACCATATTATATGTCACGACCCGTTCCGTCCAGCATATATTATCCTCTTTGGCACAGGGCGGAAGGGCACACCATTCATGACCTAGGCCTCAAGGTTTTGTTCTCGGAGCCCATTAAGCTCCAAAACGCGTCTTACTAGACGCACAGGCGTGAACATATAACATATGTAAGCCCAGTCTCTAGGTAGCCTCTTGGCAATGTGGGACGTTACACAGTCAAGGCAAACTGAATGGGCCAATAGGACTTTCGAGTTGAGCTGTGTATCAGTACAACTTAAAAATCATAACTACCTCATTGTAAATCTTTTACTCATGTATGTGTTGAAGTTTTAAAATCTTATAATTTGAACTCTATTGCCTAGATCCTTCAACTCCATTAAGGTGCCCGATTGGATTTGACACAAAATCATCATGAAAATGAGACTCATGTTGCATATTGCTCCACCACAAACCAATACCCTGGCTTTTGTTTATACACAAGTGACACCTTCACCTTTCCTTTAGTGTAGTTTAAGATTCCTATTTCTTTCTTCTGCTGACATTATTATTTACTCAGTTAGCCTTGGAAGATATCATTCATCAGGCGCAGCTAACGTTGGACGCCAGAATCATAATGATGCTCAGACTGAGCAGAACACCATTGAACAGATCATAAATCAGGACAAAACAGCTGCCGGTATCCTCTATCAAGTGAAGTTACGCCATGAAAGTGCAGCAATTAATTCATTCATAAATAAGGGTGTGGTGGGCGTAGTTGCTACACTTGCCAAAGTACATGATGACAATCTTAGCAGGTTGGTAGCCTTCAGATATCATTACGTTGTGGAGTTGAGTTGGGTATTACTCATAATTATATTTTTTGGCTTATAGTTACCTAATTCGGTCCAAGAGTATCCGAATCCCATGCCATTGAATGATTTGGAATTCGATTCGATCAAGTTTTCATCTCTGAAATGTCATGGTTTGTAGCAATTCAAAATAAGAAAGTGAAGAAAGGAGCAGAGAGAGAAGGTGAAAAGGGAAAGTCGTTCTCTCTCCCATCTGTGATCTGTCTGCCCCTTTAAGTTTTGCTTCATCACGTTTCTCTCTTTATTAACAATGTCAAATTACCCACTTTTTCTGGAAAAGAGTTAAAGCTTCCTTATTTCATTCTCTCATCTGTGTTTGACTAATTTAATGATACTTGTAAATTGGTGAAATTCATCAATAGGTCCCACCATTAAAAATCTAAACCGATCAAAATAAGTTCCCACCTATTTCATCAGATCTAACCAAATTCCATTCTAATAGAAACTAAGACCATCTTAAGATTAATCATTAACAAAATATTGAATAAAATATTACAAAAAAGTTTACTTATTTACACTTAGTAAATCTAACGGTGGGACCATCTCTTACTAATGTAGAAATTATTAAGGATGCATAAAAGTGAGAGGCATCAATCTAAACCGGTGTAGAATTTTTTGTAGATAGACCCCACTGTGAGCCTCGTGAGTTTTTATTCAACTTTTAGAAAATCCTAAATTCCATACAACTCTTCTACCAGCCAATAATGAATTGATATTTCTTTATGATGCAGTACAGACTAGGCCCAAGAAATCAACTAGGCCAACACATTGACCTTGAGGTCAACCCGGTCCGTTGGGTTCAGCCACAGGCCCAATATTGACCAAGAGTTACTGTGGCAACCTATTTTTATCCTATTTCTATTTTCTGTTATTAATTAGGATTAATATTAGTTAATTTCCTATTGTATTTAGACTTGTTCAATGATAGAAAATCTTGTTTGCTTAGGGATCAATCCTACTTTTCTATAAAAGGATGATCAAACCCCATTGTAATTCAATCTTATCTTCAATTAATCAAAGATTTCTGAGTTTTTCTTCTGTTACGGTGTGTTTTATGGTCTTGAGTGTGCCCTAGTGGCTGAATCCATCTGGATTAGATCAATCCCATTGGAGATTGATCTATTTTTCGATCAAGGATCCAGGGTTGTGCCACTCTGCCTTCCAAATTGGAAATGTCTTCAATAATTATCAAATTTGTGGCAAGCACTAAATCATATGTTGATGTGTCGTCTATAAATTCATGAATGGGGCTCATTCAGACTCTGCTGCGGGCCAAATATCACAAAAAATCTTAGGTTGATCGCATACTAAACACATAATCTCTTCAATAGTTCTTTTGTAATGCTCAACCAATGGTGGTAATGACTTGATTGAATTCAGTTTCATAATACTACCAAGTCAAGTGATGCATGGAATTTTAACAGCGTCTTCCAATAATAGGACCAATTTAAAAAATAAGGGTTCATGATGAGTAGAAAGAAAAAACAATTGAAAAGCTTCCTCCCACTCTCTCCTTGTTAGTAATGATAAGTTTCAATGTATTTTTTATTTGAAGTTTAGAATTTAATTTATTTTATATGGTTGTTAAGTCTTTGAAGTTTAATAATTGGAGGAATTTTTTCTTTTTTTTTTTTTTTTTTGGTAATAAGGGTCTTTACATAATTATTTTTTCATATTATTTGTGATATGATTGAAATATATAAAGCTGTAGAAAAGCATATATATTATATATCAAGTTGGACCCAGGAATCATCTAGAACCACGTCAAATTATTTCATTGAACTCATCAAACATGAATTTTGAATTAAGAGAATCGAAAAATGAATTAAATGAGCCTACCCCCAATGATTTTTTAAATTGGAGTAAGTGTCGAATTGAAAACTGCGAATTCGAGTCTGAATCGATTGAATTGTGAATTAGGTAACCATGATGCCACTCACCTTTTGCTCTTGTTTGTATTTTGCCATCTTTTGGAATATGATTTACCATTTACCAATAATAATAATAATAATTGTAAAGTCCAACTGGCCAGCACATCCCAAAAGCTTAAAAGGAAGTGGAAGACTGATCTACCCCCCCTCCTCCCTGTGGAATGGGATGCCATTTGAATTCGCAACCCACACCTGCCTACCCATGCGGCCTAGGGGAACAATGCCTCCCCGAGGTTCAAACTCGAGAGACGAGACCTGCCATGGCACTGTTATCATGTCATGTCCGATTAGCCAATACATCCCAAAAGCTTAAACGATTAGGAAGCGGAAGAGCAATTTACTTAACAATGAAGATGATGATTGTTGTTGTTGTTGGTTATATTGTGTGTCCGATTCCCGATACATCTTTTTTCAACTAACACGTAGCTCCCTTATGAATTTGTGTCCAGGCTTTTATCAGAGTACTTGGGGTTGGAAACTATGCTGGCGATTGTATGCAAGGCAAATGAAGATGTTGAAGCTCTTGAACTGTACACCAAAGAAGGCCAGATAGATAACAGTGCTGGTCTTCATGGGCTTGGCTCCTCTATTGGGAGGCCCCTAGATGGAAGATTTCTTGTTATCTCTCTTCAAGAATTAAGGCAGTATTCTGACATTTCCCTTTATGGAATAAGCTATAGAATTATCTGAATTCAATATATTTCACAATACCTGTTTAAATGAATTGCATATAACTTTTGTACAAATGTAAGTTCCATTACATCTTACCATTTTGTCAGTAATGTATTATTCCAAGTGCTGGTATTTTGCAGACCGTATGCTGGCAAGTTTGTCCCTGGGGATCCCCAAAAAAGGCTTGCTTTATTGAAACCAAAATTACCTAATGGGGAGTGTCCGACTGGTTTTCTGGGCTTTGCTGTGAATATGATTGATGTGGATTTTATGAACTTATCGTGCCTCACACCTGCTGGACATGGCCTTAGGGAGACTCTATTTTATGGACTTTTTTCTCGCCTGCAAGTTTACAGAACCAGAGCTGACATGCAACGTGCTGCCGCTTGTATTAGTGATGGCGCTCTCTCTTTAGATGGTGGAATGATGAGAAGTACTGGTGTGCTTTGTCTAGGCAGTAGGTAAGCACAGATTCATTGTGTAACTTATGAAAGCTATGTTGTAAGTGTGTATTTTGATAATTTCTTATTCCCATCTTATCTTGAAAATACTTTTCTTTTCTTTTCATAATTTCATTCTTTTTCCATTTTTCGAACTTCAAAATAGTGCTAATGCTTGTTGTAAAAAAAAAAAAAAGCGTGCTCATACTCGCAAGCAAATGTTTTGACAATGAACCTTGTGAAAAAGGGGGAAATACTTATCAGTCAGATGCAAAGTCAAATGATTACAGAGCAAGCAATTGCATATGCTTTCTGGCCTGTTCGGTGACTAAAAGCTTGGCCCAGTCACAATTTCACAAATTGAGTGAATGGATCAGGTTGAACTCGGTTTGGATGAGTTTGGTTAAAACTCTATCCACTGCTTGGTCATCTTTTGACTCTGTTTGACTCATCCCAGCTTGACCAAAGCAGACAGGTCTGCTTAATGGCATTTTTATACATATTAAAAATAAATGAAAAACAATAGATAAGCTGTACACTAATAGAATGGAAGCTAAATGAAAATTAAAATTCACATGGTACAATATAAATATTTTCAGGAGGGATACTTTTTTTTTAATATGTATCTCCATTTTAGTTAATATAAATGTCATATTTGTAATAAAAATATTTAAAAGAAGATGTATCCACTCACCTAGTCGACTCGGTTTTCTGATAACTTGACCCAGTAACTGGACGAATCTGGTTGCCCACTGGGTCAGAAAACTGCAAGCATTAGCACTTGTTTTCCCTAATCCAGTGATTGTACTTGAAAGGTGTACCTTTTAGATAATGGAAGATGTTGATCTGTCAGCCTTATCATGGAATGGACATTCACCAATATCACCCCTGCAAGTTGACTGTATTCATCCAATTGAAACAACTACATCAATTTTCCACATTTGACAGCAGTCCCATGAGATTGAATGGTTATAATTATCGATATCCATAACTGACCTGGTCACCACCCAAGCCAAGTCACATTGAGTCCAATAAAACTAAGCCTAGTCACACCAAGGCTCGGTAATGTCGAATGAGACTCAGCCAACCCTATGTAGCCTAGTAGGCAGGTCTTCCAGTGCAACTCAGACTATGCTGGTTTTTAAATCCCTAAGAATCTTCTATCTGTGAAAAATTTTGCGCCCGTGTCATCCACCACAAAGCCCACTATATGATCAACTTGGACACCTAGAAGAAGGTGGCTGAATGCCCAGCTGGTTGGACTCTGCAAATGCTCCATCAAACATTTTTTGTTTCCTTGTAGTTTCACATGTTCTCTTTGAAACACAAGCACTTGAGAATAGATTGTATATTCTCCAGTCATTTTTTGTTATGTACACATTACAGATGCAGTACTTTCTAGCGATGATTCATCAAAACATATTCCTCCCAAGTCTTTTAATCGTTACACATGATCACAAACAAGAATATTTGCTTTCCTTTTAAAGTTTTTTTAGCCATCTAAGCTGTCCGACCTTCATGTTGATTGGATTCTTCTGTAGATCTTCGGTCTTCCTATCATGAACTGTATCTGATTTCAGGAAAAACATCGAAGTGAGATTTCCTATCAGCTCAATAAATTTCCTACCTGATGAAGTCAATAAAACTATGGAGCAAATCAAGCTTATGGAATGGGAGAAGGAAAGGATTAGTGAAGATATGCAAAGAGAAGAAGCATTATTAGACCATGTGAAAAGCAGCTTCGACTTGAAAAAGCAAATGTTTGTAAAGTACCTTGGTGAAAGCTCACCATATGTTACTCAGGTACTTCCTAAGGCATACAAAATTTTATTAATTAAATCCCTTTCTTTTTTACTTGCTATGGATAAGATTGGTTGCCAGATCATTGTAGGATGCTCACTTAACTTTGACAATATCGAATCTGCTGTTTGCAATTCATACACTGCTATCCTCACAAATATAAGTGTTAATAAAATAATTTATAAACTCTTCACAGCAAATCGGCCTTTTTAATGCTGGCTTTGTTTTTTGTTGCTCACAAAGGCACAATCTTTTAGGGTCGTTGCTTTGGTGCAATGGTATTAGTCTCAAGTGCCATGGATGATAACGCAGGTTCGAGACCTGCGAGCAGCCACTTTTTGCAAAATTGCCAAAGGTGAGGTATGTCTGCAGTCTAGACCCTCCTAGGACCCTGCTTCGGCGGGACTGCATTGGGTGATGACAAAGGCACAATGAATAAAATGGAATATTTGTAGATTTTAACTTTATCATCAACATACCGTTGTCCCATCTATCTGGGCGGTTTTATGGCTTTTGCGTTGCCTCCACTACACCCTATCAGATGCTATGTCTGCTGTGACTGCAGTCTAATGTGTCTCTGGAATTTAACTTATTCATTCCAATATTCAAATTATTTAATTTCTTGGAATGTAGGTTTTCATTTCCTTAATTGCATAACTGAGTTGTCAAAAATCAAAATATTATTTAGGACAATATTTTTATCCAAGCAAGAATTTATAATAAAGAAAGCAGTGTACACTTCGACCCTCCATATTCAAAAACAAAAGCTTTTGGTAGAAGAGGCTACAAAATTACTTAAGTTGTGTCAGTCAAGTCCGTTTCGGACTCCATTTAGGTTTGGCTCCAAAGCAAGGGAAAAAAAACTCAGACCCAGACCCGACTCGGTCAGGGTCGAGTTGGGCCGAGTTGCACATAGGACTCGGCTGAGTCCCATCATTCGAGTCCGAGTCCCACAAGACCGGACTCGTTTAGGGGCAAGTCTGAATTGACTCAGCGAAGTCATCTCGGAATCGGAGTTGGCCGGTTTTTTAATCCATGCTCCAAAGTGAAACATTTTGGCTGATTCGGACATTTCACTTTCCAGCTCGGAAATTTGTTTCGGAAAATAAAAAAGAATTTAAAAGGATATATCTATATTAAAAACATAATAAAATTCTCGTTGTACGAAGCATCACAAATGACTTTACTAATACACTCAATTAAATGGTACACCTCATAGTGATAAGATGTAAAATAGTTTCATAAAATTTCGAATTAAATCAAATACTACCATTCAGATTATCTGACGGTGGGCCTAGAACTTTAGTAACAGTGCTAACTGACCATCAACATTTTCAGTGGGCCCAATTATTAAAAATCAAAACCATTTAATGTTTCATAGAGCAGTACTCATTTAACCTTACTAACTTACTCAAATTAAATGGCCCACTTCAGATTAATAATTTCTAATAAATTTTAAATGACTGTACAAATTGTATTTGGGTGGACCTAGAACTATAGTAACAGTGCTCGCATCACCTATTAAATTCTGGTAGCAGAAAATTCCAGAGTTCATCCACACAGAAAGAAGTGGGCTTCACAAGTCATATCGGCGGCAATCAATGACTGAAATAAGAGGGCACATCTGTATCTCATCACACTCTTATATAAAAGAACACACAACCGAATCATAAACGAAAACAAACAAAATAAAAAGAAGAAAAAAATGGAAGAAGATGAGAAAGGAGAGAATTGAGCATACCTGGATCACCAGCAAGAGATTTTGGCGATGGGGTCTTTCTTTGGCACCGAAAAGGATCTTCACCGAGGGATCTCAACTTTCTGCCACAAAAAGTTCCCGGCGAGTGCAAAGATTCGATCTTGTGCTTCGGCAAGGGAAGAATTTCAAAAGAGGGCAGGGAAATAATGCAACTGATGATGATGTGATTGATAATAGCATTCTCAACTTGAATTTATAGAAGGATTGGAAGATCAAGGGCTGCATGCTTTTGAGGAAAAGACACGAGGTGTCACTGCAACAACTCACTCCTAGATGGAAATGGGTATGTGAAACGAGTGTTTGCCCAACCGCAATCTTTAATTCTCTTAAAATCTCAAGACTTCTCCTTTTCATGATCGAACCTCAATTCACCCGAATTGAGAGATGCAGTTGTGGTTCGTCCAAATTTGGGGATTTTGGACCGAAGTGCATGATTTTCCCCAAAATCAACTGAAACTCGAAGCGAACACCTCCTTCAGGGAGTATGTTCAGTTTGGACTTCTTACCATACCGAAATAAATTGGGAATTTCAGCCAAACCGAATCGAATTTGACAACTATGTCCTTGACATTAAATGAGAATGAAGAAATTCTCTTTTGCTTTTCAAGAATTGTACTCAATTACAATAGAAGTTTGGTCAATCATGATCAGCCTGTGGATCTCAAGGAGAAAGGTGTCTCATTAGCTTCATAATTTATAGTTTGTTGGTCATTTCTTAGGTGGGAAATCCATTAAGTTTATGATCATGTGTTGTAGGGAAGTGTAGTTTGGCATCTTCTTTGGAGGGTACGGTACTATGGTTGGCAATAGGGTTGGCTTTTTGTATCTCTCTGGTTGATCTTTGGCACAATGAATTCATTTATCCTTTCAGGAAAAAAAAATACCATAGTGCTAAAAGCAAGGATCTGCTTTCCCAGCTCCCAAACTGGTGCAGATGCATAAGCTACCTTGGAAGTTGATAAGATGTAGCACCCTCCCTGTTTCATTGTTCTTTGAAAGACCCACCGCAGGTGCTCTTTAGCTGGAAACACCACATGTTAATTGATGTAATTTGGGGCACTTGACCATTCAAATGTTGACACGATTTACAAAATACAAAGAATATGCGAGGGAAGAAGAAAAAGACGAGAATAGTGGAAAGTACAACTAGAAGAAAAGAGAAAGTGAAAGTGAAAACCTTTCACTAGAGAAGAGAGTAGCAACTTAAATTTTATTGAGACTAACCTGAAGTCTTAAATGTCATGAAACTGATATTACAAGCATGAACTTCTTCATAACCTAGCTTTCTCCACTGTCAGACAAACATTTCAGATTATTACAAGATTAGGCCTTTATAAAACCTAATGCCCAACAATGTCGAATTGAAATATCAAATTAATCTTACATAATTTTTTTAAAAAGAAAAACCAAATCCACAAACCTCATATACCTCAGCAGTGAAAGGGCTATAAGTTTCTCAAAATCTTTTCCAAATTGACACTATTTCAATATATGTATGATCCCAAATCCATCGGAAGGTGATTGAAAAAGCTGTTTATTGTTTACCACTTTGTTACATCCTAACTTTGTGTGGCTTATAACAAAAATTAATAAATAAATAAATAAATGACGAAGTTATAGTCTAAAAGAGGCTCCAACAAATAACTAAGAGGCATAAATAAAGATGAACATTCAATAATAACTAAGATAATCTTCTTAGTGTTGCTAGTTGTGACCCCTGACCACGTACACGACATAAATTTCCATATGAAGACAATTTGTCATGATTTATCTTGGAGGTTGATTTCTGAAACCCTTCTGCAACACAAGGGACACCAATAGGGGAAAATATTGCCTTAAAGAAAGCAATATTGCAATGTGCCTACTAATAGTTATCTTCTTTTAACCAACACTTGCTACTCGCTGAATTGGTACACACCCAGATCTTATGTAGAGATTGAATGATATTCGCACTGGATTGAATAACCCTAAATCATTATGCTTATGTAGTTAAATTGATGGGAGTGATGTTCTCTGCATGGGGTAGTGGTTCCCTTGATCCAGATAGTGCCTTCCCATCTTCCCATGTGGATGCTCCCAGGTGTGAGCCACAACAGAGTTCTCAATTTGCTGGATTTAGCCTCGGCCCTCTTGACAGTCTTTTATGAAGTAAGAAAATGGCAAAAATATTAACATACCAGTGTCTGGCTTTGTTGATTGTGCAGAATAAGTCCATGCTGGGGGAGAGAAACAGTCCAAGATGAGCTAGCTGTGGATTAGATTTTTTCAAGTTTAATTCTGTTCAAAACATTGATGCACTTGAGTTTGAAGGAGTTATTATGGAAGATTCTTGTATGGAATGATGCTGCATTTCTCTTCTGCTGGAAAAGAAAATTGCTTATTGAGCGAAGGGGAGCGAACTTATTATGGATTCAATGTAGAAGTAGCAGTTTTCTCTATCACTCATGAAATGTTGGGTAACTTGTATTCTGATTTGAAACACATGGAACTATTCAGAATAAAAGCTAAAAAATGAGAAACTTGCTTGTGAACTGCATTTTTTCCATGTAAGAATCAGTAAGATGCAGCTTGTGGTGCATAATGGATCGTAGCATTAGCTTTTGCATTCATTTTCTCTTTCTTTTGGGTCATTATATGTTGTTCTTGGAGTATTTCAATGCGATGCTCTACTTTTGTCATCAAAGAGTAAAAAAAAACCCAATGCTGTACTTTAAAAGCAATCTTGCTGGAGGCTGAGATTGGAATCTTTCTAGTGAGAGGATCATATTAAGTAGACCGCCTGAAATCTACAGGCAACTGTTTGTGAATCCAAACTGAACCCTCTGTTGAAGGTGACGCAGTGGATTCCCTCGTGGTTTTGTATACCTAGGCCTCAGAATATCTTCTCATGTTTTATGGATGTTGATTGAACTTGACTTCATTTCAGCAAATCACACCCTGTATACCTAGAAGCTAGAATTACTAAGGCTTGTTTGGTTCATGTAATTGAATTTCTAGGAGACTTGTATTTTTAGGTGTGGGTAAAATTGAAGAAATAGAGGTGAAGATCTAAAAGGTAATCATCAAATATTCTCCCCATTAATGAAAATCAATCAAGGGGAGATGGAAAATGAATGCTCCATTAATGAAAAATGAATTAAGGGGAGATGGGGAATGAATACTCGGCCATTATCCTAGTAAAATCAAATTCAAAGAGAGTCAAGGGCCCGATTAAATTTCTACCTTGATGTCTTTCACCATGGAGCCCATTTGACAATGACTTTCTAGGAATTCAATTTGATGAAACATAAGAGCCTTCACTTAGGATGGAAATAGCATTTTTAGTAATTCTACCCCTTCCATTTTAAATGTTCACCGTATAAAAATTGTCAGTCCTTATCCAGTAGGGTCCATAACTACCCGAGTGGCATGAATAGAATACTTTATTTATATAAAATAAATATTAAGAAGCATTGGTATATTAGTTATTCCATGGTTTCTAACTTTCACTAAAGTGCTAACACCACTCAACCAAGAGTGTAGGCACTAAGATTTACCCTTTATTATTTCTCAAACTGCACTCAAACAAGCGACAAAAAAATGCCCTAAAAGTTTAGTTATTTTTCTTAATTTTTTAAAATCATTCTTTCTAATCTTTAGTCATATAACTGTTTGATGGACCAATTAAAAGTGGCAAATCCTAACCTAACTCACCAATCTAACCCAAACCCGTAAAACTTAGGTTTAAATTGATCCTTATTTTTTAGGTGATTAATAAATGCATTGGGTCGGGTATTGAAACCATTCTTACAATTAGGCCAGCCAACCCAACACAAACCATTCTTACAAGTTGGGTTGGCAAGCCACAGTGTAATTAGTGTAATGAAATCAACTTAAGCCCAAACCAGTTATTACTGAAGTCAGAAAAAGCTCAACTCTGAAAATTGGAAAGGATCAACATGAACCCTAAACAACCACGTCGATTTCAGGTTGGGTTGGTCGGGTAAGTAATTGCCATGCTAATTGACCCATCAAACTGTTATATTAACACATTTAATTACAAAACTGTGTTATATAAGTCAGAAATAAAAGAGGAACATAAAAAAAAAAAAATATTAAAAATATTAGGTTCCACCGAGACTTGAACTCGGGTTACTGGATTCAGAGTCCAATGTCCTGACCACTAGACCATGGAACCATTATGAATAATTTCTGCTATAAAATATATAATACTTGTTTTAGGAATCCACCATGCCTCCTCTTATCGCATAATTAAGATTTTTCTGACTAGAAAAGATTCTGGGGACGTAAGGATCCTATCAAAAAATTGCATATAGGGACAAACAGTAACTACGTGTAACTGAGGTGGGGCGTAGACCATATTAAACTAATGCTTTCATAAATACAATATCAATCAATCACCATTCAATCCTACAGTGAATAGAAGGATTGGTGAGTGTGAGGAATAGGACTGATAACTGATCCTCATAAAGATTTGTTGATTAATCATTAGAGGTAAGACCCCTTTGCATAAAAAACTTGCTTGTTGCTGTCATATATCAATATGCATCGTATCAGTTATAAACCCTCAGTCATGACTCCTTTTCCACAATATCAAACCCAAATATCAGCTTAACCTCAACTTTCCTAAGGTTTAAATTACCATGGCGATGCCTGGGTATTCAACTTCCTTCTCACCTCCACATCATTTTTCATTAAAAGAAGGATTATTTCATAGCCATTTATGGAGGGGTCTTAATCTTTGTTTCTTCAATTTTAACCTCAGATAAACAATTCCTAAGGATTCAATTCCACCCAAGCAGACAGCTCTCAAGAGAGTCTTATCATCTCCAGCACATGCCTGCAAATGACTTCCATAAATGGTACAAACAGCCAGCTGAAACCCATGAATTATAGTATATACCATCATAACTCACGAGCAGTATTGACTTCCACGGCCAAAAGTGAGTTCCCAAAGGCATTTTCAAATGTGTAAGCCAGCAGATTACATTTACTCAGAAATATACACCCACCTCAGCAAGCATATACATACCAAGCATCATACTGAATCGTTTCAAAAAACCGAGTCACAACATCCACCGTAAATCTTCCATTCTGGCTGTCAAATATATATGACCCACATATTCATATCTGTACAACGTTGTCTAGAGACCTTCAATTCAGATCAATATCCAACAGAGTAAAATGGGGAAAGGAAAATAAATGATAAGGACTATACTATATATATTTGGCTGACCCATCAAAGAGAGGTATGAAGTAGCAAAGCCCAACAGTGGATTGGACGGCAAAATATAGAGAACTTTAAAATGAAAGACGGGTGACAACGGACAAACTAAGAGAATAAGCCCCCCTCAATCCATCAATAATCGCTATACAAGACTCGAGAGTATAACATTGTTTTCAGTTCTGTTTATCCAAAGATGTTATGGGGATCAACCACTCCACCAATGAGCGTTACTGAGCTATGATGATGAACCATGTACCACTGCCCCTTGTGCAACTCATAGACGTTAGTCATGTTGAATGGTCCGGTATCCATGTCAGCATAGGCTTTCATGGTAACCCAAGCCACCTCAGGCAGCACACGGGCACATACATCTTGAACCTGAAAGGCAACACCTTGGGCCCAGTTAAATGCGAGGGCCCAACTGTCCATTACTGCATTGTACCTGTAGAAAATTAAAAGAAAGAAAACACCTACAACATTAACAGCAGTTACAAAAATAGCATCTGCAGTACAGAGTTTCAGCTAACAGCATTACCTGTATTATACAAAAGATCATTTGAAATTTTGGTTATATCAAAAGGTAAAAATCACGAGACTAAAGCGTAGAAAACAGAATCACAGATATTGAATTTTTAGTTCTGAACCTATGATGGTGCTTTGTGAAAGATCCAGTTTGCCATCAGAAACAAATGTTTTTCGCATAAAATCATGAGGGTCAGACCAAAATGAATGATAGAACAGATTGCAATTTGTAATAAATATAAGGGTTTTTTACATAAAGGGCCCTGCATTAGTGCATTTTGTGTTTGAAGCCTCCCTTGACTGACAGTCAAATAATGAACCATTAGCCTTTTATTCATGATTGAAAACAAATAGCTCCTACTTAAAATCAACAAACCCACCAAGTTTCCATAGCCAAGTCACCAAGACAAGTAGACAAAAACACCCCTAAGGTAAAACCCTGAGTTTCTAAACTTTTAACTTTACCTTTTAATCTCGCTCAACACTATGCTGAAGCTTAATTAAATAACCAAAATAAATGAAGAAAACAGTCTTTGCAACCTATAAGAAGATAACTCATTCAAGTCGGGAAAAATTTAGAAATACACTGCTCTATTTTTTTTACGTTCACAATTTATGGCCAATGGCACTCAAGTTTTAAGGTAGTTTTGGAGAGAAAGTAAGGAAATCATGCTTATAAGTTGGCATCTTTTTTATTCATAAATAAAAAAAAAAGAGCATGACTTCCGAAGAAGCAAGTAGAATTTATCGTTCACTTGGTTAGTTGGTTTCAGTACAAAGCTCAGGCTGCTAAAACAAAGGTTAAATATAGACTATATAAATCATAAGCATAAGAGTGAAGTTGGCAGGAAATTCAAGTTTTACGTTTCAAATTTCAAATATGGTAGTGTCTTCTTTCACGAAGTTGAAATAGTTGTAGGTGAAACTAGAGAACCGTTGAAGATCAGTTGAAGAAGAAAAGGAAAGAAAGAAAGGAGAAAGATAAAAAGGGAGATCAAAAGAAATTCACGAAAACACCCATCACCTGCATGTCCTCAACAGATTGTGGGGTATCCTAGGTAGTGGGCACACCCCATATCCTAGATTTTGCTGGACTGCTGCCCTAAACAAGATCTTAACCATGGTCCATCTTTGAAGTCGGAAGCACGTGAAAGATACTGGATGCCACATGTATCTTTAATTCACTGCATATTGGCAACTGCTTGGGAAATAATTCTAATGCTTCACCGTGTTGATTCGGGTCAAGCCAAGAAAAGTAATTCCACCAGTTCAAGCCTAGAGTTTCAGACCTCAGTTCAAGTCCTATGGAAGCTCACCCTATCAACAATCATGGGGCCCTTTGGACTGTGTCGCACAATAACTAAACCAGAAACATTTATACCAAAAAAAAAAAAAAAACTCAACCATAAACATATATATGAACTTCATTTTTCTCATGATTTGAACTTTGCAGGAATACAAATCCTTTCCCTCCCATAAGGATAATGGGGCCTGCATGCAGTATTACTATTGTGGTAAACAGCATCAGAAGATGATCAGTGCTACTAAAGGAGAAAGAGATTGGGTTAATTTTTGGATTTGAAGCAGGAAGTGGTGGTGAAATTGTAACTCACCTCCAATTTGCAGATGATATGATTCTATTCACATCAACAAATTGGGAGTAATTGGCAATTCTAAAGAGGATACTAAGATGTTTTCAGTTAGCATCGGGTTTGAAGATAAACCTATCGAAAAGCTTCTTAGTGGGGGTTGGTTGTTCAGAGGAGAATATTCGGAGCTTGGCTAATAGGCTTCATGGCAGAGTGGAATGTCTTCCTTTTCAATATCTTGGTTTGCCTATTGGTGCAAATCCAAGGTCGATAGCAATATGGGATTCGGTGGTGGAAAAGTTTAAGAAGTCGTCAACATGGAAGAGGCAGTATCTCTCCTTTGGAGGTAGAATCACACTTATTAAATCATCATTGTCCAATTTGCCAATATACTACATGTCTTTATACCAGAAGCTAGCGTCAGTGAGGAAGAAATTGGACCGTATTAGGAGAAACTTCGCAATAAAAAGATGCATTTGATGAAATGGGACGAGGTAATTAAAACCAAAATTTGCAGGAGGCTTGGTGTTGAGAAACCTAGAGTTGATAAATTGGGCTTTGTTAGCTAAATGGTGGTAGAGATATGGAGAAGAAAAAGAATCATTGTGGAGGAAGGTAATAGTTTCGAAGTACGGGGAGGATGAGCGGGGGTGGGACCCCAAAAGAGTCCCTAAATACAGGTTGTCAGGGTTGTGCGGTGTCATTTCTACTTTTTGGGGATGTGTCCAATGTGAGGGGATTTGTTTTTTATAAGGGCATATCTTTTAAAGTGGGGAAGGGGGATAAAGTTCGTTTTTGGCTTGATGACTGGGTGGGGGTGGGTCTTTTATGTTAATTGTTCCCTAGAGTGTTTAGAGTAGTCTCTAATAAAAATTCTTTAGTAAAGGTTTATTATGTTTGGGACGGGGGAAGGTGTCTTGGAAAGTGAGTGTTAGAAGGGCCCTTCGTCCATCCGAATTGGTGGAGTTTTGAGTCCTTGTTGAGTCTTATTTCTAACATTATCTTATGCAGGGACGAAGAGGACTCTCGTATTTGGAAGGCAGACACTACATGTTCTTTTTCCTTCAAGTCCTATTACAGGGAGTTGAACTCTTGCAGGGGGGAGCGATCTTCTTCAGCATTGGTTTGGTTAGGTCTTGCTCCTCCTAGAGTTGAGGCCTTTTGTTGGTTGGCAGTTGCAAGAAAGATCTCAGCAGTAGATAATTTAAGGAGGAGCTTGATGTCAGATTCCTTTTCAGATATGTGTTGTCTCTGTGGGAGGGAGAGGGAGTCGGTAGATCATATATTCCTTCACTGTGGGCTTGCCTGGTACATTTGGGGGTATTTCTTCAAAAAATGCAATGTAGCTTGGTATGCCCCAATGTCACTAGGTGAGCTAATGGAGGCTTGGAGGGAATCTCCTTTGGTCGGGTGTGGGCTGATCTTGTGGAAGATCAATACTTTTTCTATTATTTGGTCTATATGGAAGGAGAGGAATGAGAGAATTTTTAGCATGAAAGAATTGTCTTGGGAGGATATTCTATCTGAAGTGTCTACGAGAATTGCTTATTGGGCTTGTGCAAGAAAAGAATTTTCAAATGTCAACATAAATAATATCTTGTATAATTGGGGAGCATGTTTGTTGATGGGAGAAGCAAAGAAGAGGAAGAAAGTGACTTGGAGCCCTCCTCCATCCGGTTGTTTAAAGTTTAATGTGGACGGAGCATCTCGTGGTAAACCAGGGCCGGCTAGTATTGGCGGCGTTCTCAGAAATCACAAAGGAGAGGTGTTGTACATGTTTTCAAAAAATGTGGGGGTTAAAGACTCTAATGGAGCTGAAGTCTTGGCCATTTTGGAAGCTCTTCATATCTACTGTCGCCCATTCCAAGAAAGTGATTCTTTCAATGTCGTATCTTGGGCAAAAGCTTTCAAAGGCCCGTGGAAAATGCAGTTCTATTTTAATGAGATTAAACATCTTTCATTGGAGTCTTGTGGGTTTTTTTTTTTTTTTTTTTTCAGCATGTTAGTAGGTCAGCTAATGGAATGATAGACACTTTAGCTAAGCAAGGGATTGATCATGTTTGTAACTTCAGTGCTGCCATTGGATAAGTGTCAAGGGTGGTGCCCGGTACATATCTCTTATATCAGCATTACTTTGTCTGTCTTTCAGTGCTCTTCATTGTACAACTTCTCGTTTTAATATATATCATTGTTACTTGATCAGTGCTACATGGGAGCAGGGGCAGAACTAGGGGTGCTGGGGGTGTCCATGGCCCTCCAAAGTCTTGGAAACTCCCCACATAAGATACTCCGGCCCCTCCTTCTTGTGGCTTTCCATTAAAGGATGGCCCCTTCATCATCAGCAATTAAATCAACTAGATTTTTGGTTTACAAAACAAGGAGCTAGAATTTTGGGGAAAAAATTAGAATATGAAAGAAGGAAAGAAAAGGAAAGAAAGGAAGGAAGGATGGATGAAAAAAGAAAAGAACGAGAAAGGAACCTGGAACCCAGAGATTGTGCAATCGGATCACCTGATCGGAGAGAGGCAAAGTCAGAGAGGCTGGAAGCCTAGAAAGCTTGCTAGTTTGAGATTTGTAGAAAGCTTCAAGTTTGCACTTTGCAGAAAGAGTTTCAGTTCTGGAGGCTGCAAACTTGAATAAAGGGTCTTCAGTAAAGGTATGGTGGAAGAAAGAACCGATACCATCCATTTAAAGATAGCTTTTGCTTAATGTTTTTACAATTGGAGATGTATTGATCCTCCATAGATAACTATGTCTTTTTAATGATGGGGCTATAATTTAAATCTAACCCTCTCATAATCAAGTCCTATTTATGTACTACTACACCAAAAAAACTTAATCCAATCTGAATTATATCCACTGTGGATAAAGAGAAATTGTTATTTTTCTATGTTTTGGTAATGATTATTAATATCAGAAAAAATCCAATTGGAGAAATTTTTTTCAAGCGATAAAAAGTAGTGATTTGTGCTTTTGAACGGTTTGGATTTTCTATATGGGTCCCCCTCATTGATTCCCCTTGTGCCTTTAAATGAAAGTGTCTAATATATAAATTCCAAGTGTAAGAAAGAGGAAGAAGAGAACCCATCTTAAGAATCCTCTTCTTTTGCTTTGTCTTTACAATCATATATGTACCAAACCTCCATACATCACTATGTCTTTTCAATAAATATGGCTCATTTTTTAAATCTATCTCGGTTGAAATCACATCCCTTTTATGTTCTTCTATTAGGAAAAAATATAATCCAATGGGAATTATATATCAACTCAATGAAAGAATGCCAGGTGCAACTTCAATAATTGTTTTATTGTGTATTTTATTACTAAATTTGGCAATTTTGTTTAGCCTCTTTTTGCTATGCAAACCCCCCACACCCCTACAAACAAATTGATGCAAGACAGATCCGTGGTCCCCATGGTTCAACCCGCCATACCTCAACTGAGCTCTTTGGGTCCAGCCCATCTATTTTCATGATTTAGCTCATTAGAGTCTTATTTTATGTTATTTTAATGGTTATGTTTAATGTTTTAATCCTGGCCATTATTGCATTTGGATGGTCCGGATTAGCTTTAGGGTTATATATTCTCCTATTTAAGCATTGTAAAGCCTTTTGGCTCCTCAATGAATGATTAATGAAAAGTTTCTTGAGTGCTTTTGGGATTTCCCAAGTTCTCTCTTCTTCTTCGCCCGCAATGGGAAATTTAGCCTGAGACCAATTTTGCAAGCGAAAGCCTGAACTATCCCTTCCACCCTTCATCTCTTCTCCCTCTATCTCTTCCCGCCCCGCATCTAGTACCCCGTTCCGCATCAAATATATATAATAACAAATTAAAAAATCTTGGTTCCGCCCTTGCATGGGACTTATAGGAAATTAGGAATGAAGATAGAGTGGGAGTTGTTTATAAATCTTGGGTATTATTCTATTCATTAAATTTCCATAATTATCCAACAACAAGTGGAGATTATGGTAATGATGATGAAGATAGCTCAAGCCAGCTTGAAACTTGTGTTATTGAAAATTGGTTGCCCCTCATTGCTCAAGCCCCCCACCCCTCAGTTAATCCTAAGGTCCATAGCTTGCTATTTTTAACGTTACTATGAGTGTGAATTACAAATAATTATTATGTATTGGTAATTTAATGCTCTTTATGTGTTAAATGACTATACCATTAACTACAAGAAGTAATGAACATCGTATTCGCCTGAAAATAAATATATAATTATTTCAATATACAATTAGATCATCAAATTTATACATACTTTAACCCAATGAGAATGATATTAACTCAATAAAAGAACCCCGAGTGCAACTTCAATAATTGTTTTATTGTGTATTTTATTTTATAACTAAATTTGGCAATATTGTTTAGCGCACCCCCCAAAAACCCAACCACCCCAAAACAGAAAAGGAAAAAAATAAAACCAAATCATAAATTAATCAATCATGGCTCTGCCCCTGCATAGGACTTATTGGTATGATGATAGAGTAGTAGTTGTTTAATAATTTTGGGTATTCTATCCATTAAATTCCCATAATTATTCAATAACAAGTGGAGATTATTGTAATGATGATGAAGATAGCTCAAGTCAGCTTGAAACTCGTGTTATCAAAAATTGGTTGCCCCCCATTGCTCAAGCCTCCCACCCCTCAGTTAACGCTAAGGTTTGTTGATTGCTATTATAACATTACTATGAGTGTGAATTATAAATAATTTACATACACACACATATATATAATTGTTTCAATATACAATTAGATCATCAAATTTACACGAGATTCACTTGTGATCTCTTTTAAGACCTGCATGCCTATATCAGTCTGGCATGGGCAGCCCTGGCTCATCCCAGTTCCAACCCGCACCAGAATTTTAAAATTTTTGGATGAATGCGTATGGGGAATGATGGAAGATGCCCCTACATAAGCAAAATGTGCAAAGCCAGAGGCCTTCCATGCATGGAAGTTTTACTCTGCTTGGATGAGATTAAGGGCATGTTTGTGTAGAACCTTTTTCTATGGAAATGGAAAGGTGAGGCCTCTTTATATTCCATGCAGTCCTTTTTGGTCGTTTGGTGCAAACAGACCCTCTGCGGAAAACCCCACCCTTTTTTGTTCTTTTGTGGCATTTTTTCTGTGCAAGATAAGAAACATGAGTCCGACCTCCCCCATCAAAAAGGCATTTCCGCAGAAGAGTAACCCGTGTTTCCTCCTCTGTAGCATTACACAAACATGCCCCTCACTCAAGGAGCCCAAAAGTAGATATGACTAGCAAAAGAGGGGTTCTTCTTGATATAGTGATCTAGACCGATGGCCACTAAGGGCTAGCTTTTTGGCGCCTTACTGTATCTTTTGACCATGTGCAGGTTGCGCCGAAGTGTCTTTTTGATAGTTTCTCTCTCCACCTAATTTTGGAAATGCAACAAAACCATGAACTCATTTTTTTTAGTGGTAGAATTCTTCTTTAATAAGATCAAATTATACAATACAACCAGTCTCAGTGACATCTGGCATAAACATTTATCATGCAAGATATGCAACAAAGATACTGGCATAAATAACAATTAATCTAGAACAAGCAATTGTAATATCTTCCAAGTCCCAGACCTAATATCTTCCAAGTCAGAAACCTATTTTAACCTAAACCTCAAAGCAGAACGGAGCAAAACATGGACTTCCATAAGAAAAGCTAGCAAGGTCAGAATGAGTTCCTGCAATTAAATCAGACGTTGTTCTAGTATCATCAAGAATATATGCCAGTACAACATCCCAGAGCTCGCTCGCTACCTTTCCTAACAAAAATGGGTAAAGATACTTCATGACTTAATATAGCATGTTCATAGCTTTTTAAGTTCATTCTATAATACAGATTGTAATAATTTATTATAAAGAATTCAAGTAGAATTAGAATGGCATCTAAAAAGGATATTACTACTATCTACATTAATCATATATTTTTTTCATACTGATCGCCATCAGAGAGAAAAAAAAAAAAAAAACTTTAAGCAACCTGATTTCAAGTCTTACCCTGTAAAAAGCTCTCCAGATGCATGAACACACTTGACGTAATCTGCACGGAGCCAAAGGCGGCCCATTTCCTCGAAAGACCTTTCTTTAATGATTCTATAGAACTCTGCATTAATATTCACAACAGCCTTTGTTGCTGCATAATAAGCCTTCCAGCCATTCACTGGAGTCACACTATCCTGCTCCACTGTGAAGTCCTGGTACGAAAACACAGTAAAAACTAACCTTCAAATCTTTCCAAAACTCATATCCAACAACAACAACAACAACTATGCATCATCTGCATTGCATTGTTATAAACATAACACCAATCATGCACCAACATTACAACATTAATCTTTCCATGGATTTCGCTTTTCAGAGAAATTACATTAATCAATCTAAAACATTGAATTATGTTGTTCTTGTTGTGGAATTCATTCATCGGTTAGGAAATTGTAAATGTTCCATAGTTCTTTTTTTTTTTTTTCACTTTTCAGAGAAATCAATCAACAGAAGAAGAAATCAAAGAAAGATCGAAACTTGAAAAAGAGAACAAAGCATGCCTTGTGATAGAGCGCCTTCCACGCGCTATCGTCATTGGCGGCCCTCCGCATCGACGAGTTGGTCATCGACAGGCGGCAGAGACTAGGGTAATCCAAGTAGCTCAACGCATGCGTCGTGATCTCCGGCACCAGCTGCTCCATCATCGACGCCCCAGTCATGGTCGCTCTCTCGAACTTCTCTCCAGCGCTGCCGTTGGCGTACGGAGTGGCCGGAGCTCCTCCGCAGGAACAAGTGCAGCCGCAGGCCTTCTTCGCGCCGCCGGCAGATTCCGGCCTCTTCGATGTCGATTTCCGGAGGTTTCTTCCCGGTTCCGATCGGACAGCCCACAGCACGCAGAGGCAGCAGATCACGGTGGCTGCAGCGGCTGCGATCAAGGGAGGAAGAGAGAGATTGGACGAGGAAACGTAGGATCTGTCCATTTATAAGACATCAAAACCTTGCAGGAAGTGAAACCCTAGAAAGGGGAAGAAGAGAAAGGATAGAAAGGGGATTCATGTGAAAGGGGAGGGTTGGAAATGGGAGGGAAGGAGGGAAAAAGAGGAGGGTTTTGTTTTGTTTGGTTGTGGATGAGGGGCGTGGAAACCGTTAGATTTTTCTCAGGGTAGATTGATAGAGACGAAGGAAGCAGGGAAAGAGTTGGTATGTGTTTGTTGGTAAGGTGGTAAAAGGAGTGGGAGTTGGAGGAAGGGCAGTCGAATGAAGGTGTTTTCTCTTGTTCATTGAAATTCACTTTAGATTAAAGCATGGATTAGAATATGGACCCAGATTAGGCAGGTCATTCTGCCCTCAAACAGCACAGCCCAACCCTAAATCAAAAGCCTCGTGGGGGTAGCGCATTTGGCTAGGACCGCCGCTCAGAACTAGAGATATTGGTTTCGAACTCGTGCTCTCTCCTTTAACTTGCCCAAGAAAAGCCTTACTTATCGAGGCATGGAAGAGGTGGAGACCACGTGCGTAGAGGAATAATCGGACCCTTAAAAGAAATTGGGCTTGTTTCTTTCCTGAAATTTCTGACATCAATTTCACGTGTTAGGGTTTTTTATCCTCCGACATTTGCAAATTTCATATTTCTTCACAAGCATTTTCAAATTCCAGTCACATTAAAGTTCTCAAATGACATTTGAGACTTCAGGAATTCCACCCTCTTTGTTTTTTATAGAATTTCTGGATGCTCGTGTCCAAGGGAGCTTCCAAGAATTCTACTATGTCTACGAACTCAAAATTCCCCAAGCCTTGAGTTCCAGCAAAGAAGCGGGCCCCAAGGGTCGAGCTTGGACAATATTTTTGCAGGCCCACTATTTTGAGGACCGAGCTTGGACATTACTAGACTCAGCTTGGCCCAATATAGTTGTGAGAACTCGACCCCTAATCTCTTGGATTAGTGTTATTTTATTTGTGGATTAGTTCTTTTAGTGGGATTAGTATTTGTCGGGTTGAGTTTGTGAGCTAGAATGGGTTTTCTTCTAGTTTTGGGCTTTTGAGTGCTTTGGTAGCTTGTGGGGCCCTTTGGGGATTCCCTTTTCGGCTTTGCATTTTCTTGTGAGATTTTCCCGATTTGTTTCGTATTGTGTTTTTGGCCCGTTGCATTCATCTTGAGGAATCCTACAACTTTCATGTTGATTCCGTATCTATTTGAGAACCCGAAATCCGATTTCTTGGCCTCGAGGGCAAAACAGTCTTTTCACACCAAATCTGTACCCAAAACTCGATATTCTCGAAATTCGTGAAACATACACTTTTTGGAAACTAGATATTTCGACGATCATTTCTTCCTTCTTCGTCGAATCCATCCGATGTCCCGAATTAGATGATTTCAGTCACCCAAGTTCTTTAAGTTGTGGGATCCAAACTTGCTTATAAGAGGAACCCATCCCCTTCCTTCTCCATTTTCATGTTCCAGCACAACTGAGCCTAGGGTTTGCTCTTGTGTTTTCTCTTCTTCTTCTTGCTTCTCCATCTCCAAGCCACACCAATAGTTCCTCAATCAAGAAATGGAGACCACCTTCTTCTTCCTCATCTTGCAAGCTTTCCATTGATATCATTTGTGAAGAGAACCCTCCATCACAAGATTTCCTTTGAGCTTACCTTGTCCATTAGAGGACCTTGTAAGTAAGTGTTCTTCTTCATCTTCTAGATTTGTAATCTTCTACCCTTAGAGAAGCTCCACCTTGATTATTGAAAGGTTTCATTGTCATTGCATTGTTTAACCCATTTTAGGGTTTGTTTTGGGGGTTTTTGTAGAGATTGTGGATCTTGAGCTTGAGAGGTGATTAGGAGCTTGATTTGCTTGATTAGAGTCAAAGGCAAGTGGATGAATGGATTGTTTTGATTATTATCATGTTTTGTGAGAAAAATCTTGTTCATTAAGAGTTTTGGTGATTTTAGTAGTTGTCTTCACTATGATTAATATTAATTTCGAAATGCGCTTATTGATGAGTTATTTCCCTCTTGTTCATGCTTGGAAAATGTATGCATCATATTGTCAAGGTTTCAAATAGTTTCACATGATTGAGTTTTCTCCACCTTGAGATTTGTTGTGAATGGAAAGGAATGGAAAAGGAGAAACTTGAAATGAGGAGCTCTTTAGCTCATTTTAATGTCTTGGAAACATGTAATTTAGTCCTCTTGTTTATGGTTCTAAGTGGTTGTTGAAGTGTTGGAAAGGAAAGGAAAAAGAGGAGAAAAATCAGTGTCCCGGACCTGCTGCACGCCCAGGTCCGATCGATCGGACCTACAGGCCGATCGATCGGCCTGTCTTTTAACAGTAAGGCTTTTTGGGCCGATCGATCGGCCGATCGATCGGACCCTGTGCATAACTGGTACAGAAATTTCGACCGATCGATCGGACCGAAAGTGAAATTTGATATTGTTTTTTTTGGAAACCTTTGGGCCTTCTATGAGTCCTAGGGGTGTATACCTTAGTGTTAAGACCAATTGTACCCTAATCTAAGGTCTCTAAGACTAGGGAACTGAAAGAAAAGAATGGTGTTGATTTAGACACTAATCCTTGGTTTTAGGTGGGACCCTGGCTACCCTTTTTGGACTGTTTGGACCAAGTGTGAGAATGTCTTGAGCCGACACGCCTCACGGTTGGTTCGGTGGCATCGAAGTTCAATCCATTTCAATCTTGAACGGGATGGAACGACGCGATATCTTCTTTATATCTAAACACAAGTCTATTTCCTTGTTATCGCTAATTTTATTCCTTTCGATGAATGAATCGGTTGCTCGATGTTTCCGGATTAATGTCATGCCTAGGATGGACCGTTTATAAGCTTGATTCTTGCTATTGTAACATCTAGTACTACCCATGAGCTCATTTTAAGTTTTGAAAGTAGTAAAAGTGCATAAGGAGCCCGGAATGTCTTCAAACTCAAGGAGTACCAAGTAATTATTGTAATCGACATACGGGACCCCTATTCACTTAAATAGATCTTGAAATTAATATTTTTCCCGGAAATTGTTATAGTTCATTGTTTCACCTCATTTCCCGAGATTTGCATCACATGACTTGTTCCCGAAAGCATTGAAGTTACTCTAGTAACAGTTATTTGTCCCGAAGTGCATTGCACCACATGATATGTCAGTGTGCCCTTAAGCACCCCCGTCTTGCCCGTTTGATTATGTATTTGTACTTGATTTACTTGCATTGTCTCGATTGTATTTGACCTATGAGTCGGCACCACTAAGCTTGGATAACCCTGTTGGTCTGATCCACCGACTTGGAGATCCCCCTCTTGTCCCGCCAGCTGCAGTTTGGATCCCTCTACCCGGTTATTACCGTGGTCTTGTCCCGATACCGCAGATTGCTACTGTGGTCCCCGATGCCCGGCTCGCTACCGTGGCCATGTATAGTATATGTATATGCATTCATGAGATCCACTGTTTCTCCTCACCTTGAGTGACCGAGATCAGTGCCTAGTATATGTATTTATATGAGATCTCCTGTTTCTCCTCACCTCGAGTGACTGAGATCAGGGCCTAGTTTTGCTCTATCGCTTTAGTAATAGAGGACTTAGCTTCGTGTGGTTGCCATCTTGTCAGTTCCCGATTCCTTGGATACCCGACATGTTTTATATTGTTTACTTGCTTTCCGATAAATGATTCGTTTCCTTTATGAAAGTTGTTATTTAAACAAGTGTTCATATTCTCCAATGTAAATTAAGTTATTATTATATTGTCTTCTGTTCTTTGTACCCGCACATGTTTTAAATGAATGCCGGTTGGGTGAATACCCATGCTTTTACATATGTTTCAAACGATCAATGATTTTGCTAGATTTATATGATTACACATGTTTTTAAATGATACCCGAATTGTTAAGTATCCATGCTTTGAAATATGTTTTAAACGACACGCGTTCGCCAAATTCCTATGTTTATACCTGTTCTAAATGAATACCCGAATTGTTAGATATCCGTGCTTTTAAATATGTTTTAAATGGCATTTGTTTTGCCGGATTCCTATGTTTACACCTGTTTTAAATGAACACCCGGTTTGTTAAATATCCTTATCTTCACATATGTTTCAAATGGACATTGGTTTTGCTAGACTGCTATGAATACCTGGTTTGTTGTATACTCATGTTTTTACTTAAGTTTCAAATGAACGTTGTTTTGCCATACCACTATACTTATACATGTTTTAGACGAACACCCGATTGTCAAATATCTATGAGTATAGATGATGTAAACGAACACATGTTTTATTAGATATCCATGTTTTACCCATGCTTGAAATGAATACAGGTTTTCCCGAGATTCCCGACTTTACACCCGGTTAATTATATGCAGCATTTGATCGAATAGCATGATTTATCTTATGTTTTAATTCTTCAATATATTTGTTATCTTTTCATCCACCTGCCAGACCGTCGTGTCTGACCCACTACTTTTGGTACTCAGGTTCATATTTCTTCGTCCCGGGTTGAGTGCTTGAGTTGGCTGTGGAGCCATGTTTTGCAGGTTGTTTTGTCGGCTATATCATGTAGACATTGAGCTTGACATCGGAGCTACGTCACATTTGGGTAGTGGTTAATAGCTTTTGTTGTATGGCTTTTATTAGCCTTTTTCTTGGGATTCTTAATTAATGTACATTGATAATTGTAACTTGAACATATTTGGGAATGTAATATCCTATTACTGTCAGCTCTGTAATTTATTATGATGGTTACTCCAGTCTAATATGATTCTCGATATATTAGCTATATGCTAAAGGTTGAGTGCGACGCGGAATCCGATGGCCACGGACTTCGGGTCGCAACGCCACAAATGCTTCCGCAAAATATTCAGAATGAGTTAGAATGTGTTGTCTTCACACACGCGGATCCTGTGAGAAGTAAAATATATTTATGCTTAATCCCATTCCCGCCCCCGAGGTTTCGGTTCGGGGGCGTGACAATAGTCGCATATTAAAATACCTATCACAATATTCATATTACTGAAATAGAGTGGGGTTATGAAGGCAATGAGGCTCGAGTTTTGGGCTTTATTAGATGGAATGATTAATGGCTTGGCTCTAAGCTATGGGTTTTATTAGATGGGTTGATCATTTCAATCTTTCAATTGTTTTTCTCTTATATTTATTAATGTATAAAAATAAAATACCATTGAGAGCTTTTTTATAGAGGATTTTACTAAAAAAATCCCGAAATACATCCATTTAACCCGAAGGGCCCTGGCAAAATGTACAACACGTCATTGGTCTTCCCGCCACATTTTTATTTTTATTTTTTTTATTCCTACCGACGATAGCGTCACTCAAAAAAATATTGAGTGATGCTATCGTCTCTTTGTGGACCCTATATAAGTTCGCGTCGTCCCTTGCTTTCCATTCTTTTGTTATCATATTTTTCTCAAAAGTAGTACTTTATCTCCGACTGAAGGCAAATACTTTATATGGGCTTGTATACACACTTTGTTGCTTATTTTGATTTCATTTTAGTAGTTGTTGATCTCCATATAAGAGGTTTGCGTATTTATGCCTACTTTTGCAGATTTGCATGAAAAAAATGAATATAATGTCTCATTTGTAATACTTTTACTTTTACTTTGGTATAAAAGAAGTTAGACAAAGTCACAGACATTTGTTTTATTTATTTTGGAGCGTGAAACTTAGAGCCTATACTATATTCTTGCATACGTTTTGTGTATTGTTTTGTAATCCAATGCACTTTTTTATATTTATGAGTGTTTGGTGTTTTAGGCCATAGATTAACATCTTTAGCTATACCCTAGGTGTGTTTGGGTTTTTCTGTGTGTAGATCGTTTTAGGTCACTGTGTTATGTCTTTAGCCCCATGCAATCTCACACTTCTTTGGTTAATGAGGTGTTGTTGGCATTGGAAGTATATGTTTGTACAATAATAGTGCCTAAATAATTATTTTTTATTTTTAAAGAAACAAATCAAAACAAAAGATGTAATTCAAGATTTGCTTGTTGGATCTTTTTTTCTTGCTGTTGGGGATATCAACTTGTGACATCATTTTCTTATATGTGGTTTTCTAATTTCTTCATCTAGCTATTATACAACAGATATCTTGCTAGATAGTATTTTAGGCATTAAGGGATATTATAAAAAAGCAAGTCCCAAGGGGGTCTTATATTTTGAACCTTGAACTTTCTCTCAAAGCCATTCCAGACTCGCCCAAGTCCTCATTCATAATCCAGTTGAACTTGCGTATTGGACAAGTGAAAGCAAGTAAAATTTTAAATCTTTTGAGAGGGCTAATCCACGAACACATCTACTATTTCTCCTTTAACAAATTTATATTCAAAATGCAAAAAAAAAAAAAAAAAAACCTAATAGCCCAAGTGATTCACCCTCTTTTGTTTTGCAAGTATAGAAAATCATACTTCAATTAACATTTATGTTTTGCAACATGTTCACCTATTCTATTTTCAAAGTGATTCACCCTTTTTTGTGTAAAATGAAAATTGAAGGCTTCACTATCTACAAACACTATTGAATGAGGAAAGCATGCATCGTCCAAGAACTCTTAAAATATTGTTAGAGTATATAACTTTTAAAATATCCCCATGAGATTTTCAGATATTTTTAGGTATGGAACAGGGTGGGCCATGATCTTGGTTTATGAGAGGACCAGCCACATGAGGATCAACCAATTCAGCAAAAGATCATTGCCTACTCAAAAATATGCTATGAGAGGAAAGTGGTGATCCCACTTCCTTATTATAGATTGTTAATGGATGAGATTATATCTAATCACATCTAAAAAGATTATTCAAAGATTTGCTTAGACAACAACTCAGACTAAACTGGTTTGCCATTGGACCAAACAGAGTCAACTTTGAATTCTAGATCACCCAATTTGAATAAATCCATACCAACTCCAGGCTAAGCCCAACCAAGAGTTCTAGGAAGAGAATGGTTTTCACCCTTTTTGGGTGAAGAGATGCAAGAGGTTGGAAACTAATAGCCCAAGTGATTCACCCTTTTTTTTTTTTGTTTTGTTTTTTGCACTAAGATCCTATTTAAAGTGTGTATTCATTCACTAATGAAAATGGTAGAAGATAGCAAGTCTTTTGCCATGATAATAAGGGATGACTTCCAATGTGACATTTCATATAATAAATAGTGTGCGTGAGTGTAAACTATGTGAAAAGGAGTAAATGAGAGAATAAAATGAACATAATAGGTTACAAAATAAATAAAAAATTGAAGCACTCATACTCTAAACATACATAATGCTGCGAAATTATACAATACACATTTCATACCATACACAATGCATCAAGAACTCCAAACATACATATATAATGCTCCAAAAATAATGTGCAAAAAACGTAGCTAATGTGACATACCTTCACTTAGATGTATGATATTAGAGAAAGGTTGATGGATTATAGAGAACGAAGAATGTAGATGAAGCGGCAGCGTCGTCGCTCTAGAGAAGAATGAGAAGTTACAGTCTTCAAAATGGTAAAAATGAGATGGGTTTGCGGTTATAGGGCTTGGCGAACGACGACGCTAGCGTTACTTGCTTCAGAAACACAGTGATGCTAGTGTCACTTACCCTATATTTAAAATAAAAAAAAAAAAAAAAGTGCTGCACATTTTGACAGGACCCTTCAGGATAAATGGTTGTATTTCGGGATTCTTCCAAATAAAATCCTTTTTTTTCTATTTGGGAACTTTGTCTCCTCTTATGAATTTTATTAGATAGATTGATGGATGGATTGACAATTAGTAGATATCCTTGTTCTTGTCATTTTTATGTACTTAACATATGTGTATGTAAGTGACTGAACAAACCAAAGAAGGCATCAGTTTGTATCCTTTTGGCCTTATCTTTGGATTGTTGTGAAGCAATTTACCAGCAATTTAAGATAATTCTATTTACTACAGCACTTTGAAAATCATTGGAAATTATGCTTGGAGTAAAATGTACAAAATGCACCGGTGAAGTGGTAACTTCATAAAGCTTTATAAAAAAACAATTTATGAAAAAAAAAAAAAAAACCATGTGAATGTTATAAAAAATACTATTATATCATAGTTTTATTGTAAAAGTAAAAGGCGCGTTCCTCATTAGAGTGTTCTTTTTTTTATAACGCAGGTTTCCAGTTCTTTTGGGCTAAAATAATCCTTATGGGCACAAGAGAAAAATTCGGATAAAATTCCCCTTGTGATCTTAGTGTGATAGTCAGTTTCGAACCCACAACCTCCGTATGCAAATCGTGGTCATACGCCAACTGAGCTACCCTCTCGAGATTACCTTATTAGAGTATTTACATAGTCCTAAACAATCATTTTGTTTATCGTAAGCATTTTTAGTTCCAAGCCTAATAAAGGAAAGGTCAACGTTCAATTGACGGTTGACATTTGATGTCCAATGACAGTGACTAAAGAGTTTCTATCATAGCAATTAAAGCTCAACCTATACAATTACAGTAACCACTAACGCGAGGTTAAAGAGAAATTCCGAACAAGACCTTAGGTGGGGCCTACTTTTGAAAACCCGCATTGCTCAAAACATTCTCTCAATTTAAGAAATGCTTCTAAATTTTATCCAAATAAGAGCTAGTCCCATCATTCTATTAAAATGTGACTAAGACAAAATTTTTTTTTTTTTCTTTTTTCTTTTTTCTTTTTTCAGTGGCTTGAATTTTGAACTAGCTGGGACCCTGGGCCCGACTATCCGGTTTTCCACGAGGATTTGCCGAGGTCATAAGCCTCGGAGGGTCCGGAGTCGGAACCGCGTATGTGCCGCTCGGCATCACATCACAAGTCTTATCGTAGTCTTCGTCAAAGTCGTTGCCCCTTCCTCGGTTAAAAACCATGTACGTGGCACATGGTTTTGCGTTACAGGGAGTTCTAGAAGGCTGGTGTAGGTGTAGGCGTGTAGCCGGTGGTACTTCCATACGAGAGAAACACGTAAAAAAATTTGTATATTTTAGTATTTTAATGCTTTACTTAAATTTATTTTTCTACATTTCTTTATTATCTTTATTTCATAAATCTTCTCAACTTCGCCATCAATGTTATTCTTTATTCCACTTAGGCCCGGCTGGCATAGGTAGAGGTAGGTTATCACAATCCCCCGATGTAGCCCAATCCTTGGACAACATTAATAAAATGTTACCATATTATCAAACAATAAGAATTACTTCCGTTGTAAAATTGAGAATACGATTAATAAAATCGAGCGGAAGATTGTATTAATGACATTAATAGTTATATATCTAATTTATTATATTATTAATTATATGTTTAGTTTTATAATTAAATCAACTCGTATTGAAATACAAAACAAATTTAAAGACATTCCATATACATGTAGTTTATATATGACCAACACTATGGAACATAAGAATCAGTGGGTTAGTATTATAATTAGTTTTGTGTAATCCTTCCATACAATAACAAGTCTACAAGTCTAGAAGTCCTTTCAGATTCTATATGTTATATATATCACTAGAAAAGGCAGATTCTCTCTTTCTTCCAGAGCATCTTCTCCTCGTGCAGTCGCAAGTCCCGATCCCAATTCATGAAAATCGCAATTTTCGTTGTGGTGTCATGTAAGAATTCATAATCTCTTGTGCGATTTCTTGATCAAATCGAGATCTTCATCCATCCATGGCTTCTCCTTCGTCCGATCTTAGATGCAATTGGAAGGGGAAAACGAATCTGAGCTGCTCAGAGACGATCGTGCCAGGGAAAATTTACTGCGAGGAGCATGTGTTGTTGATGAAGAAGAGGAGAGAAGAGGAAGTCGATCGAGGCGGATGGAAGGAGGAGAAGAGGAGGAGAGATGATAGATCCAATGCGGATCGAAGAGGAGAAGGGAAAATTGGAGTTTTGAAAGGATCGAGAGATTGGGTTTCGATCGAGAAGGTGGCGGAGGACAGAGGAAACGGGATTCGAAAGATTGAGAGAGAGGATTTCGATTTCGGGAAGGAGAAGGCGGATTCCGATAAGGATGGGAAGGTTTCCGCTCCTGGGAGAAGTGATTCAGGCGAGAGGAAGGGGAGTTCCGGCGAAGATATGGAGAATTCCGGCGCAGGCGCGAAGAGTTCCGGCGTGGGAAGGAAGGCTTTGGTTGCCGGGAAAAAGCCCGCCGTCGAGAACGGAGGGGCAAAGATGGCAACAGTGGTAAGTTTGTTTTTTTTTTTTTTCCTTACTCTTTATCTACGGTCAGAGAATCACGTGTGTGGCTTTTGCGTCTTGCAAGCTATTGAAAGTTGATGCAGCTCATTCGTTGTTGGTTAACCACCATGTAAGAGTTGGCTTATATGTGGGGGCCAATTTCGATTTTTCTCTTTTTGGTAAAAAGGGGCCAATTTGGATTGTCGTATGGTTGGTTCCACTATGGATGGAGCCCCAATACAGGCTTGTCATGTGTTTCACTTATGACACATGACAAGCCTAAAATTGCTTAAATAAATGTTGGTCTTGGCAAAAGGTAAGATGATCAATGTTACAGAGAGGCCGAGTGTGAAAATTAGATGATAGCTTAGAATGCATTTATTTCGTGCAATTTAGATTTTTTTTACCAGCTTACTTGCCTTAAAGTTTTACTCTTTGGTGTTTGAATGAAAGAAGTAATACTAGAATGATATATATAGTTGGAGTAATGTTTAGATGTGACATGAAGTCCCTGCTTTTTTTTTTTTTTTTTTTTCTTTTTTCCTATTTTCACTCAGCATAACATGTACCCTACATTCACTGTAACCCTATATTAGGAGTGGTAGACGGGGCGGGTCGGGCTAGAGATGGGGTCCGCTGTTTGGACCCGCACCGAGGCAAGTCAACCCAACTTGACATGTCTAGCCCGTGCTCATGGTTGATGCCTGAAGAGGAGGGAAGTGATGAGTTTGCATTTGCACATTCCACAATAGAAGAAACGATCGTTTTAATGCTTTGTCATTACATGGCTTTGACTTAACTTAGATAAATTATTAGTTAAATGGAGTGGGACACCACAGTGGAGCTCACTTGTTGAATTCCAAACTGATCAAAATAAAGGCCTATGGGCTATATAGTTTATTGGAAAATTTCACCTCAATCAACGTTAGTCCCACCCTTGAGTGACTATTTGATAAAAAAAAAAAAAACTGATAAACGCGATCTTATGAATATTTCTTATCATGTTTTATATCAAATAATCAATACAACGGTCAGACATTCTCTGGTGGAGATAAAATCTTGACTTGCCCATTATACCGTAGGAAAGTTTATCTTGAATGGTTCAAATTTCAATTTTCGGCGCCTACTGTGGCGTTCCACTCCATTAACTCACGATTTGCGTACGTCAAAGCTTCAAGCGATCCAAAAACTCAAAGCTAGGGCACAATGGATCTTTTTGCTAGTGTTATAGCAAAAAGAGATTGACTACAAGGCTGCACGAGACGCATGTATATTGGATATTGTGTTGCGTGGAAGAAAATTTCGGTATATGTGGATGATATTTTGATCCATTGGTCACAGATGAGATCTATTGGTTGTAAATGGGTTTACACGATCAATTTGAAATTTGATGGAAGTCTTTCTAGATTCAAAGCTCACCTCATTGCATTTGGATATTGTCAAGAATATGACATTGATTATGATGAAGTACTTGCTCATTTTGCCAAAATGACAATTGTCCATGTACTTCTGGTACTTGTTACAGCCAAATTGTGGCCAATATTTCATATTGATATGCCTCTAGACTATGTAGTTCTGAATACTGCATATATTTGTGGACTTTGTCGATCTCAGTATGGACTCAAACAGGCTCCGTGTGCATAGTTTCAGAAATTTGAATCCACTATTGTCGATCATGGATTTTGTCAGAATCATTGTGACTACTCATTGTTCTTTTGAAAGACAGTCGTTCAAAGGCATCATTATACTTTTGGTATATGTGGATGATATTTTGATCTCCAAGGATGATATGTCAGGCATTGTTTTTCTTGAACAAATACCGCATTCATCCTTTCACATGAAAGATTTGGGACATCTTACATATTTTCTTGGTTTGGAGGTTACTCTCACTACTATTGGAATCTTTTTGTCTCAATATAGGTACACTGAGAACCTTATTGACATGGCCAGAATGACAGATGCAAAGACTTTTGATACTCTCTTAGAGCTAAATATCAAATATAGCAAAAACAGTGCAGAGCTTGTGTCATAAAAAAAACAGTGGAGAACTTGTTTCAGATCCTACCCTTTAACATTGGCTGGTCATCTTATTTATCTCACCATGACTCCACTAGATATTTCCTATGCTATTTAAATTGTCAGTCAATTTATGTCAGACCCACAACATCTTCACCGAAGTGTTGTTTTGAGGCTAACACATTATTTACATGGTACTTCTAGATGCAATTTGTTTTTCCCAAACAACTCTTCCTTACAACTTACTGTCTATGTTGACGTTGATTGCCCCAGGGTGTTGTCACGACCCGGCCCCGAGATCAGAGTCATTAGGGTTAACTCCCGGGTCGCGATGTAATCATACTTACTCCCGTAAACCCTGTTTAACCGAAGTTACAATGAAGTCTACAAGGGATCTTGCATACGTACCTGTCAATGTACAATTGCGGAATATACAGTAATATACATTGACAACCATTTAACAAAACGAATCAAATTATTTACTTGAACTTTATATCATTTCAGTTCTTCTATAATCAACCACTGCATATTTAATACAATGCAGGGGATATCCTATCTAATACTTACAATACCAAAATGAATATACAAAACATTTCTAAAAAGTCTCCAAAAGACTCCAATGAACCTGCTCTCTGATCACGTCCATTCAGCTAAACCTCCTAGAGGTAGCGAATGGGCCTCCTCCGCTGGCGGGACGGTCGCTGAGGGACCGGCACGGGTAACTGAGCCTGTAACATCATCAGTAATACCGTGAACA
Organism: Cinnamomum chago; assembly: GCA_038049695.1. Taxonomy (NCBI): domain Eukaryota; kingdom Viridiplantae; phylum Streptophyta; class Magnoliopsida; order Laurales; family Lauraceae; genus Cinnamomum; species Cinnamomum chago. The sequence continues at coordinate 8,111,576 of CP142462.1, forward strand.
CGACGGTTCAACAAGATATATACATATGTCTAACAATTCCTAACAATTCATCGATTTAAACAGTTCTAAGCAATCAATATCAGCTACAAATAACAATGACAATAATACTGGCAACTACACTAGCATTGGTTTCAACTCCATTCAGTTCTTCCCCAAAAGGGAGCATTTCATATTCATTTATTCATTAGGTTCAACCTTTATTAATGGCTTTTCAGTCAATGACCTTTCGGTCCAGTGTGGTGAGATCTCCCAGTGTCTTGATCAGAGATCACTGGTGTCCCACGGAGCTCCGGACGCTCCCATTCTCATCTACTGCAGTAGGAATAGTCATTTCATTTCAATTCACATTTCAGTTCAATTCAATAATGAGTTCGGAAACCACTAGGTAGTGCCAGACCCTTTAACAATTCGTACCAATCTCATTCTCATTCTTATTCTAAAGTAAGCCTCGAACTAATCCTCTAACCAACCCTTGAGTGCAACTATGGTTATCAATGCAAGTATTACTTTTGATGACATTACTTAGTTGATTATGCATTCGAATAACCCTAGTTAACACTTATGGAGGTTTACATATCACTTAACTATACGAGAAGCATTGATGACCACATAAGCGATCTTAATTCTCGAAAATTCCAAAACTTACTGGCGGTCCGAGCGATTGGCCAAATTTTTCCTTACTATGAGTAATCTGGTCAATTTCGGCTACCTCGGCGGCTACCTGGCGGTTAGCCGCAACTGTGCAGGCGGCTAGCCGAACCAAGTTCGGTTAGCTTACGGTCAGCTTTCCAGAAGCTGATTTTTCTGACAGAAATTTCTGACCAATTTTGGTCAGCTTGGCGGTCACCTCGCGGCTAGCTGAAATTCCAATTTCGGCTAACCGAAATTTGGCGGTTAGCTTTCCAGAAGCTGGCCAATTTCGGATTTTCTGGCGGTTGGCTTCGCGGTTAGCATCGCGGCTAGCCGAAATTCGCCCAGAAGCTCATTTTCGAGCTTCAGAAACTCTGAACAAAAACTCCATTTTTGAACTCCTTGAGTTCATACAAGTTCTATAAAAGCTTAAATTGCTAGAATGCATATACTTGCCTCCAATGAAGCTTTGTTTGCCACAAACCCTTGTTTAGCTTGGCTTGAGTAGGAATTCCTCAAAATGAAGCTTGATTTGCAATCAAATGATGAAGAAGATGAAGGATGTAGTCTCCTCTTCACTTCAAGGCACTTCAATTCACTCTTAAATGAAGAAGAAATGGAAAAAGAAGAAGAAACGAATGAAAGCAAGGAAAAGAAGATGAAAGTTGCCTAGGGTTTGAGATGAATGGGGTTCATCTCATCTTATATAAGCCATTTTTTTGCATTTAGCCCCCCTGTCATTCACTCATTTACACTTCGAGTCAATTAACAGTCCATTTGATCCAATATTTATCGGATCAATTCAAGTCTTTTATGAAAGTTATCGTACTCGTCGAGATACACATGCGGGTATCAAGACTTTCCGTATTCAACAAAATACGAACAAATCCGTATTTCCGAAAAAGTCCTTGGTTTGCTCACTTGAGCTTCATTTTCCATTCCATTCAATTCATTTCATAATCTCATTTACTATTAAGCCTACATTAGGCAAATTCCACTCCATTTGGCGATAAATCACCATTAGTTCATTTAAACCGGCTTAATTAGTCATAAGCCCAATTAATTATAGTTAATCGTGATTAACTTGGGATGGAGCCTAACAGGTGTCCTGACACTCGTCACTCAAGGACTGGTTGATGAGTCTTTATTGGAAATTCTTTGATTTCCTACAAATGTAAGAAACATGATAGCATCTCCGAATCATCTACAAAGGCTGAATATCGATCATGTCCTCTACGTGTTGGTGAAATTGTATGTCTTCGATAGTTGCTTAAGTAATTTTAATAGTCCCGTCTCAACACCTACTCCTATCTATGCAAACAATGATAGTGCTATAAGATTCGTGGCGAATCCAGAATTTCACGAATGGACCGAACATATTGAAGTTGATCATCATTTTTTTTTATGAGCACTATGACGCTGAAAGAATTAAAATTCCACGTGTCTCGTCCAAGCTGTAAGTTGCTGATCTGTTTACCAAAATCATGTCTCACTGTCGTCATTGTTTCTTAGTATCCAAATTGTTGCTTCTTGATAATTGGCATCAGTTTTAGGGAGAGTGTGAAGAGAGTACCAATTTTGGTACACCAAAGGAGCATAATATCTTAAATCTAAGTTCCTCTAGATATTACCCTTGTATTTATTGTCTCTTTAAATTCTCTTCTAAGAGTAATCATGTTATTGTACTTTATACTCATTTATATAACTGTTGTGAGAATTGAAGACCATGAGATACCACAAAGTGATTCTTTCCACTACCTTAGCTCTATAATTAGTAAGGATGGGGAGATTGATGAATATGTCGAACACAGGATAAAAGTGGGATGGTTGAAGTGGAGACTTGCTTCTAGAGTGCTTTGTGACCGATGAATGCCAACAAGATTGAAGGGAAAATTTTACAAGACAATTATTAGACCAGTTATGACCTATGTTGCAGAATGTTGGGTAATCAAGAAGCAACATATGCACAAAATGGATGTAGTAGAGATGAGAATGTTGAGGTAGATGTGTGGTAAAACTGGAAAGGACAAAATTAGAAATGAGCACTTTTAAGAGCATTTAGGGGGTAGCAACAATATGGGATAAAATTAGAGAAATCTATTTGAGATGGTTTGAGCATGTTCAACGTAGGCCGACAATGACGCCGGTAAGGAAAAGTTTGGCTATGAAGGTTGCTGACCCACCAAGGGGAAGGGGTAGGCCGAAGAGGACATGGATGGGGGTACGAGGTAGTAAAAATAGATATGAAGAAGTGTAACTTATCTGAGGATTTGAGTCAAGATAGATCGGAATGGAGAAACAAAATTCGTGTAGACAACCCCAACATAATTGGCACAATGCTTTGATGATGATGATTGTGATGATAAATACAGAACCCTCCTAAAAGGGTATGCCAAATTTTATGCAAACCTAATATTGTCATTGGATTGTGTGTTTCTCCTACTTATTCTTTTTTAATGATTTTTCATTGCTCATTCTTGTTATTTTTATATCATAGCAATTCTTTTTCTTTTTCTTTTTTTTTTTTTAATTTCAGTCTAATGGCTGAATTTTCATTTTTAGGGTGATACCAATAAAAATAAGGAAGAGAGTGCTCCAGTTGGGTGTAAAGGTAGGAAAGGTGGCAAGGAGATTGGGAATTCTGGGGAGGGAGAGAGCAAATCATTTGCGGAGCCTAGGAAATCTGGCTACAAGAGGAAACATATACTTGGGAATCGAGTTGCAGAGACAATGGTATTCTTTTCCTCTCTTCCCCTTGAAAACAAGACCTCCAAAATTGAACAATCCTTGTTAGTTACATTTTTTTTTCACTTACAATCATTATTGGTCATTGTTTTTTCAGTAACTCTTTCATGTTGAATAACTTCTTTTTCGATTGTCATTTCTATATATTTGCCTTCAATTTGTAGGGTGTAGAATTTGGTCAAGAGCTGCAGAACTCCTGTGTGGATGCAAGGAACTCCAGCAGCAAGAAGAAACAGAATGTTGGAAATGGAATAGCAGAGAGTGAAGTGAGTTCTTTTCACTTGAACTGACCTAGACTTACAATTGTCCGCTTATTTTTTCTAATCATCATCTGTTTCTGAATCTTGTTTTACTTTATTTTTTTCCATGTTTATTCTTTTCCTTTGTCTTTGTTATTTTGGTTGATGCACTTGAGATATTGGAGTATGGTCAGCAAAAATTTAGAAAGTTTTTCCTTTCAAATCTTTTTCCCTCAGCTCGTGCATACAATGCCTGTATTACTCCTTCGAAGTTTTCATGTTATGTATCATTAGAAAAATGGCTTATGCATCTCATGCTAGCTCATATTGTAATACTAAAGCAAATTCTCTGCATTTGTCAGTTGCCACATTTCTTTTAAGATCCTTTTGCCACAAATTAAGATTTGATCCAGGATGAGGACCTCGTACAAGTCATTCTTCCATGCACCAGAACTAGTTAGTTCCCCATTTTTTTAGTGGAAATCTGAAAGAAGCTACTTGTAGATTTCTTTTTGAGATAAATGAAAGCATTTTAATTTTCAGCTGCTTTTATACTGTTCCATCTGAATGTTCATGAGGACACTACTTCGTTGCATACATTGTCCTTTTACATTGCTGATAGATCAATCATAAACCTGCAACAAGCATGCCATTAGATTATATATATATATATATATATAGATTTATATGGGATCATAAGTGGTTTGGTCTTTTGTGACTGACGATCTAATGGAAATTGGAAATAATGCTTTTTCAATGGTTAAAAGGATTAAGATGGAAGCTTTAGTTTGTCATGATGTGTTATGCTTCAAGGGTTATTAGAGTTTCTTGTTCCACCACTTCATAAGGCTCATGCTATATCTTTATTTTTCCCCTCTACTATGTCTTTTTTCTTGTGGCTCCTGCTATGTACATGCGTGTTGAGGTGAGTGCTTGTTTGTCTGATTCTGTTTGACTTACATTGGTTTAACTGTTGCATTGGTACATGCTAAATATCTTTTGAATTCATTTTATTCTGGCTAAAATTAATTCCAAAAACAAAAGAAACAATTGTTAACCATGGTTTGCCCTTTTGGCTATTCGATGTCTATATAACTGAAACTGTCTGAAAGTGTTATTTGTAATTTTCTCCAATAATTATTATTTGAAGAACAAAATTCCCGAAAATACATGAACACAATTAGCACACATAATTTATTGATATATGTCTTTCAGAAAATTTTGTACTCTAGGGCTTACTCCTTAGGTTTACCATACACACACTTCGCACCCTATCCATGTGATTGTTGCTAGAACCATAATATCAAGTCATACACATGTTTCAATCCGATGCTAAATATCACTCCAATCCAATGGTTTGTGATGCAGTCCACGACCAAGGGCCAACACCCAAAGGTAGGTCCATGATCCCATACACCTAACACAATAGGCCCATTCATTGCAGATTCATAAAAGGGGCCAAAAGTCACTTAGAAGTAATAAAATATAATCATACCCATTCGTAATTTTTAACTTAAGTGGAGCTAATGGTCACATGTCAATTAAAGTAGATTAGAAAATTTATTTTTATTTGTCATGTTATGAGTCTTAGGAGTCAAAGCCAAAATCCCATTTTTCATTTTTTTTGGAGATCGGCAGATTCCATGAGTCAAACTAAGTCCAAATGACATGAAATTAGATGTGTTTGATGGGTTATTCAGCTACCTATCTAATGGTCCAAGCTTGTGCGACTTTTGACATGACCTGAAGAAGTTATGACTCTTTATTTTTCAATAGTTAATCAAACTATATTACGGATAACAAGACTATGAGAGCAACAAAAACCAGCCAAAACTGATTGGCAATTATCGGACGGGGCATAGCACAAGTTTGAATTGAATAGTTATAGTACTTCTAAATGGACATCCAGTTGACTCTTTATATACATGTAATGGCTTCCTATTTTCAACAGGGGCAAAACTACAATGCAGCGGCACTGCATCATATTATGGTGCAACTGCTCCCTTCTTCGTGCATGGTGGGGCCCACCTTTTCCAAATTCAAGCCATTCATTAGCTTTAACACCCATTATATTTGTTGCATCTAAATTTTCAAAGAATTTGTCAGTGGGAAACCCATTAGATTGATCACACATAGGGACTCCCTCCATTTTTATTCCAACAAAAAAATTAAAGCAAGTTCCATCATGTTTTTCAGATCAAGTCAGATCCAATGGTGGGTATCTTCCATATCTGAATAATAATTTATAAGATGATCACTACATAGGATGTTAGGGCTGATGACCAGCTTGGAGTTTCAAAAGGTGGGCCCCACCATGCATTGAAGAAGGGCGCTGCACCATAATATGATGCAGTGCCACTGCACTGTAGTTCTGCCCTTTCAACAGTTGGGTGAAGTTTCCTCTTTTATGCGCTCTCTCTTCAGTATGTTGAAGAATCATTCTCCTTTGTGTTATAGACTCTTGAGAAACTTCTTTGGTGATGATTCCAAAGGCTGGAGAAGTTGAAGATGATCTTGTGGTGACTCTGTTCTTCTTCAACCTCCCATTAGTTTGTCTTCATAGAAGCTATTATTTAGTAAGTGGATCCAGTACAAATTATGGGTGATTACAATGTATCTGGCTCCTATGTGACCATTTCTTTTATCTGCATAGTTTTCCTTTGTATCCTATGATGCCCAGATACAGCATAAATACAGCAGGCACACTTCATGGATATGGGAGGGACACAGATTTTAAATATAAGAAGTGAAGTATCGGAACACAATACGGCACCGTACATGTCCTTTTTAAAGTATCCGGGCATCATAAACTGTTTCATTGAGTAGTAGGACTATAAAGCTTAAATGTATTCCAAAGCGACCTGAGAAATGATATTTGCAAAGAATTAAGATCGTATACCCACTTTAAAAAACCTCTGTATTTTTTATATTTTTATTTTTGGCATCTGCCCTAGATGTATATCCTCTTACTGCTCATAGTGGGCGACATGGATTTTCTTTTCAAAGAGACCACAGTAGACAACCTTATGGCAGGCTTCAAACCCATGCTCCTGCGCTCAAAAGGAGGGAATTTATGTCCTTTGCCACAGCGCCAAGGCTGATGAAATGTCAATACTCTGATCATGTGATTTGCTGAATGGTTTCATAGAAGTAGATAGGATAAAACTTCTATTTGATTGGATATTTAAATGCCAGTGTTTGTGGTTAAATAAGCAATTAAGATCAAATGGGTACAGTTGACAATAGTGTTTGACTCTGATTTTAAGGGGTCGTTTCAGCTCATAATTCTGAATTATGTATGTGTACTTAAAAGAGTCACCATTAATTAAGTTTCCTTACTACTGTTTTTATTGGACACTGGAAATTTAATAATTTCATCTCTCTCTCTCTCTCTCTCTCTCTCTCTCTCTCATATGAAAATGGGAAAAGAACAGTGCTTTTTTCCTCAAATATATATTTTTTCCTTTATTTCTTTTCATTTTAAATGAACTGTACTGGGTTCTTCGAGTTTATAATTTGTTGCCATACATGAAAATCTTGCTTGAGTTCTTATGAGCCTTTTTCCCCTTAGGGTGATACAGGTAAGATTAAGGAGCAGAGCTTAATGTGCCATCAATGCCAGCGGAATGACAAGGGTGCTGTTGTCTTTTGTTCCTATTGCAAAAGGAAGCGTTACTGTTATCCTTGCATCTCCAAGTGGTAATTACTATTATAACTTACATGCTTTTTTGGGGGGGAAATAACACAAACAATTCTCAAGTTGTTGCCTTTAGTTAGGTGAAAAAAATCTTCATTTTTAAGATATGGAAATGTGATTTTTTCGAACTTTGAATATAACCTTTCATTTTTAGTATTTAATAAAACTAATTTCACTGATCAAGTTTAGATTTTTGTCAGGGTTTGAAATGTAGGATGTTTCAAATTTAATACAGCGATGTAATATATAAAAATTACATAAAACATGATTTTTTTTAAATGCTTTGCTTTTAGACAGATTTGGAAACTTCCATGGATTTCACAGCTTGTAGAATCCACTGTGTACTTGTCCGCGACATCCCACACCGGTGGAATCCACAATTTTTTTGGGTGCAGTGATGGAGAGAGGATGGAGAGAAGAAATTTTCAGTGGAAAAGTTCACAAGTCCTCTCCCTTCCCCTCAGACCTCAAAATTCTCAAAATTTTGGATTTTTCCAAAACTTACTGCAGAAAATTTTCACACCAAAATTCGGATGCACAGAGTTGCATAAAACTTCTGTTTTTCCATGGAATTGTTGCCGCACAAATGCTCCTTTGTGATTTCCTTAGGGAATATTTGGGAGAAGAAACAGTCTAGCTTTCTAATTTTTTTCCCTTTTTTCATATTTGGGTGTGAATATATCCTAACTGGTAATGGTTGCATGATGGATACTCTTGATGCTCCCTGAAGGGATTTTGTTTTATTTATGAACCAGGTATCCTGAACAAACAAGAGAGGAAATTGAGACAGCATGTCCTTTCTGTCGTGGCAATTGCAACTGCAAAGCATGCTTGCGTAATGTGGTCGTGATGGTATATGCCCTGCTATTACGTTTGTGTGGCTAAGTTTACAGGTTTTCTTATTATGATTTTATTTGTTTATTTATTTATTTATGACTTGGTGTTTATTTCAGAATAACAGGCATGAGTTAGATGCAAATGTCAAATTGCAAAGATTGCTCTACTTGCTTCATAAAGTTATTCCTGTCCTCAGGCAAATTCAATCAGAGCATAACTTAGAAATAGAGATGGAAGCCAAGATACAAGGTATTTCTGTTTGATATGACCTTAGTGTTGCTTATGCCTACTAGTCCCCATGATTCTGAAATATGAAGCTTCACTAGCAGCCCTTATTCCTATGTATTAAATCTTTTGTTTCTTTAGGAATTGAATCAACAGAAGTGAAAGTGACCAGGTCTAGACTTGATAAAGAAGAGCGTCTATACTGGTATGTAAGAATATTTGATTCTTGTACAAGGATGTCATTTCTTAGATTTTTAGGAATGGTAGATGTGGTTTTAGAAATTGTGTTCTATACTTGTGACCGAGACTTGAAACCATGATTTTTGTTGCATATTTGAAAAACCATGTGCTTGTTTATTAACTTGTATTAATTGCTTTTATTCAACAGCGACAATTGCTATACATCCATTGTTGATTTTCATAGAAGCTGCAGCAAGTGTTCTTATGATCTATGCCTCACATGTTGTCGGGAACTTCGGGAGGGTCAGCAGCCTGGCGGAACTGAAGCAAAATCATCTCACCAGCAATTTGAGGAAAGATCCCATCGCCGGCTTCATGATGTGAGCAAAGGAGCTAATGCCTCAGAAAAAAGATTTGGTTGGGAGAGCAAAGTGGAACTTGGAACAAAAGTTGATTGGGTTGCTAGTCCATCCTGCCCCTTTCCTGATTGGAGAGCAAATGATGACGGTAGCATTCCATGCCCTCCAAAAGATCGTGGTGGTTGTGGCACTGAGTTACTTTCATTGCAGCGCAATTTCAAAGCTAACTGGGTAGATAAGCTGCTCAGGAATGCTAAAGAACTTACCTGCCATTATCAGTACTCTGATGGTGAATTTTCTCATATCTGCTCATCATGCTTTCCCAATTGTTCCTCAGTGAGTGATGAAAATAATTCCGAAGTTCGTCGGGCGGCTTTTAGGGATAACGGCTGTGATAACTTTCTTTACTGCCCAAGTGCACTTGACTTAAGAGATGATGAAATTGGACATTTCCAGAAGCATTGGGTGAGAGGTGAACCAATAATTATCAGAAGTGTCCTTGAAAAAACTTCTGGGCTTAGTTGGGAACCAATGGTCATGTGGAGGGCTGTAAGAGAGACTAGCAGCAAAAAATTCAATGAGGAGACTCGGACAGTGAAAGCTATTGATTGCTTTGACTGGTGTGAGGTTAGAGTTCTTTTTCTAAATCTTTTGGTGCTCCATCTTTAATTAGCTTATGTCATCTTGTTCTCTGATCATCTCATCCTTTATATCGTTAGTACATATCTAATTGGTCATTTTTGCTTGCTACTATATAACATTATTTGTCGTAAATAGGTGCTATGTTGAAAATATAGGATATGCCATTTAAGTCCTCACACAGGTCCTGGACTCTATAATCTATATTTTAGACAAAAAGCAATCTCAATGAGAACTCCATACATATGCTCCAGCAAAATTCACCAACGATGTATCTGTTCAACTACCTTGGTTCACTTGGCTTCAAACTGAGTGAACAACCAACAGACATTGTTCTCGTCATGGACACCCTCAATTGAATGGTTACAATTACTATAAGCAGAACACTCTGAGATTGCAGAGAGTCGCAACTTGGGGGCATCATGCATGGGTATTTTTGTTGGGGGTTATTGTACTGCTTAGCTTTCCACATTCACACATACACGAACACATTATTACTAAACCCTCTCACTTAAAAGCAAGCATATTCATCCAAAAGTTTGCCGAAAGTGTATTGACTTTAAACTGTGCTTTTACTTTATATCTGGGTTAAAGAGGGCTTTTAGTTATTACGGGTTATAGAATCTTCCATTGAGTGGAGCGTTCTACTTTACTTGAAGTACACTGAGTGATGAAGTTGGGGATCATCTTTCATTTTCACCAGTGCTACTACGTATTAGACAGTGGGCCATAGCAAAGTTGGATCTCATTTTCACATAGGGTTTGAGTCATTTCACCCTATGATGCATGGATACTTCAAAATGGGCAACGCATCATAACGATTGTATCCGATACTTCACTTTTTATGTGTAAAATTCATTTCCCTGCCATGTCTATGGTGTGTCCCTATTGTATCCATGCCATATCCAAGCATCACAGGTGTCACCTATAAGAAAAGGGTACTAAGACATACTGTTGTTAGGTTTCTATATTCTAGTTATCTAATCTATCATCATTTCATAATTATAAGACTGGGCAACATTTCCTCTGCCCATGCATAGATTAGTAGGCACTATTGCTTTGCACAATAGATAGGCACACAACTGGCACCTTATTCTATGAAATGCCCAAGCATTGGAGCTGAACTAACTAAGTTGTCAAAGCTTTCTGCTGCATGGGGTGATTACATATGGATGAATGAACCAAAGTTCTTCCAGGAGTTGGTATGGTGCTTTCTATCAAAGATAGCATCATTCGTGGAATCCTTATTCAAAGCCTGTATGATCCATAAATAGTTCAGGTCTCAAGAACTGCATTGGACCCAACTATGTTTGAGATTGATACACTATGAAGTCATAACACCCTTTGTCACGCCCCCAAACCTGGATTCCCTGCGTGTTTGGATGGACGGTGGATTGAAGGAAAGTGAGGTGAAGCATCAAATCAAGAGAGAATAAAATATAACGGGGTTATCATGGTCTTTTGTTTTTAGTGGCTTGATAGGGAATCTTTTGGACTTTTTGTGTAAAAAGAGGATTTTTTTTTGTCATTTAGTGGAGAAAGGATGTTGCTTTTTGACTTTTTTTTTTAAAAGGAGGGAATTTTGAATTTGTGTACTTTTGATATGATCCCTGGTCTTTTCTTGTCTGGATAATAGATTTGCCTCACTTTACTTCAATCCACCGTCCATCCAAACACGGAAGTCCTAATCCCGAGTTAGGACTAGTTGAAACTTTTCCATAAAGAGGATTGCAGTGAGGATATTTTATTTCACATCAGCATCGTGAGGATATTTAATATAACCATCATTACCAATATACGGAAGCTGAGATCGTTAATCTCAAAATATATGTATTAATCCATGTATGATATGGAGCTAAACAATTCACCAAACTACCACAATATTCAAGTTGCAAAAGAAACAAAGTGTTTTAGTTACAACCCAGCCAAAATATGGCACAAATGAAAGTTTATAAAAGAAAAGCAAAGATAGACTAAGTCCCAAGTCCAATAGTGAGGCTCTCGTGTGCGGGCCAACGTCACTACGCTACACCATTTGCGCACCACTCCCGGTCCTCCTCCCTTGGTATCTCAAGGAACGCCTCACCCTCTGGGATAAAGGTAAGGGATCCAATAGCTACATCACCTAGTAAAACATCAGGTTTGGGCTATTATGCATGGATACTTCAAAATGGGCAACGTATCGTATCGTATCTGATACTTCACCTTTTATATGTAAAATCTGTGTCCTTGCCACGTTTCTGGCGCATCCTTGCCGTGTCCATGCCGTTTCTATGCATCATAGGGTTTGGGCAAACCTGACAAGCTACAATATACACAGTATGATGTATCAAATGGAATTTAAGGCAATAAAGATGATTAACGGATTAACAAAGATAGATGAACTAGGTAGTTGTGCATGAGTAAAGATATCATCAAGAATCAATATAATGATAAGCTACATTGGCACATCCATATAAGCTAAATCACCACGGGATATTATGTCGTTGCCCTCCCGTACTCAATAGAGTGGTGATAGGGATGCACGGGATGACAAGCCCAGCCAAAGGAAAGATTGCACGGGAAAAGTCCGGCCAAAGTTGGTACTCAAGCGTCAAAGTAATAACTATCCAGTGGCATACTTCCACCTCAAAACCCAATCTATAGATGGCAAAATAATAGACAGTCCTTGCCACAGGGGATCCAAGACTTGGTTAGACTAAACAGCTAAGTGGTGCCTGACTCAACGAATCACAAAAGATAGTGTCTGCTTAGGCTCCCTCTTGCGTGAGCAAGACATTCATCAAACAATGGAACTACTCCAAAATCACCAAATCCATCCAAAACAAAGCCATCATTACTCCAAAGCAATTTCCAAAGGTCGTCCCTTCCAAACAAGCCGTTGAATAGCCAACCTGGCCTCATACATGGGTAATCCACATCTGCCATTGTATACAAGTATAAACTCTAGGTCCACCCTAGGTTTTTAACATCATATTCATAATTAACAAGACAACAGGTAACAAAGACGCATGTACAAGCCATGAGATAAAAGGTCAATCAATTTACAAGGCAATATAGATCATCTCATCAAGTACCAATCAAAGGACGAATTGGAATAACCAAACCTAGGTCATTGGTTGCCATTCGGGTGTGATCACTAGGTCATCCAACACAATGGTCAACAATGGGGTTCCGGATGTTGTATATATTAAGCTTGGTGCTCTGATGATCAAAGAGCATCCAAAAGTCCCACAATTACCATCCTCTTGACTTGGCTTTGTCTCTCACACCTTACAATGAGAAACTTCCACTTACCAAAAGTCCCACATTTAAAGGCCATCAAATAGGTATAAGGGTCCTAAACATAATCTAAAGGTCATAAAGTCCATATTTTGCATTATATAAAACTCATGCTTACGGTTAGCCGAAGGTCAGTTACGGCTAAGCCATGAGTGTATTGCAGTTAGCTTTTGGTTAGCTGTGGATAGCCCTACGGTCAGCCGCGAGGGAACCATAGAACAAAACCCTGAAAATGCACAGTTTTGGAATTGTAACTGCAGTACATTCGCAGTTAGCTTTCTAGGGTCCTACGACTGGCTGTGAATGTTGTACGGCTAGCCGTAGCTTCCCATAAGCTACAACTGAGTGCAGAAATGGTTTGGATCCGTGGGAAATGATTTCCCATTCCGCTCAAACATTAGAATTCCATCAATTAGGGCATTCCAAAGCCTCTTTTATCCTCAAATTACCTAAATCTAAGGTCCTTCCTTTCAAAAGGGTTCCAAATCACATGAATTAGGTCTAATTACATCACATGAGCTTATGAAATTAGGAAATCTAGAGCAATTCATCAGATTTACAACAATTCCGTTGCAAGAATCAAATAAAACAACATGCATGCTACATAATTCATATATTGTCACTTGCCTTGTTCTTGAATTGGGGAAAACCTCTCTAATAGCCAAGATCCCAATCCAAAACCCTAATATTCTACTCCAATCCCTCAATCCGCCTAAATCTAAGGATCCTACACACAAATCCAAGGGAGAAAAGAGATTAGGGACTAAATTCTACCATGGATCTCATAAAGAAATGTAGGGTTAGAAATCCACCTCGATTGGGGAAAAGAGAAGGTAATCCAATGAGAGATGAAGAGGGAGAAGATAGGAATCTTGTTGATGATGACGATCTTCAATGATAACCACAAGGAAGATGGAAGATCTTAAGTTGCTAAAGAGGGAAAATGAAAATGACTTAAATGCCCTTATTACTAAAATGGTTCAAAGAAGGTTAACAAGGGTATTTCTAGGAATTCAAAGGATCTCATCCCTTCTCCCAAGTCTCCCAAAATCAAGACCACTACCCTAATGGGTTCTACACTGCCAACCCCTAAAATTACATCTACTCCCTCACAATCACCCAAAATAACAAACTCCTCCTAACTACCCAACCAAGTCCAAAAGCTACTAAAACACCTAAACATAGCAAATTACCCAATAATCACCCTCTAATCAACACAACATACCATAAAGAATATAACTATAGTTAATCAAGGCTTGGGACATTATACTCTTGCAGATGTGTTATGATGCACATTTGATCAAGCTTACCTGATTTATGTGAATGAACCATTTTGAGTACAAGAAAGGTCTAGAAACTACCCAAATAAGTAACCAGAGTAGGAGTGTGTAATTGCTGATATAATTACTCTACTACAGTGGAGAAAGACAATGGAGATTCAAGAGAAGAAACTTGTTCTCTTGATCTCAAACAAGAACTTCAAGTTTCACCCAATTAACTTAATTTGGGAGGAAGTATGTAGCTGAATTTATAGGGTTCTTTCCCTATGCGTGATCATCATAATTAATACCCTTGCACACTCTAAGCAACTACACAATATTTACAACATGAAAAACTGAAATGTTTCTACACCTTTCCCAATATGGGAAACTTAAAAGCCATTACTTGCTAGCACTTTAAAAAATGCTAGCAGTCTAAGAGTCTAGCTTATTTCAAACAATTACATGGGCTCCGAAGGACAGCCATAGCGGTTGTTTGAAGCTTTAAACTGTCTTTATTGAGACTAGGTATCCTACAAACTTCTACATACATACATTCCTTTTTATTTGCTAGTAGGCCTTTTTGTGTTTGATCTTGTTTGTTTTGGCTCTTGCTCCTGTTGTATTTGTATCTTTTTTTATATTATCAAGTTACCATCATTCAGAAGAAGAAAAGGGGGAATAACTCATATTTATGCCTCTTGTTTTTGTTGGACCAAGCCATTTCCATTTTGCTACTTATTTTTAGTTTGGACCATTGGAAAAAACAATTACAATGGACTTTGTACTCTATAGTTTTCCATATTAGTTATTACCTCTTCTGTTGTAGGTTGAGATTAATATTCACCAGTTCTTCCAAGGCTACTTAGAAGGTCGTATGCATAAGAACTTGTGGCCGGAGATGTTGAAGCTGAAGGATTGGCCTCCCTCAAGTTTATTTGAGGAGCGCTTGCCAAGGCATTGTGCTGAATTTGTTTCAGTACTTCCATATCATGATTATACTAATCCAAAATCCGGTCTTATGAATCTCGCCACAAAACTTCCAGAGGGACGGTTGAAGCCTGACTTGGGACCCAAAACATATATAGCATATGGGTCTTGTGAAGAGCTTGGTAGAGGTGATTCTGTGACAAAGCTGCATTGTGATATGTCTGATGCGGTATGTATATTGTGACTCTAAAGTCTTTTGACCTTTTTTTTTATGGGACTTGTGTTGTTTGTATTTATCATTCATTTATGCTACATTGGTATAAATTGATCACTAACCTGAAAGATCTATCTAGGAAACTCCGTGCCTTAACTCTCCTTTGTGCTTTCTATGTTAATCCACGTTCAATCTGCTTTCCTTTCTTTTGCTAGATCAATGTCTCTTATAGTTGTCGTAAGATGACTACTTATCTCTCCTTGACTAGTCATTCTTGATTTTTTTTTCAGTAAACATTATTCTGACTGTTCATGAACCATGTAATAAACCAATTTGGCTTTAATTACTCTAAAATGGAAATAGATGACTAAGCAATACAAACAAAATCCAATGTTATTTGCAGGCCTGTCAAATGTATATAAAAATACTAAAGTTGCAAGTTGCAACTATTGAAAACTGTTTCCCAATGAGAAATACATTGCAGAGTCTGATGGGCAGTCTGCTTACTATCCAATTTAAGGGACAGTCAAGTATAAGTACTGCAGAATACGTTCTGCACAACTCCTTGGCACCAAATCTTAAGAATCTAGGCTAAAGAATGGGAACAAATTTGTGCTTGTTGCCAAACCCTTCGTGTTCAGAACCTTATCTCAGATAATATTATAATACATTAATCCAACAGCGAGGGATAGCATACTAAACAAAAGTCATGAGCTGTTTGCTGTTCTTTAACACACAGAAATCCCAGAAGAGAACAACAATTGGACACCCGTTTCAACAACCATACGCTGATTCACATCATTCATGGATTCCTTGGGCTTTGAATTTGATCGATCAACAACAAAAGTCCAGAAATATGCATTATAAACATAGATGGATGAAAATAAGCAAAAACCAGGCTCGTTCCCAACTTTCACATAGAAAGTGATATAAAGGGTTTCATGCAGAAACTGTGGAAGCTTTTACATAGAAAGATGGCCTCCCAAAGATGTCAGCATCACTTCTCTCCAAAAGAGATTTCTCTGGCCAATGGCCCTTAATTAAAGAAAGAATAATCCGGATACTTAAATTGGATAGGAGTAATTGATGGTAACTGCTGAAAGAGGGATTTGCACAACCAGACTTTTGTGCGAATCCCTTTTGGAATTTCAATGTGCCAGGGCTTCAATATGGGTCCCATATCTGTTTATGCATAAATATGACAGATTTTGACTGTTTTCATCTGGTGCAAATAGTGAATCTTATTCTGGAATTATTGTTTGAGCAATAACACTTCATTTTACCTTTCAAAAAAAAAAAACTTTCCAAAAGATAATAACACTTCAGTTTTGGACAAGAGCCCTTGGCACCGTGAAAGGTGCTTACTATTGCATCTCGAGGTTGTGGGTATGAGTTAAACAATAAATGGCACCAAAAAAAAAAGAGAGTAAAAAAAAACCTTAATGCTTTCTCTCAGATTAAAAGTTCAACATTATCTCCTCGACTGTTGGCGACTTTTCCATTTGGGCTACATCACATGCCTATGAAGATAGAATACTTTATAGGGATAATTGATATAGAAGTGCTTCGTTGTGTGCTTTCATGCATATGCCCGTGTAGATTGCTTGACAGTGTTCCGTTAAGGATTGCACTTCAGGGGCTCTACATTTCTGCATCCTAATTTAACCTCTATCAACATTTATCATCATTATACATTGTGATTTGGTTTGTTTTATATGCACCTGATTTGGTTTGTGCTATACCCTGTTGAGTTGTTCTTTTAGTTCATATTACATGATCTTCCTGAGTACCTGATGGGCAAATATTTGAAAATATTTCATCATAGAAATTATGAAGCTTGCCTTCAAATAACTGCAAAATCTATTCTTCTGAAGAAAATATGTTAAACTCAAGATCTGCCAGCAAAAGATACTTGGATTATGGATAACTGATTATGGTGCCAGAAATGGCTACTACTACGTCACTCCAGTTCATTTAATTTTTCCTTCTCAGCCTGTTATATTGGAGTATGTCACTACCCTGCAACACATTCAACCTTTTCTTTACTCATATCTGGACAAGGTGCTCTTCAGTCATTATCTGTTGCTCCTTTAAGCAATAGATATTGATTGTCATTACTTTTTATGTGGTATTTGTCCAGGTAAATGTTCTGATGCACACAACTGAGGTGAAAATTGCTTCATGGCAATATAATGGCATAAAGAAAATGCAGAAGAAACATGCGAGCAAAGACAAACAACAACTCTATGGCGGCATAGATATCATCTCTAGTGCTGTAGCCGAATTGCAAGAGGAGGTAAAACAAGAACAGCTCAACTCTTTGGAGCCGTGTAATCCAGAAGATGACTCCGTAGATAATGCGATCCTGGAAATGATGCCTTCCATCATGTTGGATGCATCAGGAAATTCGTCAGGGACTGTGTTAGAACCAAGACAGTCATGTATTCATAGTGACAACACTTCAAAGGTTGTTTATGGAGGTGCTGTTTGGGATATATTCCGTAGGCAGGATGTACCAAAATTAATTGAATATTTGCAAAAGCATTGGAGAGAATTTCGGCATATAGATAATCTTCCTGTTGGCTCAGTGAGTATTATTGAATGAGGCTATTATGATATCCTTTGAGGGAAAAATATCAAAACATCTTTTTTATTATACTTGCTACAGGTCATTCATCCGATTCATGATCAGACTCTCTACTTGAATGAAAGGCATAAAAAGCAGCTAAAGGAAGAGTTCGGTACGTAATTGTTTATGTTTCAAAAATTACTAGTTGCAAAATTGCACTCCTACACTTGATGCAATTTAATAAAACGGTTTCTTCATGCAGATGTTGAACCTTGGACATTTGAGCAATACCTTGGTGAGGCAGTTTTTATTCCAGCAGGATGTCCTCATCAAGTGAGAAATAGAAAGGTTAGACTCTGTTTCTTACATTTTTTATATTGCCTTTTGTGTGCAGCAATTTTAACTTTACTTGTTCATTATGTCCCAAGTCCTCTCCTTCCCTTTGTTAACCACCACCACCACCACCATCATCAAAGCCTTGCCAACTATGTTGGGGTCGGCTAAATGAATTTTGTTTCTCCTTCCCTATGTTAACCATATAAATCTTAAATATTATCACACTTCAATTTCTTTGCGTTTCTACTGGTTGGCAAGGGAAAAAAACCATGTACATGCTGACCATCTAGATCATTATCGATTTTCCTTTTTACATGGGAAAGAAAATATTGGTAGTTCTGTGTGGAGTGGGTGAAAAGGGCAAACATGTGGATGACTGGCAGTTGACCAATTGTGACTGGATGGTATTAGGACTGCTCTTCTTATTTTGCAGTACCCGGTTGTTTCTCTCGTCCGATGAGAGTAGCAAACTCAGAGATGGGCTCCTTACCAAAGAAGTGTCTAAGACTATCTCTTGCAGCCTCATCCTGTTCTCCTGTTTTGTCATTGGTCTTGGGCCTTCTCCAAATAAAATGGCCTTGCTGAAAATCAATTTTTTCTGTAATTTCTTTCTTCTTGGCATCTGAAAAACCGTTTTGGATATCCTATTCCTGTGCTTCTGTTATTATGCATGTGATGATTCCCTTTCTTTGTTGTCGAGTGGTTTGCAACTGTTCACAGTTGGTCAGGTGGTAGGGTGGCAATTGACCTCCTAAGGTAACAAGACATGGCCAGTACACATTTCAACCATTTCATGATTGGTTTGAAATGTAACCAAACTCTAAATTTCGTTGCCAAGTGTGTTGGGTTGGCTGGTTGAAGTATAATAAGCCTAGTTGGTTGTTATCTTAAATATCATGCAGCCTATTGCGACTAATAAGGTACTCACTTGAGCTGGATGGTCAAGGATAGAAATGCAAGTTAGAGAGAAAGAGAGGGATATTTGGTTCTCCACTTTTCTTGGGATTGTTTTGGCTATGCACAATCTCTGTATGCCTGTCTGCATATTTTGGAAAGAGTCATGCTACATGTCCCGACTGGGAGCCCGGGCTCCCAGTCGGGACAAGAAGACTTTCCCCTTTGGAAATGAATAGCTATGAAGTATAATACACTGGACATAATCAACATTTTGGAGGTGAAGAAATCCTTCAAAGTCATATTTACTATCTTTTTGTCACATTAATTACTGTAGGTTTGGTAGGGTCATTGCTTTGGTGCAATGGTAAAAGTCTCAGGTGCCATGCGTGATAACACAGGTTCTAGACCTGCGAGCAGTCACTTTGTGAAAAATTGCCAAAGGTTAGGTTTGTCTCTAGTCTGGACCCTCCCAAGACTCTGCTTTGGCGGGACCGCACTGGGTGATGACCTTTTTTTTTAATTACTGTAGGTTTGGTGGTTTCCAGTATGATAGTGTTTGACAACTTTTTCTTATCTTTTTTTTTTCCCAGTCTTGCATAAAGGTGGCGCTTGACTTTGTTTCTCCCGACAATGTCCAAGAATGTGTTCGTTTGACAGAAGAGTTTCGCTTGCTACCAAAAAACCATAGAGCTAAGGAAGACAAACTGGAGGTACCTCTCTCTCTATATGTGTGTGTTATATAGTAGTCGTAGCTCTTTTGTATTTCATAGAGATTGTTATGGATTGTGGCAATTGGATTTGATTAGGTCATTGTTATATTTTTCATGAATGTGTATATGAGAAATAATCCAGTCAGTCATCCAGGGGTTGCCTGTATGTTACAGTACACCCAGTTACGTTTTCACTTGATCCATCCATATGCCAATCAAGACTGTCCGTCCATCTAGTGCAGTCCACTTTCCATGAGGAAATGGAAATTAAAAGATTTGGATGACTTTTAACCATCTGATCAATTCCCTGGAAAAATGTAAAAATTTGATTATTTCCTATGAGGCTCAAGCGTCCATTTGTGTGTGTGAGAGAGAGGAGCTGATCTGCTAATGGAGACAAATTTTCTCTGAAGTTGCTGGAGATTTCTTCCTGCCAGTACTTTTTCTCTGTAGCAAATGCTATTGGAATACTGGATTTGCTTTGCATAATGAAAATTATTATTCCTGTGTTCTAATAGTTTTCCTTCTCAGGTCAAGAAGATGGCTTTATATGCCGTTAGTGCAGCCGTCAGAGAAGCCAATAGCCTGATCTCACAACTCAAGTAAGCTTTTGTTCTCATGGCAGCTTAACTTAGTTTTACTATTTCAGATAGTGTTGAATTCTTGGTCCAGTTCAAAAGAAGTGTTAGTTCTTTGTTTTTTCATTGGCTAATTCTGGCAAATATTCTACAAGCCATCCATGGCACACACAGCATGTGCAAAAGTAGTCCAAACTCTTTGGATGCATTATAGATGAAGCATATACTTGAAACCATCCACATCAGACAAGTATGAAGGTTCCTGGTGGTTTTCGAATGAAAGGTTGTGAAAAATCATCAAAATCCAATAGTCATAATCAGATGGGTGTAAAGTCAGGCAAAATATGATGGGTTAGAATCATTCTATCATTGCATTTGTTGGTCTATAGGCAATTGTTCGGATCAGTGTTTCACATGCGCCAAACATACTATGGATGAGTTGCCTTATAGTTCTGCTTTGTGTATGACTATCATGGAAATTTACCCACCAATTGCATGCTGGTGGGTTCTTGAAAATAATTTTTCAGATATCTATCCAACTCCCTCCGATCACCTTGGCACAAAAATTATTGCAAGCAGATCAGCGTTGCCCAAGGTCGAGCAAGTTGAAACTGTGACAAAGATTATTGAGATACATCTAAAGAAGCTATTTTTAGTTCCTATATAGTAACAAAAAACAACTCATGCTGTGCTTGGGCCAATCCAGGAATGATTAGTGACAATGGAAATGAAAGCAGAAGTACTAAAGGGAGACTTATAGTATAGTAGTAGCGAATAATATTTCATTAAAAAGAATAAAAAAGTTGAGGGAACTTTAAATAAAGTAAAAATACTAATTCTTGCAATAGAAATTTTTGGATAAAAAAATGAAAGTGGTCATCAAAAGGAAAATGAAAATTTGACAAGTGTCATGTGAAATCAATCTCTCATGCACCCTATAAATACTTCAGTGCATATGAACATATTTTGTTTGAAATACTTTGCTTCGTTCGGTTCCTTTTATCATGCAAGACAATGAAAGTAACATCTCTCCCGAGTTGTACCTTCCCACTCTCATTCCTCTCAGGCCTGGTCATCTTTACCCCCACACTATTTAGTCCTTGTTAAATTTAAGCCCAAGTCATTTACACTGTCTTATGCATGCATTCCTTTGAAACTCCACAATTTATTTTCATCGATATTGACCATAAACTTACTTGAACCATCATTAAATTCTTTATACCACTGGATCCCACATAGCTGCTAACTTAGACCAGCAAAGCGAGGCCTGGGAATTTAGCTCTTTGGCTCTACATCTGACCATTCTTGCATAGTCTACTAGATTTTCCTTAGAAACCTTCATCTCCTTCAAAATACTCCTTCAAATAATCTCATCATCAAAGCCTTGTCCCAACTGAGGGTCAAAATAGCAGTTGTGACAAGCGTAACGGCCGGCGGCCAAAACACTATGTAGCGGTGTAGCGTGTGAATTGGTCAATTTTATTTTTTGAAAAAACAAAATTCCAAGAAATTCAGAATATTGAAAAATATTTGAATTTGATGCTTTTTTCCTGTAGTAACTAAGATAGGGGTTGTAGCGGGCCCTTCAGTGCATAGAGGTTCTGTATTGTTGAATGATTATAAAATAAAAGTATTGATATATTTTTTCACATGCATTCATCTTGGCTAGCTATGCTCAGTTAGAAACTACTATGCATTTCTAAATTCATAATTAAAATAAGAAATTTAGTACAACTGTACATAACACAGGATATATAAGTCATTAAGTAATGCTTAATAAAGTTTAAAGCTCAAGCCAAATGAAAAATTAACTTCATCAAAACAAACAATGTACTTTTATTGATAATTGAGAAAAGATACCTCTACTAACCAAAGGGGGTGTTTGCCAGGATATACTTAGAGAAGAGTTCTTGAAAGGAACTCAATGTATCGGCCTTCAATTCTGTGAGATCTTATGTTTTTTGGTGTTCTTTTAAGCACTAGAAGGGTAGAAGAGTTGCGTAGAAATGTTGTTTGGAGAGGAGAAAAAAGAAGCCCTATTATGTGTTTTTAAAAAAAATTATGGGAAGTTGTTGTCAATCACACTTCGTAGCAGTCTGTAGTGGCCGCTGCAGAT
Source organism: Cinnamomum chago (assembly GCA_038049695.1). Lineage (NCBI taxonomy): Eukaryota > Viridiplantae > Streptophyta > Magnoliopsida > Laurales > Lauraceae > Cinnamomum > Cinnamomum chago. Next base: position 8,134,018 of record CP142462.1, read on the forward strand.
GACAACGGCATTGAATAGCTAGACTGCTATGCTAGATTTAGTGCAGTGGCTGCTATTTTGATCCATGGTGGTGAAAGGTTGCAAAGGTCAACCACATGAGATTTTTTCACCATTCCAATCTATCTTGGGCCAAATCTCGGATGGGTTGCACTTTTTCAAATTTATTCTTACTACTTCCATCCACGTCCTCTTTAGTCTACCCCTTTTCCTTGAGATGCCATCAACCTGCATTGAGAAACATTTCCTTAATGGGGCCATTGTTGGCCTATGTTGGAAATGTCCAAACCATCTCAAACAAGTCTCTCGTAGTTATCACCTATTGATGCTACCCTTAAATGCTCTTGAATGCACTCGTTCTAATTCTATCTTTCCTAGTTTTGTCACATTTCATCTCAACATCCTTATCTTTGCTACACTCATTCTTTGCATGTGTTATTTCCTAATTACCCTACATTCTGCTTCATAGGTCATACCTGGCCTAACCACTATGCAAACAACATACACCAAGGTTGGCTTGGATGAGTTGTCACAAACTTTCTTCTTTTGGGCATGAAATTTGGGCTACGAGTTCTGACGAGATTGGCTCACCATATTTACATCACATCTACAAAAAGAGAGGGTAAGAGCTAGCTAAATTTTGCTCCTTTCTCTTTTAGATAAAAGTTTTTACAGGTTCTCCACTTATCTAATACATAATACTTGTCTTGTTACACAAATTCTATATTGCTGATAAATAAAAAAGCACTTCAACTTTTATAAAACCTTGTCTTAAAAAGTTTCTTGATTAGATCATATTTCACACCTCGCACTTCTCTTGGAAGAGATCTCAAAACCGTGACTGTTCTTCTCAAAATGGAGCACATCACATTTAAGATCTTTCTAAATATGAGTTTTAGATAGGTATTAGGAGCATGGTTTAAATATCGGCCAATAAGATTATATGTGCCGGTAGCAGTAGAGACCATTGCAATATCTTGATTTAATATGAGTCATAGTGCGTAAAAAGTATTGGTGAAATATCAGCCGTATTGACTAGTATTTTCAAAATATTAGCCATAACAGTTGTATAAGGTGAAAGATTGAGAGACAGGAATTTGGGTTTTGCGGGTTGGGGGGTGCATGCCTAGAAGGGCCGAATGAAGTAGTAAGTCTTTTTTCCTCCTCCTTTCCTCTTCCTCTCCTCTCCTTCCCTTCTCTTTTCCTTCCCTCTTTCTTTGTTCCTAGAAGGGAACGAATGCCTCATTGCAAATTTGTAGGCTCAATGGGGCCCACATGTTAACAATATGAAATGCTCAATATAAATGTCACATCTTATATGGTTCCTGACCAAAATTTATTCCAATTGGAGTTGGGCCCCACTTTAAGATTTTGGAATGATTTTGGCCGGGACTAGTACAATCTTATTGTGGGCCTATCTCCAATTGGAATGAAATTTTGTCAGGACCAATACAAGACATGCGCATTTATATTAGCGGTTCAAATTTTCAATTGGTAGACTATTGGCCTTACTATGGATTTCATGAATTTTATGTAGACCTTTCTTTTTTCCAATTCCAACCCTCTGATAGGGTTCACTTGTAAAAACCCTAAACAAATAGGCTCTTAATAAATTCTACTCCAATAGGAGCTGGGCGCCTTGTCGTACTTGTCAAAACACTAAATTGATCACTTGTTCACACAAAAATAGAGGAAATTTTATGTGGAATTGGTTGCCCTTTAATGAGAGTCGACCATTGTATATATAGATGTGATATGCCCAGTTTCGGCTACAATCAAGTAAATTACAATCATGGGAATCTCTAACTATAGTATATATATGCTGTACAAGATTAGGCAGTTGACCAACCTATTTTAGTATACATTGCACGTGGGCTTTATACAGATGGGTCTTTGACACAACTATCATATCAATCAGTTATAAAGCATGTTAAGAAAATACTAAGAAAAAGAATCAAGAGGTGGGCATTTATTTTTAACAATTTAGATTTTATCAGCGGGGCCCTCATAATTTCTTGTGAGTTAAACCAGAAGAGGATATGAATCCCTAGTTGGTAGAATATGTGGTAGAGGTTGTGTGACGCATTTGTCTTCCCAAATAAGAGAACTTTGAGATTTGTCTCTCTATCTAAAGTCATTAAATGGACAATAAGCAAGTTATATTTTTTTATGTCCGTCCATTTAATGATCTTTGATCAGATCGTGAGCAAATCTGATGAACCTAATTTCTTATAAATAGGTAGGTCCTAGAGTCTTTTATCTTGTACTAAGATAATTAGCACAACTCCGGTCAGTATGAAATATTTTACATTAGCAAATTTAAAGGGTGATTATTATTTTGAGTGCTTTATATTTTAAATAATTGCCACATTGATGGATTTATAAACTATAAGGATACGTCAAAAAAAAATCTATAAGGATGAACAAGAAGTTAACACTAAAAAAATGACAAATTTAACAATTAAACATTAAACAACAGTGCACGTATAATGACCTAGGGGGCCCGATATTTTGGTTTATAGTGTTTACTAATGAAAAAAAAAACATGTCTTTGTTTCTGTTGCAGACTATCTCGTCGCATTCTGTTTTTGCAATATTGGAGAATCGTTGTCAATACCTCGGTGTAGATCCGGGATAGTCCTTTGTTCCATAGCCCTGGGGCTATTTACAACTAGCCAATTCATAATTCTCAGATGATGTAGTAGCAGTGCATCAAAGATGTAGTCATTGATTCTCCCGAGAGGCCACAATTACCGTGAGCAAACATATTAATGACAAGGAACGCATTTTTGCTATGCTACTAATACTTGTATTTGCTCTTCTATTCTTCTCAAGCCTCGCTGAGGAAGAGTTATGGGGAGCAAAACACAAATATGCTGATTCGGGCTAGGCATCCTTTGGTTTATAGTGTACTAATGAAATAAAACATTTTTTATAGTATTTTTTAATATTTTGTATTTAAAAAATATATATTTTGGTAAAAAAATTCACGCTGTATCGCCGGGATGTATCACTTTTCGAGGTTGTCCGCGGAGGCCACTACAAATGTGATTTTGAACCATGTTTAGGAGTAAAAACATTCACGTGACAAACGGAAAATATCCTTTTAAGACTCTCCAAAATATGAGTCACTTCAAATAGTATCCAATTCCACTTTGACAAGATTTGGGTATGAATGTTGATGATGATCCTCCTCGCTAACCCTTCTTTACGCATTGTTGATTATTTACACATTCTTTAAATTTTCTCTTGAACACTTTTATTGTATCACAAACATTAACCTACAATAAGGCGAAAGCTATTATGTTTATGTTGAGGAAGAATCCTCCATCGCTATATGACCCTCTGATGGGGCTCAATGATGGATAGAGTCTTCATGCATTCACCACGGATGCCCGGCTATTGGCTTCATCACCATTGGTAGCCCAATGAGTCTTCACACAAGGGGAAACACTTACTCAAATGCATTCACAACAGTTGGTGGGAAAGTGAAATTTTCATTGATCCACAAATGAGATATCCTGAGGTATTTACATAGAGGAGGTTACACCTGCCTACTACAGACCTAGATAGGATTTCTGAAAGTAGTTTTACTATAATGGATGCTAGTTTCACAAACCAATGCACAGTGGAAGTAATAAACCAAATAAGATAGAATAGCAAAACTATCCACCAAACAATCACCACAAGAAGGCAGACATAATCTTTTACGTCGAAACCCTATCTAGGGAGAAAAACCACGATCTGAAATCAAGAACTATTGAACAGTTACAAGATATACTCACAACTCCCTTTCCCAGTCAGTACGTCGACCTAAGGACTCTAGTTGTTCTTGCACAACTTCTCATGTTGCCACGACTTGTAGAAGATAATGGGCCCTGTAAAATAAGCTTTAGGCCCAGCCCATCAAGGCCATATACAGCCTGTATATAGTCCCACACGTGGGATCAAGTTTATGCTAATTTGTCTCATATTACTTCCTTGTATAGACTAGGAGATATTGTTTACTATTCTGATTTGTATTATTAGCATGTTTAGAGCCCTTGATTAGGGTATAATGAGATTATAAATAGACAGATGATCCTCCCATTGAGGTATCAGTTTCTCTCCAACTTTCGTCTCCCTTTTCCTTCTCTCATTACACATTATTACATGGTATCAGAGCGTAGGTTGTGATCAATCCATCTTCCTTCATTGCTCAAACTCTTCTTATTGGCGTGAATCCTCTCTCCATTGCTGCTGTCATTACTGATAATAGTGTCTGACGTGCCTTTGATCAAACTATGGCCCACCACTGATCAACTTCCTATCACCAAGCAACCTCCACAGTTGTGTTCACCAGTTCTTCGGGGTTATTGTAAGGATTTTTTTGGAATTTTTCATCACCATCTAAGGTAGGTTTTATCATCTTCTTCCTCGGTCATTTTTGACACATTATTATCAGAAAGTTTTCATCACCACCGTCAAGATTTGTGGATCCTTATCCGATACTCATCAGATTTGGACTAGAGGAAGTACATTTGAACTCCTTCAAGAGTTTCAAACTTGATCTGAGATTAGATGACTCTGTGGGGCCCACGCACAGATCCTGCACCAGAATTCATGGTCGCCTGGCTCTGTCTGGGATAATTTCTGCACTGTGTATGTTTTCTGTTGCTGGATTCTTCATCAGATCAATACAGTGCAATCTTCCTGCTGTATTAGTAGATTTATAGCAGATCAATATCAACTCTACCTTCTATTTTGTTGATCTGAGGGCTGGTCTCTTTTTGCACTACTGATTTGCACCCTTTTGTGTGCCGTTGGAAGCCTCTGCTACTTCTCTGATCTCTTCTACTATTGCTGTTGTATGCTGTTGATGCTGCTTATGACTGATTAAATACTGTTCAGTGCTGGTTATTGCTCTGGTAGTATAAATTATGCTGTATTTTCTGCTGTTTTGCTTTGTTATCTACTACATTCTTACAAATGGACAAGTACGGCGTCATCCCAATTAAGTTCAACGGGCAAAATTATATGTCCTGGTCCTTCCACTTGAGGAACTTTGTTGAAGGACAAGGTCTTTTTGGTTATCTTGATGGATCGATAACCAAACCTCAGATTACAAGAACTTCCGACTCAAAAGGCCTAGCCACCTGGTCCAAAGAAAATGCGAAAGTCATCACTTGGATCCTTAACTCTATTGATCTCTCTCTTGCTGTGGCCCTTCAAGCCTACACCACAGCAGCTAATATGTGGGCTCATCTGAAGAAGTTTACCATCAAACAAATAAAGCCTGAAAATTTCATCTGGACAGTGAAATTGCCAGATTCAGTCAAGGGGATAAAACTGTGCAAGAATACTTTAATGGTTTCCTCACCTTGTGGATTGAAAGGGATTCCATGCTAATCCAAACGGTCTCTTCTGGATTTCTATCTGAAGCTCTCCAGTTACAAGAAGAAACTCATATCAGCCAATTTCTTATGAATCTCCGACCTTAATTTGAATCTGTTCGGTCTGCACTTATGAATAGGGAGAATACTGCTAATCTTGATACTTGCCTCCAAGAAGTCCTTCGCGAAGAACTTCGTCTCACTTCACAGCGCACTATTTTGGAAGCACCTGAAGCACCCAAAGCCTTCCTTGCGACTCTTCCTGCTGACTCGGCTCTTCTGGCAACTCCAAAGCAGACTCAATGTTATGAATGCAAAGGCTTCGGACATATTGCCAAAAATTGTAGCAAGAAATTGGTTTGCAGATATTGCAAACGGACAGGTCATGTGATTGATGACTGTCGAAGCCTGCAGAGACAGAATGAGACACAGCCTAAGAAGCCTCCCTCTCATATGCCAAGACAGAATGTTCCATCCGCTTTTCAGGCTCAAGCGCCCTTATCAGATACAGGCAGCACTTCCTCCGGAGCTATATCCATGACTCTTGCTCGGATTCAAGAGCTGATCCATAGCACAGTCACTTCTGCATATGCGTCTATGGGCTTCTCTAGTGGTCGGTATCAACCTCATTCTCATATAGCATCTCCTGCCTTTCATTCTTCTATCACCTCTTCTACCTAGTTTTTAGATTCAGGAGCCTCAAATCATATGACATCTGTAGAACATAGCTTTACAGATTCCCACCCTTATCTTGGAAAAGAAAAAATTACCATTGCTAATGGTGATCAGCTACTCATTTCTGGAGTTGGTACCATTACTTTATCTAGTGTCACTAGCCAGCCTATCACCCTTTCCAATGTCTACTTTGTTTCAAAATTATCGGCCAATCTACTTTCTGTAGGACAACTTATTGATGAGGGCTATCTTGTTTACTTTTCTTCTTCTGGTTGTGTCATACAGGGGCGACAAACTGAGAAGGTGATCGCGACGGGGAGTAAACATGGGCGCCTGTTTTTGCTGGACATTGGACATCATTCCTTCTTTGCTTATTCTTCTAATAATTTCAAAAACTTGTGGACGGTTTGGCATAAACGTCTTGGTCATGTGAACAATGCCAATTTAATTTCTTTGTTTAAACTTGGTTGTTTGGACTCTTCAATTGATAATAAAATAATGTCTTCTTTATCTCAATCAAAATGTGAAACTTGTTGTTTAAGTAAGAGTCATATTTTGCCATTTTATGTTCATAACTCTCGCTCATTAGAATCATTTGATATCATTCACACAGATGTTTGGGGCATTGCTCCTACCTTGAGTAGGTCAGGGTTCAAGTACTATGTGACATTTATTGATGATCATTCCCGTTATACTTGGATTTATTTCATGCGTTTAAAATCTGAAGTGTTTTCTATTTTTCAAAGATTCTATAACATGGTACACACTCAATTTAAGAAAGATATCAAGATCCTTAGATCCGATTCTGGCGGATAATACTTGTCTCATGAATTCTCTGCTTTCCTTTCTGATAAAGGAATTCTTTATAAAAAAATCTTGTCCGCACACTCCTCAGCAGAATGGAATTGCGGAAAGAAAAAATAGACATATTCTTGAAACTGTTCGCACCCTTTTACTTGCATCCTTAGTTCCTCCAGAATTTTGGTGTGATGTTGTACAGACTGCGGTATATCTGATTAATCATCTTCCCAGTGCTGTTCTAGGCAAAACTACTCCTTATGGAGTTCTCTTTGAACATCCACCTTTATACTCTCACTTACATGTGTTTGGTTGCTTGTGTTTTGTTCATCTTCCACCGACTGAACGCACTAAGCTATCCCCACAGGCTGCCTAATGCATCTTTCTTGGCTATAGTTCTGAACACAAAGGGTTCTTGTGTTATGATCGGTTTGAAAAACGCATGCGGATCTCTCGTAATGTGATCTTCCTGGAACATATTCCTTTCTTTTCATTACGTTAAGATCATCATCCCATTGCTGTGTCCTATTTGCCATAATTCCCGAAGTCTGCTACTCCATCACCTGCTCTCAAGGTCTATGTCCGGCGTAACAAGGTTCCTCCTGTGGTGCCTCCCTCTCCTGATCATCTCCCAGTGCCGCCTACTGCTCCTACAGGTAACCATGCTTCTTCTGATAATCTCTTCTCTCTGCGACGATCTAATCATCTTTCCATTGCCCCTAACCGCTATGGCTTTCCTGCTCTCTTTTCATCCTTAGATAGTACTCCTATACCCACCTCATATTCACAGGCCTCGAAGATTGCTTACTGGCAGGATGCTATGAATGAGGAATTGCTCGCTCTCGAAGCTAATCATACATGGGACTTGGTTCCGGCTCTTGAAGGCGCCTCTGTGATTGGCAGTAAATAGATCTACTCCATCAAAGTTCACTCCGATGGGAGTCTTGATCGCTACAAAGCTCGATTGGTTGCGCAGGGCTATAAACAAGAGTATGGAATCGACTATGAGGAGACATTTGCACCAGTGGCTAAAATGACCACCGTTCTTACTCTCCTCTGTGTCGCTGCAGCCCGTAACTGGCCTCTATGGCAAATAGATGTCAAAAATGCATTTCTTCATGGCGAGTTGCAAGAGACTGTTTACTTAAAGCCTCCTCCAGGATATGCATGTCCTCCTCAGCATGTTTGCAAGTTGCGGAAATCTTTGTATGGACTTAAGCAAGCTCCCAGAGCGTGGTTTGATAAATTCCGGACTGTAATTCTTCAAGCTAGATTTCGTCAGAGTCATTCGGATAGCTCACTGTTTCTTCGATGGACAACGAAGGGCTACACGTTCCTTTTAGTCTATGTTGATGATATGATTATCAGTGGCAATGATAGTGCTGGCATTACGGATCTCAAACATCATCTCACTCGACACTTCAGAATGAAGGATCTTAGACCTTTCACCTACTTTCTGGGGCTGGAATTCTTGCGTAGCAAATCTGGCATTCGGGTTCATCAGCGGAAATATGCTACAGATTTGATCACTTCGGCAAGACTTGATGATGCTCACACTTTTGATACACCTATGGAGTTAAACAGCAAGATCAGTGCGGATAATGGCCTTCCCCTGGATGATCCCTCTGTTTTTCGGCGGATAGTTGGTAGTTTGCTCTACTTAACTATGACTCGGCCGGATATCTCTCATGCCGTTCATACGGTTAGCCAGTTTGTGAGCAATCCTCACAAACCTCACTTTGTTGCTGCCTTGCGCATACTTCACTATGTCAAAGGCACCCTTAATCATGGTCTCTTCTACCCTTCGGACGCTTCCCTGCACTTATCCGCTTATGCGGATGCTGACTGGGCTGGTTGCCCCGATTCTCGGCAATCTACCACTGGCTGGTGTATGTATCTTGGGGACTCACTGATCTCATGGAAGTGCAAGAAGCAAACCACCATTTTGAAATCTTCTGCTGAGGCAGAATATCGGGCCATGTCATCCGCGAGTGCTGAAATCATCTGGCTATGCCGTCTTCTTTGTGAATTCGGTGTCACTATTGGTAGCCCTACACCTCTTCATGTGGACAACACCAGTGCTACCCGAATTGCAAACAATCTGGTCTTTCATGAAAGAACGAAGCATATTGAGATTGATTGCCACTTCATCCGTCAGCATGTTGTTACTGAAAAGATAACTCTGCCTCATGTCTCTACTCTTAACCAGTTGGCGGATGTCTTCACAAAAACTCTTCCCAAAACGCGTCATCGTGATCTCACTAGCAAATTGATGTTTTCTGCCTTACCACATCAATTTGAGTGGGAGTGTAGAAGATAATAGGCCCTGTAAAACAAGGTTTAGGCCCAACCCATTAAGGCCATATACAGCCTGTATATAGTCCCACACGTGGGATCAAGCTTATGCTAATTTGTCTCATATTACTTCCTTGTATAGACTAGGAGATATTGTTTACTATTCTGATTTGTATTATTAGCATGTTTAGAGCCCTTGATTAGGGTATAATGAGATTATAAATAGACAGATGATCCTCCCATTGAGGTATAAGTTTCTCTCCAACTTTCGTCTCCTTCTTCCTTCTCTCATTACACATTATTACACGACTTTCCCGCCGTGTACCGTTCCTCGCACTTGATCCAGCAACACCTTATCAATCAAGATGAACAATCTTCAACAAGAGAGTAGAAGCAACAAACCTTCTAAAGCAGATCTTCAGTACAACCTCTCAATGGCTCTAAAGAATCAAAGAATCTTTCCTAGGGTTTTCTCACCTCGGAACAATGAGAGAATTACTTGATGTGTCTTTGATCTTCAATACACACACCTAGGGTTGAGAGAAGCATTCTTTTATATAGCCCAAAATTCATGCATTAGTGTTAGAACACAAATAGGACTCAAAGTGGGAAACACCAGTCTCAAAAGGAAATAAATCCGCAGCCCATTTTGGAAATTTCCCGCTATCCGATCGATCAGACAGAGGATCCGATTGATCGGGTCAAGCCTCTGTTTCCGAATTTTTTCTTTATCAATATTGTTAACTGGGACCTGAGAAACATCTGATCGATCCGACCTCTATCCGATAGATCGGGCCTCGTGGGTTCATCCGAATGTCTTCTGAATTCTTCACTGTCTTCACTTTAGCTCTTCCGGTTATACAACCATAGTCCATTCTAAAATAAAATAGAAAATACAACTCAATGGACCCAGAGTTTTGTCTAAACTATAAATTAGCCAAAAAAAAATAAATCCTAACAATTTCCTTTCCCTTACATGAAATTGACACATGCCAATTTCTTTATTTGTGATGGGATTTTCTTCTCTTTCTCTCAATCAATTGCTTTTAACTGATTACATGTCACTCAATTATCTTGCTAGATTTAAGATATGTAAATCTATAAAACTTTATTGGAAAGTACAAAGGAAGCAGGTAGTTAAATTACGGCTATTGGGTTGGATGTTCATGGTTAGGCCTAATGGATCAGTCTTCTATGGGCTCAGCCCATTATGTTTTGGCCTGACGGGCTGGATAACTGTGGGTTGGTGCCAATGGGCTTGTTAGCAATGGGTCTATTCTTGGAACTCCTTGTCTTAGCCCTTAAGCTAGTGGTGCATTAGGGCTTCATCACCCTGATTTAACAAAGTTTATATACCCCACTCTTACATAGTTGTGATTACCGATGTGTCACGACCCGGGCCCGAATTACGATAACCCCGGGCCGTGGGTCCATACTTACTCCCATGAACTCCGAATTAACCGAAGTTAAAACGGAATCCACAAGGGATAACATTCTCAATAAACTTGTCAAATACACAATAATGCGGAAACATATACATATATTTGACAATATCAAATTTCAATTTACATGTATGCAAAAGAATAAGGTCCTTATACATGTATCATTCTCATCGTTTCTTGCCAATCGGTGTATACCAAAACACCATACAATAATAATTAATTACATTCCAAAATGATTAAACCAAATACTTTTCAAACGTTTCTCAAAATGTTATAATTCCTTCGCGCGCTCGAATACCCCTATCAAACGGTATTCTGGCCGTTCCACTCGATCAATCCTCCTGGAGGAACCGGAGCGGTCTCCTCCGCTGGCGCCAGGGGCGCTGCCGCATCGGTAATGGCAAACGGGCCTGTGATGTCATCAATAACACTAATGAACACGACGGTTCAACAATGTATAAACAATTCTTGTAATAGCCCATGTTAGTACATATACTGAATTCATTAAATCCATTAGGTACAATTACCGTTCTAGACAGATCTAAATAATCCCTACAATGACAATAGATAACATATGAGTTCATCAATAGACATTCACTATCATAGCTTTCGGTCATTTCGTTTCATTTTATTTACCATTCATTTACCATCTTCCCTCAAAGGAAGGATTCATCTTCCAAATGGAAGGCATCAATCAATATCCATAGATATGATCGGAATATGTGGGACTTACTAGTGTCTGGGCCAGGGACAACTAGCATCACCACGGAGCTCCGGAACGCCCCCAAATCCATCTGCTGCAGTAGGATTATTCATTTCATTGTTACCTTTAGTAATTGTTCATTCATTAATTCATTCATTATATTGTTCAGTTCAGCTCAGTAACGAGCTTAAGGGATCAATAAGTGGTGCCACATTCAGAATTTGCATCATATCTATTAATTCTATTCAAGTTCACAATCAAATTTCTAAACCTAACAAATGGGTGAAACGCTTGTTATTTAATGTACGTGTTATTCTTGATGAACATCACTTTTGATAGTAGTTTGTACATTCAAATAACCTAAGCTAACACTCATATAGGTTTAGACAACCAATTGAAGAATTAGCACTTAATAGTCACTATTCTTTTCTCTTAATTTCCTTAATCTCGATAATCTTAGATTAGGGCATAATTAGTTCCAACACTAATTTATAGACCGCTACTAATCATAGAAAACAAATTTGGTTCCCAAAATTTCTCAAATTCCATAGAAAACAAATCATAGAAACAGCTCCCAGTTACGAGCCTGTCCGATCGATCGGATGACAGTCCGATCGATCGGCCAGAAAAACCCCTCAGTTAAAAGACAGACCGATCGATCGGACTGCATGTCTGATCGATCGGACCTGGACGAGTTGCAGGTCCGGGAGAAAACTGATTTTTCTCACCTTTTCCCTTTCTTCTCTTTTACACATTCAAATCACTTCCAATCCTACAAGAAAATGGAACTTCATGTTCCTCTTTCATACATCATCCATTTATCATTTCAATCAATCCATAATAAATTTCCAAAACTTAATGGAAAATACATAAACTCCAATCCATGGAAAACTTAATAAACTTTCACAATGTCTAACACTAATCACAAGCAAGAGTTTATACTTGCCTCTTATGAAGTTAAATAGCAAAAGCCCTCTTTCCTTGGCTTGGCTTTGAGATGAAAATCCCCAAATAAAACCCTAATTCCATGAAAATGTGAAATACACAAACCCATAAGCTATTTGGGCTAGAAATCAACTCAAATAACCAATAAAACTAGGAAAATCCTAAAAGGAGAGTAACTACTCACTTGTGGTTCCAAATAAGGAGATCTTGAATTCTCCTTCAAGCTTTACTCTTCAACAATGGGGAAATGACTTGAAGAAGAAGATGAAGTTGAGGCTACAATCCTCAAAATCCACTTGAATCACCCTTAATCTCACTCTTGATGGGGAAATATGGAAGAGAAAGGAGAAGAGGGATTGACTCTGGGGTTTGCTCTAAGGTGAAATGAATGCAAAGGCTCATTTCATTCTAATATAAGCCTTCCTACACCAAAACCCCCCTTTATTAAGTCTTATTACATTTTGGGTCAAATGAAGTCTCATTTGGTTCATTTGATGTCAAATGGAGTCGCGTCTATTATGAAAGTTGACGTACTACTCGTGATACACGCGTTGGTATCAAGGATTTCCGTATTTGACGAAATACGTGAAACTCGTATTTACGGAAAAGTCCTTAGCCTAACATGTTTGAGTCTAAACTCACTTTAACCAATTCAATTTCATTTCATTATGCTTAATGCATCATTTGAGACTAATTTGTCCCTCTTTGGTCATTAATCTTCATTAACACAATTATTCATGCTTAATTAGCATTAATCCCGATTAATTAGCCTTAATCGTGATTAGTTTGGGTCGGGGTGTAACACGATGCCATGGGACTGTCAACCTTTCTAAAATATACATGAAAAGGACTCGAGAACATTCCACTTTATCGATTTCTCTTCTACAAAAAAAAAAAAAAAAAAAAAAATCTAGTTCTACTTGCATTAATATCCTTTGCATGTGAATCTCTCATGAAGTGTTGATCGCTACTGGATTTGGCCATGTCTTTATTAACTAAGATGATGGTATGGATCACTGTCACAAGAAGTTGAACTGTGATGAGAAGTATGCAAGAGAGAATTGAAGCACATCAAATGAAGATCATCAAAGTAGGTGATTTGGTAGTCTATGTGCATAGGAGATCTATCCGCTCGGGCCCTTCTAGTGTTTCAGTGGTCCAACTTCTCCTTCCAGAAGTCTAGTATCTTTGTTTTCCCCAAGCAAAAGATAAAAAAAAAAAAAAAGGGATCTTTATCTGATTCCCGAGTCCAATAGGATCTTTGTAAACCGAGTGCAGGTAATGCAATTTACACACAAAGAATGATTTATGCGTTTAAATTACTTGAGTCACCCCACAGTCAAACTTTTTTCTATTAGTGGGTATGATCAGATCTACTACAAGCAACCCGATTGCGAAGCATCCTTCAGCAGTCCACCTCCTTCCAAAGGCCTCTTTTCTTTGCCTATGATAGAAAGATTGAAAAAGAGCTTTATTTTATTCCCCAGTCCATTAGGATCTTTATAAACCCATTAAAAAAAGTCACAATTGTTTTGTCTTAGGCTATAACTGTTCTATCTTTTCAAGAAATCTCGTCTTTGAGGGAAGCGTTTCAAATTTCTACTGACTGGCTTATTGTTTGGCAGTTTGCAAGGGGAGACTGCTGGTGTCTAGGATATGGGAGGAAAGTCGCTACTGACTGCTCACCCAATGGAATTGATGATAAATCTACCACCACCAAGGAGTCTCAATGGTGTTGCTGATGGAAATTCGCGTGCTAAACTCGTTGCCTTTGGAGGACGACGCCACAGTTTGGCAACTGCCTTATGGTTAGATGAATTGTAGTAATTAACATTTATTTGATACATGACCTCACCATCTCGAAATGGTAGGTTCTTTCTTCCATGATTAACCTCCATCTCCATGTATCTGTTACCTGAGAGACATAAAATATAGCCTTTTCTTCTGCTTCTGTGTCAGTACTGTTACAAAAGTTTTGACAGATTCAGGTTCTGTTTGTTTGCATAAATTCCTAACACATAGGAACTCAATGTGAAATTAGCTCACCAAAGGATTATTTAAGAGTTGTGGGGCAAGGGATATAAGGTGCTGTAGATGAGACCTTAACTTTCTTATGTATTGAATTGCCAGGGTAATGGTTGAGTATTCATTTTTCATCTTTTCTTGATTCAATTTCCATTTAAGAGGATTTTATTTGTTGTTCATTTTTGGATATTCACTTTTAATCTTCATACAATTTTACAATTTTAGGTATTCAATTACATGAAACAAACAGGCCCTAGGGACATTTGATACTTCATGATTATAGCTTGAAAACAGGGAAACAGAAAACCATTTGTAGATTAACCAAGATTACACATCCCAAAGCATTGACCATTAGTTCCAACTGAAACGCATCTTGCTCAAATAGATTAACAATTCCAGTAATGTTGAAGTAGAAAATCAGTTCAGACGGCAAAATTGCAGCATGATAATTGACTAGCTCAGATCCAGAGTGAGGGATGTGTGGGACCCATCATGGGGCCCACCTATTGATAGTCCATTCAAAATGAATGTCATCTCAGCAGGTAACATATCATCAAATTTTACTTCAATAGAAGTTGGTCATGCCATTTTTAACAAATATAAACACGAATGGATATTTATAGATTAATGTGGACCATAGCAGTAACATTAGCAAAGAAAACATATATAAGAGGGGAAAGAGGAATGCTATTAGAGCCTGCTTGTTTGCATTAAATATGTAAGAATTGAATGAATGGGAATCCATGGTGAAATGACCGCCATCGAAGGATTATTTAAGAGGTGAAGTGTGAATGAAATGAGTTAAGTGGGTCCTTGAATTTGAATAACTAGGGTGATGGTTTAATATTTATTTTTCATCTTTCCTTGATTCACTTTTCATTAAAGGGAAGGTTAATTGAATTTTTTTTTATTTTATGTTTATTCACCTTACATCTTCATTTTTAACCACTTACGACGTGAATTTCTATGCATTCAATTCCTATGTGTTTTAATGTATACAAATGGGCCCTTAAATGTTGTGATAGTATTTAAAGATCAATGACGAAGACTACTTACTACAAAAATACATGTGAATCTCGGCCTTTTGGCTATGAATACATGGTTAAATGAGCTTCACCTTAAAGAGTATTAAAGATGTGAGGGGTGGGGGTATGAGGTGAGGGTGGAGGGTGTGAGATAGCAATATAGATGAAATCTTAACTTTTCTAAAATTTGAATTATTAGAGAACTTGGTGGATACTCATTTCTCATCTACCCTTTTATTCGATTTCTACATAATGAAAGAATTTTTTTTTCTTTTAAAAGTAAGTGCTCACACACCCACACGTAGAGTGCTCACACACCCACACGCAGACTCATCCATGTCCTTATCATCGGTGCGCTATAGCTAAGGAAGGTTATTTGGTGCTCGTTTTTTGTTATTTACCTTTGTCTTCATTTTTAACCAATTAGGGCATGAATTCCTACGAATTGAATTATAATGTATTTATTCCATGGGAAAGAAAAGTCCCTATGTGTGCTAAAATTAAGAAAGCAGCTTTTATTCTAAAAGAATTGAAGATGCTACAGAGACCTTCTGGCAAATTCCAAGGAAAGACATGGGGCGGAATTATCCAGCCCGCTGCCTTATAACATGGTGCAGAGTTGGAGGCCCATTGGCCTTACTAGATTAAAAAAATAATTCATTTAGAGCCTCTATGTTGTCTGTTTGGATGGTAAATTTTCTCTTTTGATTGTCCATCTCCTGTAATCAGAAGGAATGAATAAGTAAAAAAAATCATGTATCTGGCAGGTCAGTATGCCCAAAGCCTGTAACATACTTGAGACATTTGTGCAACTTTCTTTTTGCAGAAATACTCCAAAAAAAAGTGAGTTGTTTCCTAAAAAAATCTGGAGAGAAGATATCATGTGATTTTTTGCGATTCCACTAAAAATACATTTAGAGGCAGAAAAAAGAAAAAAAGAATTTTATCTATACAGCTACCCTAAGATATAACATTTGACGAAATGTAAAAAATTCTAGCAAAGTTATTTATACTACTGAAGAGGCAAAAAAATTACAAATGAAGGAAAAACCGTATGGATATTCTATGAAGGTAGGATATCATATATTGTAATATCTCACTGGCCTAGGATATCACAAACAACTATCTTAAATATTTTTTAAAACTTTAACCATTGACATGCAAACACAAGGTCTTACGACAATGGAGTCATATTGTCAAAATTAAAAACATATAAAAAAAGGAGATTTTGTTTGTATTTGTTTTGACCGTACAACCGTCTTTAGACCTAATATTTACCTCTAAACAACTTAAGTTTTAAATATTTTTCCTTAAAACTATTTGCACAACAAACATGCATTATATCCCATAGATGTACGATATAACACATATCACACTGCATATGATATTGCACGCAAATGTTTTATTAAACTTTAATATTACAGTGTAAATGCCAGATTTAAGTACAGTTGTAGTAAAAAAACTAAAAGAAATTGAATTGTACGATTACCATATAACAAACATTTGCCTTCAGAATAATAGTAGTTTAAATATTTACCACATAACTATTTATAAAATATATTTTGTGTATCTCAAGAGGTCAGTTTCTTTTTTTTTTTTTTTTTCTATCAGAATCCCTGTTTAAAGAGAAGTTAAGTAAATTTTCTATAATTCATATATGGTAATGCAGTTTCGAACCTAAATTTTTTTAGTGGATTCCGTTATCCTAAGACAACTTGAGCTGCTATTTTGGGGTTTAAGAGATGTCGGATTCTAATATCAGGTAATAAATATAACGGCAAAATAAGAGACAGTGGGTCTGTCTACCAGTCGGGGAGACTGGGATCCAACGGACCCATGGCAGCCCGGGCTCACACTCGGGGTCCGTTGTCAGGGTCTGTAGACTTTTTGCAAATCAAAAAACCCCTTAAAGCCCTTTTGTGAGAAGCAAAAAGCTATGTGATGAGGAGCGCTCTCTCTGTCTCGACGAAGCAGAAGATGAAAATCGCTATAATTCATCCCGATCTCGGAATAGGTTATTTCTCTCTCTCTCTCTCTCATATATATTTCACCCATGCATCTGAAATTTGATTTGTTGAGTTGATTGGGCGATCCAATCCAACAACTATTGAATTTGATGAAAAGATTTGGGAATCTTTGTTTTTTATCTCTATTTTGCATCTTTTAACATATGTTTCATCGATGAAAATGACTTCAACCTTCATTTTAGGATGAATCTGGAGATCCTGCATGCCTTTCGGGTTTCCTAAGAAAAGTCAACCTAGAAGAATTGAGGAAGATATTGAATTTGTAACTGACACCCCATTTTGTATTGTGAACGCTACCGGATCTGATTGGGGTTTGTATGAATCAGGGAATTGACTGTAAAGGACAATTGAGATTGTTAGGAAATCTGAAATACTTGTTCCCTTTCATTAGTTGAATTACCAATTATATGAAGGTTTGTAGTATAGACAAGAATTATCCGATTGACGCGTTGGCGAATGCCTCATCAATACATCTTGTTTTTAAGGAAGAAAATAGGGCTAGTTTGTATGTTCAACAACTCAAAAATCTTCTCTTTTTTTTTTTTTGGGTTCAAGTTTGTTCTGACTAGATTTGACTTAATTAAGCTGAGTTGACTTATTAAAAGGCTTAAAAACAACCAAACTTCTAATTTTTTTATTATTAATATGTACTTTTTCAACTAATTTATTCGATAAAAAGGCATGATCATGAGGCTTACACTCTGTATTGCAAGGATTACGCCTCGAACTCGCACACACACCTGTGCCTCCTATAAGATGTTCCTACCCGGATGAGCGACCAACATTTTTTGAGACTAATAATAGACATTATATGTGAAAACAAGGGAAGAGAGTGGAACCAGTTAGTATTATGATTTGAAAACTGTACTCAGGAACTGAAGCTTGTACAGACTTCAGGCTTTTAAGTTTGTTTTAGAGCTGGTGGCAATCTAAATCTTCTGCTAAATTATTGTTGAAATGATTTTTGTGTTGATGATTAAAATTAATAAGAAACATTTCAGAACTAATAATAGCAATGAGTATTTGGAGTTGATGGCAAAGGAGTGTTGTTGTTGTATTGGAATATGGAGACTAGCCATCTTCATCATAATCAGAGTTTTGAATTATATATTTTCTTTTACAAGTTCCAATCATGTTTAACCATTAAGTTTCTGTTTTCACAAATCACAAGCACTAAAAGTTAGATTTCAATTTAAATTTGTGTTTTTCGCTATTTACTGATTTTTCTTCAACAAGTATTGTGGAAAAAGAAACTTATTGTGGAATAGATGTGTGCACATTGGTCTGATCTATTGCTTCGTTTTCTTCATTTTGTGAACCAACATCATCATCGTAGGATCCTGGTTTCAGCTATATTGTTTGGATTTTTATAATCTCTGATTTTCTTTTTCTTTTTTTTTTTAATTTTGCTCTGCGTAAAATACCCAAGTCCCTCTCCCAAAAAATGTTTCCTCATAATACATTTTACTTATCTATCAATACATACATGCATACATATATATATATATTTATATTTATTGCTAGTGGCTTGTCTTGTCCATTGTACTAAAGTATATGATCTTATATGCAGGTGGAGCGGAAAGGTTAATTGTTGATGCAGCAGTTGAACTTGCATCGCATGGGCACAATGTCCATGTCTTCACTGCACACCATGACAAAAGCCGGTGCTTTGAAGAAACTCTTGTTGGTGAGAAAATTGAAATACTATATATGCTATGAAAGAGGATTTTATAAATGGAAACGGTGAAGTAGACAACTTGATTCACAGAAATTCTTTTTTTTTTCCTTTTTTAACTATCGTAATATTTGGAACATGATGTAGATTGACATCATGTTTTATGTTTTCTAAATGATATTTTCTGTGATCTATGAGACAGCTTGACACTTTGTTCAGTAAAAGATTCAGTTTGACACTTTGTTCAGCAAAAGATTTCTTGTTTGGTTAGTGCATTTATGTGCCTGACTGTATTGCACGTGTGGTACTCATGGAAGCTCTATTTATATGCTCCAGGTCTTTTTCCAGTTACAGTATATGGTGCTTTCCTGCCGAGACATATTTTCTACCGGTTCCATGCTGTATGTGCATATTTAAGATGCATTTTTGTGGCTATTTGCGTGCTGCTCTGGTGGCCCACATTCGACATTATATTGGCAGACCAGGTCTCTGTTATCATTCCCTTGCTGAAAATTAAGAAGTTGCACAAGGTAGGGTAGTTCTGTTTCCTGGTATGTACTCTATTTAAGAGGCTTTATTTTGTGCTTATAATTCTCATGCAGCCTTCTTCTTGGCAGATATTGTTCTATTGCCATTTTCCAGACTTGCTACTAGCACAACACACCACTACACTTAGGAGGATGTACCGCACGCCAATTGATTTTATTGAGGAAAAAACTACTGGTATGGGTTCATCTTAATTCTTTTTTATCTTATCGCTGTTCACTACTCGTATATTTCTCTTTCTGGGGTATGGCTTTCTGTCTGATGCTCTGTTTCTCATTGTTCAATAATACACTTGATGGAGTTTTTTATTGGATGGCTATTGAATCTGCAGGTATGGCAGATTTGGTTCTTGTTAACAGTAGATTTACTGCCACCACTTTTGCTAGGACATTCAGGCACCTCAATGCACAAGGAGTACGACCAGCTGTTCTTTACCCGGCAGTCAATGTAGAACAGTTTGAAGAACCTTGTGCTTACAAGTAAATGGCATTATTTTATACCATTGGCATCATTTGTGGCTGATCATGGGTTAGAATATAACAAATTTGAATGTTAGGCATTTAGTTTTCTCCTTTTATATCTGGGTCAAAATTTTCAGTTTTTTGTACTTTTCAGGTTGAACTTTCTCTCAATCAATCGCTTCGAAAGAAAAAAGAATATTGGCCTGGCAATATCTGCATTTGCAATGCTTCATGCCTTTGAAGGGGACATTCTTCAAGGTCAAAATTTGGCTGAGGTGACATTGACTGTTGCAGGTAATTTACATTGGCTGAGATCATTGTTCTACTCACTGTGTTTTTGTTTTATCATTTTTCATTCTTATAGGTAATATAGTAGTTAACTTTATTACCTATAGTAGTAAGAGTAAATTGATGAAAGTCCGTTTTAGGAAGCAGAGATGAATGTTTTAAAATTTGGTGCCTTGATCAGCAGTTTGACTAAAGACCAGTGAAAATGTTCTTTAACTGTAGAGGCTCTCCACATTACCCAAAAAGCACAGTAACTGGTGAAACTATTTATCTTTCTAGGCTCCACCTATATTCAAGTGAAATTTTGGAGAAAATTTCATATCCATTGATATCTTAAAATGCGGAGTAAGAAGCAAGTAGTTTAAGTCTTGTACAGCAGACAGTCTACAGTGTGTGTGTGTGTCTAAATACTTGTAGAATTATCAATTATTTTGAGTTTCAACATTGCATACTAGTTTTTAAATAAAAAGGTTATATATATATATTTATATATATGCCCATATTTATAGATGAGATTACTTGTAAATGCCCTTATGTATGAGGATTGGTGTGCTTACTTATTGTAATTTTTGCATTATTGATGCAGTTGATAAACGTGAGTAGGGAGGAAATGTGAAACAAGCAATAGGAAATGTGACCAGCAGTAGTATTCTACAATGGATTGCAAGGATTAAGCCTACAACTTAGAAGGGTCTCATCTCAGAACTAATCTCATAAAAATAGGAATGCTACAATTTTTTACCTTATGTTCTTTTAAAAGTCAAACCAGATGCAATCGAGGTAAACATTTGGTCCCTTCTATCAGTCCTCTCAAATATCCTAACCTATAGTCACTGACTACTCGAAGTAACTAAAGCATGCCCAATTGTGTTCATCAATCTTCACTGCATCTATGAATTTGATCATAGCTCCAACTCTTGTAGGAATAGTAACGATCTTGGACACCTTCGAAACCTACCTTATAACCTTTCAAGTATCGCCTATTTCATTTAATTGCAACATCAATTGGAATATCAATGTCATTGCCTTAATCTCGGATGATGAAAATTGGCTGTTCTCGTGAGAACTGTGTAGTGTGTGTGCCTTAGGGAGATATATGTACGTAGAGTGTGCGTGCCTTAGGGAGATATATGTATGTAGAACCATTACCATAGCATCACGATCTTGTATCCCTCTTAAGTTTCTGTGATGAGATTTTACAAGATTCCTTGGTCAATCACATCAAATATGGCAGGATTGTCTCTACTAGGGTTGTAGATAGCTATCCATTATTAAACATGATTCAAGGTGCTTTTGAAATATTGCATAATTTGATTTACATCCATTATGCAAGGTCTTCCTCCCCCTGTTGCTAATTTACTAAACTAATGAGTTGAATCTGCAAATGACGGATACCATAAATAGCTTTCCAGTGAATTGCATGAGTAAGTGATGGATAACATAAACAATTTTCGATGAACTTAGGAAATGAAGATTTGAAAGAAGTTAGGAACCATAGTTTAGAGTGTACAAGGTTGGAACTATAAGCAGTCAAATACAAGTTGAGTTTTTTTTTTCCAACCTTGTATCCCTATGGTCATCTATGTTTTATATCTCTATGGTCATCTGTGTTTATAAACTATGCCCATATAATGATTCTGTTGGCATCTGCGCCTGTTCTACCCTTTCTCAATGTATATATGAAATGAGTTTTTTGTTTGAATATCTGTCAGCATTGCTAACTGAACATGATTGATTTGTTGTCTAGTGTGTATGTTTGAGGGAAGATGATATTCAGTTTGTTTCCATGCTTCAAAGTTGATACCTTGTTCCATATTTGATATATGATGCAAGTCTGTGATGACATGCATTTTTGTGGCTTAGGTGGCTTTGATAAACGCCTCAAGGAAAATGTTGAGTACCTACAGGAGCTTCAAAGCTTGGCAGAGAGGGAAGGCGTGTCTGATCGAGTTAAGTTTGTTACATCCTGCTCGACAGCAGAAAGAAATGCATTGCTCTCTGAATGCATCTGTGTTCTTTATACGCCAAAGGTAATGCATAGTGAAGGCTGTTAATAAAAGTAAAAAAGAAAGTAACGGCTGTTAAGTTTCTGCATTTTGAAGCTTGTGCGTTTTCTGGTTTATAATCTGAACCCAAGTGAATGATTTGTTCAACTGAAAAGGATCCCGTTCTATGTTTTGTCTGTGTCTGGCTCCTAGCCCTTTTATAGAGGGTGATTTCCCAAGTAGATGCTCTGCCCCCAACAGGGAAATGAGCCAAACACCAAACACAGCCTTGTTTGTAACATGTAGTCCTGTTTGGTGGTTCACTGTGCCGCTGAGTGAGTTTGTTTCATGGGTGGAAACAGATGACCCTACCTGTATTTGGATGGGAATCCACATCACATCTGTGGGTTCTTGAATTCAGCTACCGCCCTTTCTCTGATATTGCATTTTTGTCTATAGTGTGGAGTAAATTTGGCTGATTGGACTTCATTTATGCAGGATGAACACTTCGGCATTGTTCCCTTAGAAGCTATGGCTGCTCAGAAGCCTGTGATCGCATGCAATAGTGGGGGCCCGGTAGAGACAATTAGACATGATGTCACAGGGTTCCTTTGTGATCCAACTCCCCTTGAATTTTCAAGAGTTATGTCTAAACTCGTAAGCGACCCACAAATAGCGGAGAGGATGGGAAAAGAGGCACGCCAGCATGTCTGTGAGACATTTTCTACCAAAATGTTTGGCCAACGGTTAAATCGTTATGTCATGGATATTTTTCAAAATCGACATGAATGAAAAGATGGTTACAATATGAAGAAAATGCAGGAAGAGTAATGCTTGAAATATAGACGTCATGAGATTGATTTAAGCTGGAATTGCTTTTAGTTCTTACCTCTTGCTTTCAATCCACTTTCACCATTAACATTGCCGTATCCTATCTATTTGGGGTTGGTTTAAGCTGTCAGCTTCCATTCCTCTCATTACAGACTGTTTCTCTCTTTTGTGATTGTTCAGTGAATTCTTGGGAATGGGGTGGGTGGCTTGGTATTGATTACTGAAGCGTGAAAGTGGGGCTGAAGGTGGAGATGAAGAGTGAAAGATCATATTCTTAGTATTTACTTTCCTATAGGATGTGGAGATGAAGAGTGAAAAATCAGATTCTTAGTATGGGCAATCATTTCTGTCAATGTAAAGGAAAGATTTCGGATGTTTCCTATCATTAAAAAAAAAAAAGATTTTGGATGTTTCCCATGTAGTTGTAGGTCTTCACTTTTGGTCTTTTGTTTGTAGTGCCTTTTTCGTTTTATTTGCTACATTGGGTTTGAACTCACGCACTTTACTTACATCCATGTTTCTAACCAGCTGAGCTACCAGCTGCATTTAGTAGAAGCACATTTTGCTGTTTTGCGTCAGCATTTCTGTTACTTCCTATGTGGTGAAAGTTCTTTTTTCACAATTTTAGTGTAGCAAATTTTGGACCCAGTAAGTTAAAAACCATTTTCTGCAGTATTATACAGGGGAAAAAAAAAAAAACATTTCAATTCAGAAAAAGTTTGCCCCTTCAAACAATGAAAAATAAAAGAACATCGAAAATAAAGTATTTATTTCCAAATATTTGCAGAAAATGAAACAACTGAGAGAAGAAACTGCCAAGGAAACAGTTAAAAACTCATTTCCCTTAAATAATGAGTGAAGCTGAGGCCCAGGAACAATACAAAGTATGGCCAAACATTGTGTCATTTATACGTTGTTTTCTTTTTTTGAAGGGGTTTGTTGGATTGATTACAGATGAACCGAGTGCACTAAAAGGGGAGCTGTGCACTTTAAATTAGGTCCAAACAATGTAGATAGAGGAGGATAGTCAACCCAACTACAAACCCAAACCCTAATTCAACAAAATCAATCAAATACTATTATGGGGGACAACGCATGCTCATGTTTTCTTAGAACCTCAACCCCCAGCTATGGTAAAGAAGAAAAAGCAAGAAAAACAAAAACAGGAAGGGAGGATATGAGCAATGAGAAAGAAACAAAGAGAAAAATAAAAGGTTCAAGATGAATAAGGAAGAACAAAAATATCAAGATGAGCATTGCCTCTCTCTCATTTTTTAAAACGTTATAAGGAAAGAAGAATAAATCTTTCAACTGACTGACAAGGGCGAAAAATGTCTCTTGCTAGCTTACTTCCATCCTTCTCAAGACATGTTTAGGTGTTTTCAGTCTCTTGGTTTTTTAGTTTTCTTTTTGGCCTTGAAGCCTTGAGAAGCATTTTCTCCCCCTTTGGAGTAGTTATTCATTGTAGGCTTCTGTCCTTGGTAATAATAGATTCGCTGGCCTCCTAAAAAAGAGTACAGGACACTAGGACTCTTTGCATAAAATACATCTGAATTCATGGTCAAATAAACTCCACCGAAAGATTATTAAAGAGATGAGGGGTGAAGGGCATAAGGCAATGATGCAAGTGGAACCTTGCCTTTCTTCGGATTTGAATTACTGGGATGATGGCTAGGTATTCATTGAGATGATTTGATGGTCATTTTTGGCTATTCATCTTTGATTCTTCATTTTTAGCCACTTAAAGAAATAGAGTCTTAGAATTCTTAGGAATTCAATCACATGAAACAAAAAGGCCCTACGTACTAGCATGTATTGGCAGAGCAACCCCACTATATATTAGAGGATTTGAAAGATCAGCTCAACCTTATTGGATGTTACTGGCAAGCCGATCGGAGGCAAGGAAAGGATATAATAATTGTAGAAGCAATGTACAGTTCAAAAAGACAATCTTTGATCAATCAGCTAGCAATGGCCAATGAGCCTAATCCTTTCATAGATAACTAATCCACTAGATCCTCTATTATATGGTGGGAGCAGTGGGCCCATTTACATACCACGAGTAAAAAATACATATATTAACCTACCATAATGAGTAGAACACTAACCACATATTCATGGAATAGGGCTAATATGATGATAATGATAACATCTTTAGCATATCACATCAATCTAGAGTAACCTTAAAAGAGTTACTCTAGAACTAGGAAAGAGCCATATCATCTTACATCCTCACACATTTGCAAAATGCCTTTTTTAGATTTCCTGCTCTTAGAAGTAGAATTCACCCGAGAAAGGACCAACAGCCCCTAAATTCTCATTGGAAATTCTTCCTTTAAAGTCCAGAAAATGGCCCTAGGAGGTTATCCACGGATGCATTGTTGATCAGATGATTTGCTAAGAGAATTTTGCGTAAGCAATTTGTGGGGATGAAAAAATAATTCCTGAACCCAGCAATTTATACCTTCCTGATACATGCATTCCTAAGTAGGGTTTATAACCAAAAAATATCAGAGGATTATTAAAGACATCTGTCTCCAGCCTTTTTCCATGGACCATTTCTTTGACCCTACCATTTGCTTTGGGGCCACTGGTTTGAATGTTATGACCTCGTCAAGTTTAATATGTGTGTGTGAGAGAGAGAGAGAGAGAGAGAGAGAGAGAGAGAGAGAGAGAGAGAGAGAGAGAGAGAGAGGTCACCACACAATAAAACTGTAGCCATTCTATTATAACATTGAAACCAATCATAATTTGCAGTGAATCCAGGCACAGTTTTGAACAATGCTTAAAATTAGGAAATTTTCAACAAAAATTTCCTCATTTTATACATCAAAAGAATGTACTACAACAGGCAATGCCACGCATTTTTTACCAACAGGACAACCTCTCCATTTACAGCTGAAGATAGAGAGGTTAGTCATACAACAAGGTGATGAGGGTTGTCATGCTGCTACTGGCCAGTATCAAAAGCCAACCTCTATTTGTTCTGCAAATCTTCTCAGACTCACAAGCTGTAAACATCACCAGGATTTGATCTACAACTAACTTCAAAAATGCAATGCACACAAAGAAGAAACTCACAGCAAGAACAGCAAGTTCTTTCTTTTCAATACTTGCTCGGTCACTTGAAACCTTCTCGATATTGTCTCTGCAAAAAGAGAGAGAGAGAGAGAGAGAGAGAGAGAGAGAGAAATAGATGTGAGGAGGTTTGAAGTCATCATTCAACCAGGTAATCAATATGCCATATTGTTGGCTTGAGGGCTAGATTTACACATGTTATTTTTTTGCTACTATTGAAAAGTATTTATGCTGTCTCTACTAATGTATCGAGGTTTTGGTAGGAATCGTTAGCTAAATAAATTAAGATGGTATCAGAGCCAACGGGTCGCGAGTTCGAATCCTAGGAGGAACAACTCGGGCTAGAGAAAAAACGTGTGTAGCCAAAAGTGTGCCGACCGGTTCCACCTGAGGGGGAGTGTTGAGGAGCAGACTCCACCCGAGGGGGAATAGTTGCCTCTACTAATGCCTCGAGGTTTTGGTATGAATGATTAGCTAAGGAAACTTAAGATGGTATTGGAGCAATTCCAAATTTAAGATGGTACATTTGGATTGGTGGTACAGGAACATGGGACAAACCTATGCCCTGGCGATCAATCCCTAGGTGGCTATGTTAGAGTCAGACACTGCTACCACTTAACTAGAAGGCATGTCTCATAGATATATACATGATTGGCGGACAGCTATATGTGCATTTTGGGAGTTCATTTGCACGTAAATTGTTGCTAGATTTTGTCTTCTGGATATTCTTTTCCCTGTATCAGACTTGTTTGTTTAGTAGTATGATATAAGCAATCCAGGGTTGTTCAGGTCCCTCATTGTATCAGCCTATAATTCCAATGTGGTTACCAATTTCAACTGAAATACCTAGCACAGATTCTCTGCAACTAGTCAAAAAAATTGGGTTAAACAAGGAAAGAAAGATCATATAATCTCATTTAGATGTGATTTCTAATTGCACTATTATTCCAACACAGTGCAAACACTATCATCATCTCTTCCACAGACATCAAAGCTATACAACAAATCGAGGAATTTGTGCTTTCTTGTGCAGGTTTGCTGTTTTCTCTTATTGTTTATTAGTTTCCATCATAATCTAGTGATAGGCATTTCCTGATAAATATTCCATGCACATAGTACCCAAGTCATTTGTTAAGAATTTGGAATAAGCCTATAACTGAAGAGAAATAAAAAGATATTGCAGTGCCTGACCTTAGGAAGATGTTGTCCTTTGCTAATGCATCCATCTGAATTGTCACAATAGTTTTCCAAGACTCGAACTTGCTGAGTTCTTTGTCCTGAAATAATGCATACACAATCAATCCAGTGAAATAAGACTGGAATCCATTTGCTAGAAATACTCCAAGAAGCCCACAGTTCAGAAGTGAAATTCACATACCACAACTTCCTTCCATTCCAAGTTCTCATTGATTTCAGATTTTATTTCCTCCAATAGCACAGCATTCCTAGAAAGCTGACTCTTGAGATCTGGCAGAACATCACCATATTTTTGGTTCACTTCCTTGACATATCCCTCAAGCACAGAAAAATTCAGCTCCAATGACCGCACTTTCTGCATCAAGATCATTAAAACAGTATCACTGGGCACTCTCCCATTTGGTTTTTGCCTAACTTCTTTCACAGGGTCAGGCAACTTGCTCTTGGACGCCTCATTCTTTATGTTTGCTGTATCAAGCCTCTGCCCATCAAAATTGTCAGCGTCTTTAACAGGAGGATCCAACGCACTATGAGCTTGAGCAATCTCATCCTTGTCAGTAAAGTCTCCTTCAAATCTAGGGGGAAGTGACTGAACAGTATTTGAATTTGATGACTGATCAGCAGAAGGTTTGTCAGAAGCCACAATCAGATCCTCAAGCATCCGCTCAATGGCATCAACCCCATAAACACCTATAGAACTCACAGTGCAGTAGAACTCTGACCCATAATGACTAATCAAATTCAATTTCAAGTATCTCACCCACTTGGGTTCCGGAAGCATAAACCTCTGTGTATGCTTTACATTTCCAGCAACAAAATTACCAAGTGAGGCCCATGCCTCTGTTGGATAAGTCAAACTGCCCAACAATTTGAAATCCTTAAAGGTGGAGGAGTAACGTTCAGAGTTTGCAATTTCAACAGTGTCAACGAGAGTTTCCTCAGAAAGCTCAATGATGACAAATTTCTCATCCGCTGAACATGGGTTCCTCAGGTATTTATCCTTATCCCAGCCTAAAATGTTACTTGCTCCTTTTGCTTCCTTGTTATGAGCCAGTACCTTTGCTCCCTTTGATGCAGAGGCATAATTGTATTCAGATCCTCCAGGCTCAAGTTTGTGAGTAATGTTTCCAAGTTGACCGGGCATATTACTTCCTTTTCCAGGAATTGTTTTGTTTCCAGACTCATCAAGACCAATATAGGTGGGGGAAGAAGATCTCTTGTTCTTTAGCTCCTTCTCTGTTTGAGTAATGTTTTGATCCTGTGTCTGTTCTTCACATTCCACAATGGTATACTTACCTAGAAATTCCTTGATTACATCTTCTAATCCTTTTTTATGCCGAACTGAATATCCAGGATCTACAGAGTTGTGATCACCATTTGTGGAATTGTAATTATCAGAGTAACAGTCAGACTCCAACTGCAACGCACTGCTACAATAATTGTTTCCATCATCAATATATGAATCTGCACATTTACAGCAATGAACAAATAAATGAATCACTGCTTCAATCAATTGGGCGAGACTTACTCCAGCTCAGTTTGAGTAGATGCCACATCAAATGTTGATATGATTAATACAATAGGAAGTTAGTTCAGGAAAATTATGTAAATGAGGAATTATCCTAATATTTATAAACTATACACTGAACATGTAAAGAAACACCATCGCTGAGCACAAACAATTATTCAACCCATCTGAATGATGGGACACACTGGATAGGCCATACTCTGAACATTGCATCAATAAGATGTTTACACTGTCGAACAGACACCCGGTTCAAGACACAAATAATTAGGACGATGATCTCACAAGAAAACAGTATTGCAACTTGGGTCGCTCAATGTTTTGAATTGATTGGTATGTGCATCCATCGGGTGGAAGAGATGATTTATGAACTGAGCTCCATGTATTTCTTCAAACAAAATCATTCTTCTTGAGAAAGATCAGGCAAGGATCTCTACCCACAATGACTACTCTTCTTACATCTTCTCTGTACATGTCGACATCGGCAATTGCATGAATCTATCTGATACCTGCAGTTCCTGTCCATTGAATGTTTTCCTCAGATTTTTGACAATCCATTTCCAGGTCAATGGTGTGACTTTAGAGCAATGCTCATCCAAGTGGTGGCTTCCCAAATCAAAGTTTTCTGATCACAAGAAGTATACGCATTACCGAATTACGAGTTTCAAGCATTGCCATAACAATCCTTTTTTTTTATTCCATACAACTGAGAAAATAAAAATAAGAAAAACACTACTAGAATAGAGAATTTACCCAAAAAAAAAAAGAACAAGTAGGCATCGCTTGGATCCGTATAACTCAGTTGGCCTGCACTCAAGTTACCTTTAATTACATGCAACTTAGTTTACTGGTAGTTAGTTATGCCAAAGAACAGAACCACAGTGACTTACAAGTTACTCAGGTTATCATTAACCTTCATTTATGCATAAGCTGCATTCCATGCAGCCAATTTACAAAAATCAAAATGGGTGTTAACGGTAAACTAGATGTTAATGATCTATGATAAATTGCTTCTACATTGTTGTTCCTGTCATCCTTTTTCCACTCCACATCATTGGTTGTACCAATCTGCAGTAGTTAATTGGGGAAGAAAATTAGACAGCAAGTAAACCGCAACAGAAATAACTGTGGGTCCACTTGCATTATGAGACGATAATCCATATCACCAACAAGGACTATCCATGTGTTGTGTTCCACTTCTCACAAGCGAACTAGTGGAGATAACTTTGAACAAATGAAACAGCAAGCTTCATATTGGCCCAAACTCAAATGGTTAGGATATGTGATTGAAGTGGTTCCTTGGAGTTGTAAGCAATCCACGGTGGGTTAGGAAAATGTGATGTGGGTGACTGAAGTTGCGAACAATTCAAGGTGGCTCCAACAAATGGATGGAAAGGTTTGGTGATAAGAAATTTTATTTAAAATAATCTAAGCCACCAATTCTGTAAGTTGTGTGATGGGGATGGTTAAAAACAGCTGATTTGTATGGTCCTTTATTCTCCCAAGATAAGTTGCCTGAATCAAATTGACAATCTTCATTGGTGATATGGTCCAAGTGTTAAAATGGAACTTCTTGTATTGTATCCTACAGTACATCACTGCACTGGATTATTTCCCTTACTAAAATTATGGGCCTCCTTGTTTGCTCCCTGTTGAATTCTTGTACAAAGCCTCAGATTCAAAAGGGCTAAAAGCCTAAAACTGAAAAAAGTAAAGGTGAAGAATCTCAATGACCATCAAATTATGTCCAATTCCCCACCAACCCACACAGAGTTACAATCAACCGTCCCTCTTGCTAAGTATTCAAACTCATTGCAATTTGGGTTTTGGATACATTCAGAGCCCCTAACTCAAATATATACATATAAATACACATGTAAAAACCCAATCAGATTAGGAGAAAGTAGAAAAACTAAGGGAAAATACCCTCCTCCCCCTTTCTTAAAAATATTTAAAACATAAATAAATAACAACATTGAGCCATACTTGGTATTTGGTAAGGACACATTTATTGTTCAAAGCAACACAAGGGAACAAAACAACATCATCCTATCTCTAAATACATCGTTCCAAAATAATTTTTTGATAAATGAGAATTAATAAAAATTAGAACTTTTGAAGAAGGAACCCACCCCATATTGTGAAAAAGAAGACATGGGTCTCGTTGGGAAGCGAAAATTAGAGAAGGGTCTCAAAGGAAAGCTCAAATGAGACATGGGTTTTGTTGGAAAGAGAAAATTAGAGATGAGTTTTAAAGGAAAAGCATTGAAATGGAGGGATGATACCCTTATTTCCATGGCTGTGGCCGAGGCGGGTGTAGAACAAGAAGACAAGACACCAGAGGGAGAAGATGAGTGACACAGAGAGTTCATAGAGGCTCTTTTTGTTGCTATTTATTGAAGTATGTTGAGGTTTCTTCATCTCTCACTCTCATCAAGAGGTGGGTTATTTTCTTCCTCTTTCCTAGAAATGGAAATAAGCTGCAGGTTTCAGGAGAGTTGCAGAGAAGGAGAGGCCTCGACGCTTCTTTGCTTTCTTTTTTTTCTTTTTCTTTTTCACAGTTGCATGTTGGTTTTCGTCGAGGGAAAGAAGATTTTTTTTGGTTTTGTGGTGGACTCAAAGCGGTTCTGCGGGAGCTTCTTTGTGCCATGGAAATGGAGGGAAAATCGGATGGGTCATGGGTGACAACGAAAATGCAACCCCTGCCTCTTTCATGTCCAGTTGAATAGGGAAAATTGAATGGGTGACACAATGCCCTCATTTCCTGGGTCTACTTGTTATTATCTTCTCATTATCTCTCAACCAATGATCTTATCTCCTAATGACACATTTGGGCAGCTTCTTTTGTGCAGAAAAGGGATGGAAAGTGAAAATGCCTTTTCTGCGAAAAAAAATGTTCGATACGTGGAAAAAATGGAAAAGTACATAATTTTTTTTACGATTAAGCGAGAAAGTATTTCCAATGGTAAAAGAGTAGAATGAATTTTCCATGGAACTGCTTTTTCCCAGCAATTTGTGCAGCCTCGTTTTTGGGGAAAAAAATGTGAAAAGTGCAAAGGTGTATTTGCTCAAAAGGGGACGGAGAAAATCATCATCATCGTCAAAGCTTTGTTTCAATTATGTTGGGGTCAACTATATGAATTTTATTTCTCCATTCCGATCTATCTTTAGCTGAAGTCTCAAATAAGTTACACTTCCTCATATCCATTTTTACCACTTTCATCCACGTCCTCTTTATCCTTTCTCTTTAGTGAGCTATCAACTTTTATGGCTAAACTTTTCTTTACTGGCATTGTTACCGACAACTATCTCAAACAAGTTTATCTAGTTTTATCTCCTATTGTTGTCACCCTTAAATGCTCTTGAAAGCATTCATTTCTAATTTTATCATTTCTCCTTGGTGAGCCATCAACTTTTATGGCTAAACTTTTCCTTACCGGTATCGTTACCGACAACTATCTCAAACAAGTTTATCTAGTTTTATCTCCTATTGTTGTCACCCTTAAATGCTCTTGAAAGCACTCATTTCTAATTTTATCATCATAGTTTTACCACACATCTACCTCAACATTATAATCTTTGCTACATCCATTTTGTATATATAACGCTTCTTGATTGGCCAGCATTCTGTTCCATAAGTCATAGACGATCTACAAGTAAAATGTCATTAAGCTTGACGATTGTTAAATCGGGATAATGATGGGGCTGTTGATTTCTCTGGTCATTATTCAAACGAGACCTTTTAGCAACCCTTCTTTTATTAATAAATATGTATCTAAGTGAATCCCATGAGATGCCCTCATATAACCAACCAGTATGTAATGTGCTTTTAGGATAACATGTATGAACATATAGAATTGGGATCATCTAAGGCTTTTCCCCACGGTGATTTTTAGTGGACCAATCACAACACCACGTCATCGTGGGCAACTCGATGCTTAGTAGCCCCTCGTGCATGGCAGGCTGCCCTGAGGTGACGTGACAAACCGTGATTGGTCACTCATAGTCATCGTGGGAAAAAACCTCACCAGCAGGGGCGGACCTAGGGGGGCCGGCAGGGGCAATGGCCCCACCTTACATCATAAACTCCCCTCATAATATCACTTTGGCCCCTCCATTATTTAAGAATTTTTTGACATGATTTCGAATCATAGAAAAAAAGGAAATAAAAATATTGCTAGTTTTAGGGGAAATTTAAAATGAAAAAGGAAAGGAAAAGAAAGAAAATGAAATGGAGGAAATGAGAACAAATAAAAAAGGCTTGATGGAGATTAGGGAAGAGATTTTTTTTATATTCATTCTATCCCATCTACACTTGTCTCAAATCTTATGATCCAAGAGGGGACAGAGTTGTAGACTCTGACGAATAAATAAAGAAGATAAACAACAAACCCACTTTCTCTCTTATAACTTTATTTTTTTTTACATTGCATAGATATACTAATTTCACTACATGTTATTATGTAGTTTCAATCTTCGTGGCTTATATTGAAATTCAATATGCTCAAAAATAATGTTTCTTTGGGTTCTATTATTACATTAAGTTTTAGTTCAATTGGAGTTTTATCCATTGTCGATAAAGAAATATAGTTGTATTTTTTTAATTATTATCTATTTTAGAAAAATCTGATTAAAGAAATTTATATTAAAGAGATAAAAACTTGTGGAATGATGCTTTTGAATGGTTTAGATTTTAGATATGGGACGATGTCATTACTTTTCTTTGAGGTTTTAAATAATAAAGTCTTAAATTGTAACTTATAAGTTACATGCATAAGAAAGGATGGTACCACTTAGAGAACTTTTTTTGTCCATTAGTATATATTTACATATAATAAATATACCAATGTATCATATATCATTTTGTTATTCAATCATTGGGCCTTATACTTGAAATCTAACCCACTTAAAAGAACTTTCCTTTAATTTCTTTCCTATTATATAAATTCTCAATCCAATCAAAACTTATCTACCATGGATAAATATAGAAAAATTATTTTTCTTATGATTATCCATGTGATTTGATTATTACGTATTTAATTTGTTGCATATTTTATTATTAGATTTTGCAATTTTGTTTAATTTTTTTTTCTTTTAGTCCCCCCCCAAACACAATTTCTCGTTCCGCCCCGGCTCACCAGATCGAGGCTCAAACATATATTATTTTTCACAGATGATTCTAGTCATATAATAAGTCAATCAAATATCAATTCACTAGACTTTGTAGCCACCTACTCACATGTGGTGAGAATGAAAATGAAATAAGATAAAAGTGGTTTTTTCCCTTAGTAATCAAAACCTCCCCTCTCCCTCCCCGATTTTGCTTCGAAGGCATAGATCAGCGTTTGTGGAGCAGATCCGTCCTCGGAGCGCAGTTCGTCCATCTTTGAAGCGCGGTTCGAAGATGCCCGGAGCTCATATCAACTGAATATGAAGCGAACCGTGCATAATCTTTAGTTTATGTGCGTTTTCTTTTTATGTAAGCTTGGCATTTATTTTTTAAATGATATAACTTCTTTTGACTTGTTAATTATTGTCTATTTTATGTGATCAAATTGCAAAGTTAATTTTTTCTTTATATTTTATATTTAAATATATGAATAAGATATATTTGTACCAATTAGTTAATTGTCTATAAACTCATAAGTACTATGTTGGATAGGCACTATGGACATATAATAATTTTAAAACTTAGCGTTTCAGTGCTCCCGCTCCGTGCTCTGGGCAATTAGGTTTTTTCCCACATTCTATACACATGTGAAAATGAGAAAATTGCCCATATTTATGGGTTTTGCAATTCTTTTTTTTAATTTATGTGATATTGTGCAAAAGTTCACCTCTCACAATGTTAACAAAAGGAATACATCTATGATATATTGCACAATCTAAATGCATGTTAGTTCATAAAAGACCACCTGAGTTACTGATTACCTATGAGAAAATATCTCAACTTTCATATGTAGGTGGGCTTTTCCATAGCTAAAGGTTTCCACAGTGCCAAACCCCAATATATAAAATGAACTCAGTTAGACTCTTGCTTGAAATCAAAGTGAATAAAATTAAATTTATTGAACTGTCAAGATAAATGCCTTTATAGATGGTGAGCCCACATCTAACTCATAGGAATACTTTATTCTTCTCTTTTTATCTTTTCAATCCCTATTGATGAACTATACAAGGAGGAAAATTTGATAGCTTCTCAAAACAAACATGTATTTAAAATAGAGCTCCACACAAGAAGAACTTGAAAATGGAAAAGAGCTCCAGCACAAGTCCCACACAAATGCACTTGTTTTGGAACACATCCATAACCCAACACTTTCTTTGGTTCTCTTGATCAAATTGTTAATGATATTTTGAAAACAATTTTAATACTTTCATGATATTATCTAGGTTTGGAAGAGGTATATTAATTTATTTGGAAAACATTCCTTAAACGATAACTATCATAAATAGTTAATAATAACTAGTAACTCTGATTAGAAGATCTATTTTTGTTATATCAAGAAAACCTTTATTTTATTTTTAGGGTTTTTACAAGAAAAAAGGCCCTTTAAATCCTTGAAAGATGGTGAAGGACCCAAACATTTCATATTGACATTAGAGGGCCTCTAGTCAATTGTTTTTTAAGAAACTTCTTTTCGCGTGTAAATTACTCATAATATCACAGCTTTGTAACTGATGTTGCGTGCAATCCTCCTCCTTTCTTCTTATCCTTCCCTTTCTCGAGTCCTAAAAAAGAAACATGTGTTTCCCTCGAACCTTTCAAGATAAAACCTTTGTTTCATTTTTCTTTCTTTTTTTAAATCATACCAAGTATGGTTTGTATTAGCTTTCTTAACATCGAACTCCTCTCTATTAATTTTCAACCACGGATATCTATAAGCTGGATATTATAGAAATCTTTATGCAACCCATTATGCCATTATCCATCTAGGGATGTCGACCCACCTCTGGTCGATTCAACCCATCATACTCAACTAAGCATGAGCCTACTTTATTCCTAGTCAAATGGGTTGTTTTTTTTTTTTCCCCCCGAATGGTCACCATTAGTTATGGATAATCTCTCCCCACCTCATACTTTCCGGGCGTTTTATTTATTTGTATTTTTTGCGATATCGCAAAGAGTTGCCGGGCTCCGAAGTGGGCCCCACAGTGGGGCCACAAATATGCAAGTGGGTCCCTCTTGAATCTTACCTTAGGAACCATATATATAAATATAATGTCTCAAACCGTCAAACGTGAAAAGGGCAAAAGCAACTTGCAAAAATTCAACTGAGGAAGAAGATTGGAAGAGGAGAGGAGGAGAGGCGAGAAGAGAGGAGAGGAGAGGATGGAAGAATCAGATCCGAGGAAGCTGTGTTCGTTGATCGAGAAGGCGACCCATTCGATCTCTCCAGAAGTGGATCCTCGCCTTCTCAAAGCCATTAAATCCACCGTTCGATCTTCCGATGCAGAAGTTCGAGTTGCAGTCGAAACCCTAATGGAAAAGATGAAGAAAGATCACGCCCAGGTATTGCTTCATCCCCTTACTAATCCCTAATACCTAGTTGGTTTAGGTTAATCTATTCATTTCCAGATGTCTATTCTTCTCAATTGGTCGAAATCCTAATAGAAAAGATTGAGAAAGTTTGCGCTTTGGTATGACCCCAACCCCCAAGTAATCCCTAATGGGTTTTTAGGTTAATCAGCTTTAATTCAATCCCAGATGTGTATTCTGCCCATTTGGTTGAAACCCCAATAGAACAGATTGAGAAAGATCGAGCTTTCGTATTACCCCATCCCACAAGTAATCCCCAATGGGTTTTTTTTAGGTTAATCAGCTTTAATTCACTGCCAGATGTGTATTCTCCCCATTTGGTTGAAGCCCTAATAGAAAAGATTGAGAAAGAGCGTGCTTTGGTATTACCCATCCCACAAGTAATCCCTAATGGATTTTTAGGTTAATCAGCTTTAATTCAATCCCAGATGTGTATTCTGCCCATTTGGTTGAAGCCCTAATAGAAAAGATTGAGAAAGATCGTTCTTTGGTACTACCCCCATCCCCCAAGTAATCTCTAATTGGTTTAGTAGGTTAATCAGCTTTAATTTAATTATAGATGTGTATTCTGCCCGCTTGGGTCTACCCCACTTTTGGGGTTTTATACTTTTGATGCTTCTCTACCCAAATATCCATCCACCTTCAATTTCTTGTCTTGTCTTGTCATCATCCTAACTTTAGAATGATTATTGAAATCATCATCATTATCACAATTGTAGATTTATATTTTGTTAGCTTTTATTATGTCATCGATGAAAATAACATCTCAGAACGGTTGATTTGTAGGTGCGGTACCTTGCGCTTCTTATAATCGATGAATTGTTCATGCGTTCAAAGCTTTTTAGATCTCTCCTTGTCGTTAATTTTGACCAGTTTTTGAGCTTGAGTGTTGGGTTCAGGAAAAATCAGCCTCTCCCCCCTCCCCGTACAGTTGCATCTGTTTTGCGTTCCAAAAGCATAGAATTCTTGGAAAAGTGGCATGGGTCTTTTGGGATTCATTACAGGCAGCTTAGATCAGCATTTGATTACTTGAAACACACCCTCATGTTCCAATTCCCCAATCGCCTTGAAGCTGCTGCTCGATTGCAACAAGAGAGGAGAGAAAGGGAGATTAGGTCCAAGGAGATTCTGCTGAGTAAGTTTGAAACCTTGAGGGGGAGTTATTCTTCAATCAAGGGTGAAATACAGTCAGCGCTGGATGAGATAACAGAATGCCTAGACATTGTTCGAGTTAAAGAAGATGAATTTGTGCCTATGGGTTCTGTCGAGGAAGATGG
Organism: Cinnamomum chago; assembly: GCA_038049695.1. Taxonomy (NCBI): domain Eukaryota; kingdom Viridiplantae; phylum Streptophyta; class Magnoliopsida; order Laurales; family Lauraceae; genus Cinnamomum; species Cinnamomum chago. Next base: position 8,171,725 of record CP142462.1, read on the forward strand.
GGTTGTGGAATTCAGGAGTTTTTCCTTTCAGCAGCTACGCTTGGTATCGTTAAAAGAGGGGAAAAGGGTTCTTGAAAATAGCGACAATAAAGCAGTTTTTGATGTGTTGAGGGAATTGTACAAGCTTCTGGTGTCACGGCATTTGTCATCGGTGCAGGAATGGATATCTGTTCTTGTGAGGGTTGATTCGGCGGATAACAAGGTTAGAGATTCTATTTTGAAGGAATTTATTGATCTTCAAAACAGTGTTCGGGCAGTGAAAAAGAGATGCGAGCAGTTGGGTTTTGCTCTTCCTTGCACTCTTACTCGAGAAGAGGAGGAAGATCTATGGGAAGAAGGTAAGATAGAAATGAGTGACAGCGAGGACATTAGGGCACCAAATATGCCGAGTGCGGAAATTGCTAGCAGTTCAGTTGCTGATGCAGGCAATGGTAAAGCATCAGATTGTAGCAAAACATTGAAAAGTGGCAAGGTGTCGAGTCTCGAAGGAGATGGCTCGCGTCCAAAGTCTTCAAAGAGAAAGCTATTTTCCGAAGCTCCAGTCATGCCATGGGGCTCTTTCTTAGACAGCTGGGGTTCAAGCAGCGATGTTTTAGCAAACCAAAGGGGATTGGAGGTTGAGGGTCATTGGGGTAGAGTAGACTATGATGCGGTCATTCCGGCAAAGAAGATCGCCGAGTTGAACGTTCAGCTGACAGTATACAAGGAACAACATCAAGAGATTCGACCATGTCTGGCTCCTTTGAGCAAAGGTGGACTTTGTCAAAGAAGGGACTTGAGAATGTGTCCGTTTCATGGACCAATTGTGCCTCGTGATGCAGAAGGAAATCCTATCAATAGAAGTGAACCATCAGTAAGTGATAAAACTGGTGAAGAATTATCTACTCTTGTAGATGGCGAGAACTGTCTTGAACTGGGGAATACAATAGCTGAGCAACTGGCGAGACAGGCCATTAAGAATGTGAGGAATAGGGAGGGAGAGGAAAAGAAGAAAGAGGACTATAAGCGGTTAATGAAGCGTGTGCAACTAGCAAAGGTTCGTGAGCACAATGAAACAGTTCTACGAAATGCCGCACTTTCATCTACTTCTCGATCAGAGGCTATTGGAGGCGATGTAGCAACGGTGCGTCTAAACAGACGTTCAACCAAAGGGAGGAAGCAGACATTGGCGTCTATGTTGCGTGAGAAAGTAACAACCAAGGATAGAATAGCAAAGAAACTTTTGAATTCCAATGTTACAGATGCAGCAGTTAGACAGCTGAGACAAGGGGAGGAAGCAAATTATAGGGAAGCTTTTCCAAATCAATGGTAGCTGATGGTGGGGATGAGACTCAGTTGAACCAAAATCACAGAGTTTCCCTTTATACAATGCATTGATCTGTGACGTAGGAGTTTGTTGTGGGGTAAATGTGATAAAAGGTGAGCTTTTTTTCATCATTGCAATTGCTTAATCTCAAGATTCCAATTTTTTTCACAGGCTGCAATTTTAAAGTTCCAAATGAATCTTTGCCTGACTATAGGCAATTTTCTACAGGAATTTCATGTAATTATAGTCTTGTGTACTTAAACTCAGGTATCCATTACGGTAAAACAAAACCAGGAATGGTTGGTTTTGATGAGTTTTAAGATGGTTGGATTCTTTTCATTCTTCCAATGTACATAAAGAGATGTTTTCAGTTGAATTCTGTACTCCTATCTCTCCCTCACACATTCAGTTGTTTCTCCTTTTGAGCAATACGATACACATCTCATGTGATTTTTTTAGCATTATGTAATTTAAGCATTTAGTTACTGCATCATCTGATAGTCTCTTTGTCATAAGCTGCTGATCAAAAGCACCCTTAGTTTTGCAACAGAGGTCATAGCTATCTGTTGGTGGGTTCCACTGTACAGCATCTACCAAAGCGGCTTCTTTTAGTTTGTTCACTGGTGTAGCTTATTTTTCCTTGATTGTTTACATTTAAAGATCATTTAATATGTTGCATAAATTACTTGGGAGAAATGATGACATGCTGGAGTCATATGGGAGTCCCCCGATGTTGCTGGTTGAAACCATCACCCAGGGACACACCAGGCCTGATCTGGAACTTGATCAGATTGCAACAAAGAGGTGCTGCCGCTCTGTGCTCCAATTGTATGTACTCCCAGGTCGGGCCAGAACTGCTCAAAAAAAAAAAAAAAAAAGTTTCCCTATTTCTTGGCATTGGCCAAAAATCATTACAATTAGAGTGATCACTTTGGGCAGATCAGGTGCGTTCTACACATCATAATTAATGCAAAAGTGATCAGAGCGGCATTTGGGTCAGGTGCTAGTCCATGGAAGTTTTGTTGTGCGGTTTGTATCCATGGACAAGGAGCCCTATTGGTGTAGAATTCAGTAGATACGATCATTTCAGTTTACTTGGAGCTGTGAAAGTGTGGTTTTAGGCCTTTATTTTGAATTGTCCAGGCCCTGCATAGCAGGCCACAGCGACTCAGAATTTCAATTTTCTTGAGCTTGGGTCTGGCCCATTGACATAAGCAGTATTTGAAAAAACTATGAGATTCATGGAAAGTCACCAAATTATCTATGGTTTCTTGGATCACCGAATCCCTTTATATTCTCACTTCTTGTTCATGTTACTACTATGACTATGACACTGAATGATACTTATGTGCTGCTCCACTGATGATGCTTATGGGTTGCTCAAACATACAGCTCTGGTTGGCCTGATTCTGACATGAGAATTGAATTGTCCATTTATGATGGCTAAGATAAGAAATAGAAATCCTAATTATCATAAACAGCAGCAGAAGAAGATGATGATGCCGACGACAATTACAAATTTACTACTACTACTACTTAAAGGCAACTGGAGAACCCATTATGTATGAACAGTCTAGAATGACAAAAGATGAGAGGCCTCAGCCTGCATCGAGCTGGATTTGGGATATTTTTAGGCCTGTGGGCTGTACGCGAGCCTGATCTTGTTGCTCCAGTTTTAAATGGGCCAGATCTTGGCCTGTTTATTCTGGTCAAACATTTTAACACTGTGGGTATATATTTTGAAAATGGGCTTTGCCCGGGCCTGAACTTCAGGCCTGTAGGCTGATCAGAGACTAAATTTTAGGCCTATTAAAAAAGTGAGCCAGGCTTGGACAAGGTCTAGCTTGGCCTGACCTGGCCTGACCTGGCCCATGAACACCCCTAATCAGAATCCTCTATCTCAAGGCCTGTAATCCATCGATGGAGCCACTCCAAACCACTCAAATTCAACACCCGTAAATGTCACTCCAATAGGGTTAGATTGACTGTGTTCAGTATATAATTAAATTAAACAAAATGGAGTGCAAGAATAATTGACTCATCCTTTGTGCATCAGTTCATCATGGTGAGTGGGGCGCTCCAGTCAACCAGTCAATGAGTGGTTTTTATTGATTGGCAATGTTGACGGTGGAATGATGGGTTGATGCGAGTCCTTCAAACAAGGAAATTAAACATGGATCCAAATCTTCCATTCACACCAGAGAGAGAGAGAGAGAGAGATTTAACACAAACCATCTTCATGCAATAATTCAGTCCTCCCTTTCTCTCTAATTAAGAAATATGGCTCCTAACTCCTACACAACAAAACACTATGGACCCCTTACCATTATGGGTTGGCTTCACAAAAAAAACAGGAATCTTGATTTTGAGGCTTTAACCTAAAGAAATTTTGAGGTTTTTTGGAGTAAAGCATGACAGCGGGTACCTTCTATTAAAACCCGAACTGTTCAAGATAAATGCTGTCAAGTTATATTGGACATCGTATAACTTTTCAATCTAAGTTTGTTTCACCATTGGATTGTTTATTTGATGAAAACATGATAATGAATATGTATAAGATTGTGTTTATTGTGTTTTTCATTAAACAGTCAATCTAACGGTGAAACAAACTTGGATTGACATGAGGTTGGAAGATATTTTCTATACGTATAGAGTGTTTATTTTGAATAGTTCGGATTTTAATAGATGGACTCTACTACAAAGTTCTACGCTTTAGCTCAGGATTTCTCTAGGTCAAAGCCTCGGAAGATCCAGACTCAAAAAACTATTGACAACCTGGTTTTTTTGAAACAGGTTGATGCATTCTACCAAACAGAAAAGGAAAAAGAAACAGGTTGATGAGGATGGAGTGGAGCCTACTTCTTGCTGGTCTGTGGGGCCTACCTAATTGACCTTCTATTCTCTGATTTCTCATCTGAAACTCCTTTATGAACAAATGAATTAAGTCTTGGCACCTTTTCACAAACCATCAAAAGCTACATTGAAGTAGTTTTTTTTTTTTTTTTCCCTCCTTCAAGCAATCCATTCTGGGGCCCACGCGCTACCAGCCATAATCATCACAAGTCACACTCAATGGCCTCAATGCAGCACTCTACACACTCACTATTTTTATAGTGCACTTCAGCCAAAGCATTATTCAAAGTCCTTATCCACGCACCCATGTGATGCTTACATGGCAACATGTTCTATTCTGACCGTCCATCTGCTGGCCATCAACATTGGTAGCACATGTCCCAAAAGTTATCAACTTGAGAGACCTTGAAAAGGAAGTTTGATATATCAACGGTCAGCATTAAAGCTTATGGTTCCCTGATGTGCATAGATCATTAGACCCATGTGCTCTATGGCAATCCCAGTTGGTGACTTGATCATGGTATTGATAGAACAACTTGTCACCTGACTACACTAAATGATTGACTGGGAGTGGGATCATGAGCTGACCCATCATAGCTTCCATGCATGTGGGAGAGCTGTGGCTTCTTGTCACGACCCGGACCCGAGATCAGAGTCATTAGGGTTAACCCCCGGGTCGCGATATTCATACTTACTCCCGTAGATCCGAAATAACCGAAGTTAACACGAATCTACAAGGGATCTTGCATAATACCTGTCAATGTACAGTTGTGCGGAACATACAATTAAAATACATTGACAATTATTGAACACAGTGAATTAAACACTTTACTTTAAAACTGTACCGTCCATTTACATCGTTTCATTTATCAACCACTGCATATTTAAATACAATGCAGGGGACAATATATACATCACTTACAATACCAAAATGACTATATAAAACAGTTTATCAAAAGTTCCCAAAATACTCCAATGAACCCGCTCTCTGCTCACGTCCATTCGGCTAAACCTCCTGGAGGTAGCGAATGGGCCTCCTGCGCTGGCGAGACGGTCTCGGAAGGACCGGCACGGGTAACTGAGCCTGTAATATCATCAGTAATACCGTGAATACGACGGTTCAACAAGGTATACATATATTTATAACATTTCATAATTCCTAACAATTCACTGCTTAAGAGTGCTAAACAATTCATAATGAATACCATTAATCATAACAATATACTGGCAACTACACTAGCAGGGGTTTCAACTCCATTCTATTCATTTAATCTTCCAAAAGGAAGCATTTCATATTCATTTATGCATAATGTTCAATATTTATTAATGGCTTTTCAGTGTATGACTTTTTAGTCAATGACCTTTTGGTCCAGTGTGGTGAGATCTCCCAGTGTCTTGATCAGAGATCACTGGTGTCCCACGGAGCTCCGGACGCTCCCAGTCTCATCTACTGCAGTAGGAATAGTCATTTCATTCAATTCATTTCTCATTCCATTCGATTCCATTCAATAATGAGTTCGGAAACCACTAGGTAGTGCCAGACCTGTTAACAATTCCTAATAATAATTCCTATTAATCTCAACCTCATTCTAGACTAATTCTCTAACCAATTCTTAAGTGAACGGGGATTATTCATGCATGTATTACTGTCGATGATATTACTTTTAGTGAAATTAATGCATCAGAATAACCCTAGTTATCACTTATGGAGGTTTAAATATCACTAATAGGAGTCATACTTCCCACATGACTCATAGGCGATCTTAGTTCACGAAAAATCCAAAACTCACTGCCCACAATCGCGAGGACCGTTAGGTCCGAGCGATTGGCCTAATTTTTCTCACTATGAATAATCGGTCAATCTCTAAGCTTAATTTCTTAATTCCGGAAATTCGGCCATTAAAGGTACTTTCCGGACATTTTTCAGTGGGCCGGGTCAAACGGAGTTGTAAAGAAATAAAAAGGGCGAACAATACTTTGGTCAGGCCATTTCGGGTCTGACCCAGTGTTCCCGGTCGACCGGGCCCTGTCAGGCCGGTCGACCGGCGACACTGCTGTAACAGAACAGAGGTTCTGTTACAGGCAGTGCGGGGAAGGGCTTTTCAGCCCTGCACTTCCTGATTTCTACTGATCCTCATTAGCAATTAAAACATGCATTTCAGAAGGAAACTCAAGATCAATAATTCCAACTAATTTAAACTTATCTTAAGCTCTTACCCAACTCAATTAAGGTTCTAAAATCCATAACTTAGCCTCATAACTCAAACTAATAGCTGAATTAGTATTTCCTTTCCATTAAAAACCATGCAAAGTCCTTCATAATCATAAACATATGTAAGTACTTGCCTTTGTTTGAAGATTAGTCTTTGCTTAGCTTGGATTTAAGATACAAATCCACTCTTTGAAGCTCTAACTTCAATGAAACTCAAGAAGATGACAAAGATGATGAAGAGGATTGATGCTCCCTCACTTAAATCACCACAAACATGCACTTGATGAAGCAACCGAGGAAGAAAGAAGAAGAAAAGAAGATGAAACGGCTGCTGTGAGTGTTGCCTAGGGTTTGATTCAAATGAATCAACTCATTTGCTTATATAAGGTTTCAAATTGCATTTAAGCCCATTAATTCCCATTAATTCCTTTTCAAGTCAAATCAAGTCCCATTTGATTCCTTCCTCGCCGAATCAATTCAAGTCTTATACCAAAGTTATCGTACTCGTCGAGATACACATGTTGGTATCAAGACTTTCCGTATTCGGTCAAATACGTACAATTCCGTATTTATACGCAATTCCTTCAATTGGCTCATTTGAGCTTCATTTCCCCATTTAATTCTTTTCAATTCATTTCATACGCTTAATTACTATTCCATTAAGCCTAATCTAGGCTAACTCAACTTCATTTGGTGCTAAATCACCATTAAAGCATTTAAACCGGCTTACTTAGTATTGATCTTACTTAATTAGAGTTAATCGGGATTAACTCGGGACGGAGCCTAACACTTCTGATCATATATACTTGTTAAAAGTGGGTTTTGATTTGGAAAATTGGCCAGTGGTTGCAGATTTTCTATGGTATAACCTTCAAAGGGAGGTGAGAAAGGGAAGGGGCCAATGAAATTAGAAGAAAGGTGCAGAATTCAGTTAAACTAAAGTGGGCCACAGACAATAGATGGCCCACCAACCAAACAACAACACAGAAGTTGTGTAGATGCATCTACATATCCACAAAGTACTCCTCAAGGTTTGGATGGATGGAGTAAACTAGTTATGTGGTGCAACGACTCATCTACTCATATTTACTTTTCATTTAGTTCTTGGGAAAGTGGTTTCAATCTTCTCTTAGAATGTGTTTGTGCATACGAGAGGTTTTTGCTCCTTTTCTGTAAAGCTCGTATGTGCACTTGCCGCAGATATTTTATCTTGCATGTAAATGTTTTTCATACTACCACCATAAGAAATCCATCTTATTGCTAGTGAGGGAAATTAGCACATTTAGAATAGATTTTCAAATGAAAGAGAATCACACCAAACAAGTAAAGAAAGAGCCGCGTGGAATTCATATGTATATTCCATAGTACTTCTGCGCAAGCCTCGCTGCATTGACATTTGACACCACCATTCAGGAAAATGTGTCATGCCAATTGATGGGAAAATGATATTAATTTTTTTCTCATCACACAAACGCACCCATGAGTTTTCCATGGATTTGATGCTAATTTGCATAGAAGAGCACTGTACCAAATGATGAAAAAAAAAAAACGTAAAATTGCTTTTCCAGGAGAAATCCTTGTGCATTTGCTGATGTTCTCTCATGTGGATTTCATGGTAGTCTTTAACAGCACCTTTAATTTAGAAGTCCAGGCCCAATGCCTCTTCAATGGTCTGAAGATGATCAGATCCCTATAAGTAACAGCCATATACGAGCTTTGACATGATTATGACATGCCCCCTTTTCCTTTGTGAAAGGCTCTAGCACAAGAGTGTAAGCACTCAAAAATATTAAACATATTGTCATGAACAGCATAGGATGCCATTACCCTATGTCACCATCAGCACCAAGTTTCCTGTCAATCAACCCTCCAAATCATGCTTACCCATTCACAAAAGGGCAAAAATATGATACAATGATAAGTTTGGGTTTGGGTATGCTAACTATTTTTTTTTTTTATAATGTTTTTTTGGTATGCTACCATTCATGGTTTAAGACCCTGGACATCTACAAGTTAATACTATTATTAAGAATTTAGAGTTTTCAATTTTCACAAAGTCAACCCTAAACTCATACAACCCAGCTGCCCATTCTTCCTTCAATTTGCTCCATTGGTACTAGCCAATCGATAGGGACCATCCTCCCATCTCTGGTCGAATATGTTCACCTTTGCTTCTCAAGAAAAAAATATTTTGGTACCAAGCTTAGGAGGGTTGAAGCCCCTGCCCTCTGATGAGAGAAGTAGATGTCAAGAGACTTGAGAGAGCCGTCGGGTGAGGAAAGTTGAACTTGGGTGAGCTGATTGCCTAAGTTTGAAACCTAAAAACCAAAAAACTTACTGTGTGGGGTCGTTCTTTACTTCTCAAGAAAGTTAAAAATCCCTGATGGGCCAGGCCCAAATAATTCGGTCCGCAATGACAGGTTAGGCCCAGGTGGCTCGGTCCACGACGACGGGTCAGGTCAAACTGACCTTAGTCCATGATAAGCTCAGGTCTTGATCTACCCATTGAGGCCGGATCCAAATCCACAGTATGACAAAGTCATCACGTCGTTTCACCTACCTGCTTTTACCAAGTCCCGCGGAGGAGATCTTGCCTGCTCATCTGTTGAGGACAGTGCGGGAGACTCTACCAGACTGGAGCGTACATCATTGGAGATCCCTGGAGAATCTCCCCACCCGTTGGAGAAAGACTATAAAAGGAGAAGTCCTGTCAGAGAAGAGGGAGATCTCTCGAATTCTACACCTCATTATTGTATCTGACTACTTTGTAATCTCCTCCCCAGAGCAATAAAGCAATCACTTGAAGTGGACGTAGGTCATCCAGACCGAACCACTATAAACTCTCTCTCTCTTCATTAACTTTCACATTTATTACATATCACTTGACCGGTGGTGCCCGAAACCACTTTTTGGCATCATCAATCCCCATAGAGTAAGTTTTTAGGTTTCAGAATTTGATCCTTCTATGCTTCAAATATAACTACATTTTCACATTTACTTAGACCAATACTCGTACATCAACTTTCTTTCTTTATATTAGTTCATGCATGTTCAAATCTCTACCCAAGCTTGAAAACCAAAACCATGGGCTTAATCTATTTGGTCCACATCAACCACTAAACTGCTATCAGATGATCCACTTTAATTTTTGCTCAGCTGGCCTAATGGCTGAGGGAGAATGCCTAGACCGACTTGCTCAGAGTGGATCCCTAGGCAGAATGGTGAGAGTGGGAATACTATCTCCATAGACATCTTGTATTCTCATAGTAAATTCCATTTAAGCTTCTCCTCGTTCTATCCAATTCCAATTTCTTTCTCTCTCATACATACTGTATTCTCATAGTAAATTCCATTTAAGCTTGTCCTCATTCTATCCAAATTCTTTTTCTCTCTCATCGTTCGATAAAGGTAACATGTATGTGTTATGGGAAATAAATGTCACTCTCATTCAAGCTCTCTCCTAAATGTATGACAATTATGTAAGGCCAAGAGGTAGAAAAGTTTAGATGTAAATGATGAAATTATTAGATATCAACTAATCTCATGAACCTAAAACCCTTTATTTTTTAAGTAGTTGAATTTAAAAATAGAAATCATGATATTTTCATTTTTTTTTTGTTGCTATTAGAGGGTTGTCAATCTTTTAGGATGGACTAATCCCTCTGAGCCTAGAGGGAAGACAGATAAACTCCCATGTAGCCAGCCCCTATGTGGTAGTGTAATTTCGAACTTACAACCTCCGAGTGCAAAACGTGGTCTTGGGCCAATTGAGCTATCCCTTGGGATTATAATATTTTCATGATGAAAACTTGAAATTGTACTAATTCGTGGGGAGGGTAGGGTATGTCTGAATGATTGGATTGGTTGAAAAGTGAGCTCATATCCTAAAAATGGAGATGGAAACAAAGCGTTGTATGGAGAGAAGAAGAAGGATTAGCCTAAACCCACCTTTAGACACTATCATTGCTAAAGAGTCCATCGTTTGGAGTTTTTTTCTTACAAAAATCCCATATGTTGGAAATTCCTTACTACTACAATGGATGTTGTCTCCAATATTTGAAATTTCTATTCGAATGGTGAGATGTAAAAGAACTAGCAACGTAAAAAGTGAAATCCTCTAAATTTCAGTTTTCAAACTACTGACATGCACTCGAGCATTTAAAAGTATGAAAGAAAATGAAGATCATTACTAATGCGAATCTTTAAAGGTTTACAATAATCAAACGTGAATTTTATGAGAGAGAAACACGAGACACTTCAATGTAGTCAATGGTATCTCATCTCACACAAACCCACCCATAAATGGATCCCTGAACAAGGAGGTTGTCCCACAAAATGTCACCCATCCAGCCAAAAACTTTGAATTTTACCATTTCCATTCTTGCATGGTGTTGAAGATGAGAATGAAGAAGAAGACAAAAGATGAAACTCCTGGAGGAAGTTATAAAGGTGTTGTTGAGGTTGGAAAAGTAAATGGAGGGTGACCATATTTGCAAGTATTAGGATGGCATCACTATGCTGTTAATCATTATGTGGATGTTTTTCTAATTAACATGAACCTTCCTGTTTTTGAAATTGGTCAAAAGGCAAAGACAACAATTGAGAATTTCCTTGCAAATAGCTGTCCAATGAAAAAAAAAACCTAAATATCAATGCCTTTTTATAATCAGCGGTTTATATGTCGCATCTGTCCCCTCATTACACGGAAAATTATAGCGAAGGTAAAGCAGGAAAAAGAAGACTCTTTCTCTCTCATTTGTGTTTCTTCTTCTTTCCACTTCTGCTCTAAAATAAAAATCTTCTTTTTCTTTCGCTTTTTCTTCTCTTTCTCTCTCTCTTGATTCTCGAACGCGAGAGAGAGAAAGGCGAAATTCGAAGTAAGAAAGGAGGGGTCTTGCTTGGATAGAGAGAGAAGGGAAAGATTCGATTTTTTTGTTTTTGTTTTTGTTTTGGGGGGGTTTTGTTTTCTTGTTTTGTTGATGGAATTGGATAGCATCGAATGCATCTCTTTGTCGGATGGGATGGAAGAGGAAGAGGCGACGACCCATCATCACCATCCGTTCTCCAAACCCCATGGTGGAAATGGCAACCACACCAACATACCGTCCCCGATCCCTCCGGCGACCAGCGTCCATGAGCTGCTTGAATGCCCCGTCTGCACCAATTCTATGTACCCACCAATTCATCAGGTCTAGTATTTCTCACTTCTTTTTTTTTTTACCTAGTTTGGTTTCTGGGGTTGGATTTTTTCTGCCTTTTTTTTGTTTGGGGGGAAGTGGGTTTTGTGCAGATTTAGGTAATGGGGTTGATTGGGATTTGAAATCACTTTTTTTTTTCTTTGATTGGTTTCTGGGATTGGGTTTTTCTGCCTTTTTTTTCGGGGGAAGGGGTTTTTGTGTGGGTTTAGGTAATGGGGTTGATTGGGCTTTGAAATTGGTGGAGAATGCGAGATCGTAATTTTTCATTTTTATCTTTTGGGTAAGTCTTATTTTGATGGATTTGTTTGGATCTTTCTGGATTTTCTGCCTCTTTAAAGTGAGGTTTGTGTAGATTTCGGTAATGGGGTTGATTGGGATTTGAAATTGAGAGACAATGCGAGATGGGTTGTCTTAACTTTACAGTTTTATCTTTTGGGAAGTCTTCTTTTGATGGATTTGGTTGGATCTTTATGGGTTTTTTGCTGTTTTATGTGTAATGTTTTTGGTCTGGATTTCTCTCTCTCTCGAGATTGGGGTTCATATTTTGGCGATTAGACTTTTCTTTGATGGATAATGTGGAACTTTTCTTATGGGAACTGCAAGATGATATTCGAAGAATTTTGTTAATATTTTTCCCCCTTGATGCTTTTGTGGATCTTGTTTGTTTTGCATTGGTTTTAGGTTTTGGTATTCGGCTTTTGTTGGTGGGTTTACTTATTTGGGAGCTTGTGGGAATTTCGATTTGAGTGTTCAGTTGATGTGAATCACAGATCAGGGGAACACAATCTGATTAGGTAGAATTTCTTTAATTGTTTATCGGATTGGTTACACTTTTGGAACTTTTTTTTTTGGTGGATTATTTTGTTGTTTTGATCTGGAGGATTATGGGGCATGTAACAGTCCCACCCTAAAAAGAGGAAAACAAAATAAATGATATTCTGCGTGCGTTCGAGGGAACCCGGCACCTCCTTTGGAATATTTAACGGAACCTGACACCTCCAAATATGACTATTATTGATAGTTTCTGTATGCATTACATAATCCATAATGCCCCTTTTATAGGGTTACAATAGCGTAAAATAGAAATAGAGGAAATCCTAATCCTAAAGAGATTTTTAGGAAAACTAATAAGTCCTAATATAATTATAATAAAGCATAAAATAGAAAAGCTATCTTGGAAGATCTTTACATTCCACCCCGCTTGAATTCAACGCTGTCCCCAGGGTTGGAAAAATCGAGGCACACCATTAAAGCGGCGGAGCGGTGAGCAGCGATTGAAGCTTGAAGAATGTCCCCGCGTTCAAACCCCAAATGAAAGTGGTCCATTGGCTGCAATAGTGTCACATCATTCTTCTCAAACTTTTGAGTGGCTTCCTGCTCAGACATATATAACAGTGCACATAATGCTTTGTTGCTCGTTGTCTTAGACGCCTTAGATGTAATTATTCCATCAATAGTGATCTCCTGGCCATTGATCTTGAATTGCATCGACTTCTTAGAAAAGTCCCATAAGATGGGTGCTAAGGTCTGTAACCATACAGCACCAAGGATCACGTCACATCCTCCAAACTCTATGAGATAAATCTGCAGCCAACTGAGTTTGCTGGATGGAAAAGGAAATATTGGGGCACACTCCATGGCTTAGTAGCATTTTACCATTGTCAACTGTGAGATGAGGCTCATCAGCAGTTCGGATTGCAAGTTGGGCCCTCAAAAAATTGTGGGTGCTACCTAAGTCAATCAATATGATCAGTGGATGTTGTTTAAGCATGCCTCGAACTAACATAACTCGTGGTGAAGTAGTTCCTATCAAGTCATTGAAGGAGATTGGCATCTCAGTGCTATTTGCTTTATTGGTAGGTTCATGCTCTATTTTTTCGTCTTCTTCGGGCTCAATTCCCACTTCCTCATTTGTCCCTCCCTCAATATAAAAGAATTGATGTTTTGTTTTGCATCGTTCGAGGGAACCCGGCACCTCCTTTGGATCATTTGAGGGAACCTGACACCTCCAAATATCACTATTATTGATAATATCTGAATGCATTACATAATCCCTAATGTCCCTTTTTTTAGGTTTACAATAGCCAAAAATAGAAACAGAGGAAATCCTAATCCTAATGAGATTTTTAGGAAAACTAGATAAGTCCTAAACAATAAAGCATAAAATAGGAAGGCTATCTTTAAAGATCGTTACAGAGAGTTTTAAAATTCCTGCATTGGATTTTGAGAATATTGTGGTGTAGAATCACGAAGGACTGGAAACGGGATGAAACTGCATTGCATTTGGGGAATTTGGCCATTTGATCTGTTGTTTTGAAGATAGAATGTCCTCACTGTATTCAATTTGGGTACAAAATTGGAAAGGGGTGGATTCGGGATGAAAAGGGCATGAGTTGGAATGACGTATTGACCTAATTTATTTATCTTGTTCGGTTTAATGATAACATAATGTAGTTAATAATAATGATGATGATGATGCAATTGATAGTGAATATGATATGGATTGCAAATGATTTTTTGCCATATCTTTTTTATTCAATATGAGGATTTGGTGTGCTTACTCAAATTCATTTCAGTCTAGAATCATTAAACAATATATTATTTAAGAAAAAAAAATGTGATTTGGGATTTTTTTTCATCTTTTACAATTATCAACAAACCAACTCCCACCACAACACCCCTTTCCCCCTATGCCCAAAATCCCAACTATAAGATGCATGTAGGTCTGTATGATATTCCTTATTTATTTGTTTGTTTGTTATCCCTTTGCCACTTTCCAGTTTCCATGGTGGTCATCAGTTTGACTGTCATTGGTATGTTTATTTGTTAAGAAAATTCTGTGCGGATCCAAGTTCTTAATGAGAGCACAGCTATTTGAAGGATTTCTGATACTTTAGGCATCTGTGCATGGTTTTATTTTTTTATTTTTAGATTGGTAGTGTTGAATGTTTTGACTTGGATATTTGTCGTCTATCATATTGAATGAATGACATGGTGCTTTTGGTATAATTAACAGCTTTGTTTGTTCATGGAAAGTGTTGTGCTTAGATCCTTGGTTTTCCCGAGTTGTTGGAAGTGTTTCACAAGTCTAAATGTACCCGATCATAAAATATTATATAGGTATGTATATTTATTTCGGTATGGTGGTCAAAGCTTGACAGCCGTTGTATGTTTATTTGTTGAAAAAATGCTGTGATCCAAGGTCTTAATGAGAGCATAGCTATTTGAAAGATTTCTGATACTTTAGGTATCTGTGCATGGTTTTATTTTTCATTTTTAGATTGCTTGTGCTGTATGTTTTGGCTTGATATTTGTCGTCTATCATATAGAATGAATGACATGGTGCTTCTGGTATAATTAACAACTTTGTTTGTTCACGGAAAATTTTGTGCTAACTAACGAGTGGTAACTCAGTTGGCCGAGGACTCTGCGCCTCAAGAAGTGGAGAGGTCTTGTGTTCGACACCTACCTCTCATAGTTTTACCCTGTGCGTGTGGATAAGAGGGTTTATATGTGCCCCTAGAAATTAGTTCTCAGGCATCCAGAATTGAGTGTCCCTTGGGATCAGGGTCAAAGGCTTCTGGGCTGGGCTGGGTGGGGCGGGAGATAGTATGTGCTTAGATCTAGGTTTTCCTGAGTTGTTGGAAGTGTTTCACATTCTAAATGTACCGATAATAAGATGTTATATCGGTGTGTGGGCTTCAAGACTTAACAAATTGTGTTTGTTATATTATTAATTATTTGATGGAAGTTCCATGGAAGTTAAATCTGATGGCATGATGTGACCGCTATTGCCTTGGTATAAGTTGCACAATTTGATGCAGGACAAACCCGTGGTCCCCATGGGTCGACCCGCCAATGGGCAGCCCATCTACCTCGACCAAGATCTTTGGGCCCGGCCCATTTATTTTCATGTTTTAGCTCATTCGGGTTTTATTTTATGCTATTTTATGGTTCATGTTGGATGTTTTAATCCTGGCCATCAATGTGTTTGGATGGTTCAGATTAGTTTTAGGTTTTATCATTTTCCTATATAATATAAGTGATGTAAAGCCTCTTGGCTTGGTTAGTTGAAGTTGATGATTAATGAAATTTCCTTCCGAGTGATTTTGGGACTGTCCAAGTTATCTCTTCCTCACCCGGGATGGGGAGTTTGGCGTGAGGCCAATTTTCAGGTGAAAGCCAGACATATCCCTTCCACCCTCCATCTCTAATCTCTCCATCTCTACCTGCCCCGTATCTGGTACCCCGCTCCGCATCACAATTGCTTGGTTGACCAACTATGTTTGTTATATTTAACATTGCTTTTTGTCAGTGGCGGACCCAAGAATTTTGTTTGGGTGGGGCTAAAATTTTGCTAGACTAAACATTTGAAAAAAAGACTTGTTTGACTTTTTTCACATTACCACCTAAACGTTTTTCTTTATAAAATGTCCAACTCATGGAACTCAACTAAATGCATGACAGTCATTGAAGATTGGGCAATGAAGAGGTTAGGATGTTAATAAGAAGTAACAAAAAAGCATTAGATGGATAAAAAAAAGATTCTATCCTTGATTTTAGATCCTCTTACTCACATTATAATGTTTCACTAAATTTAAGTAAGAATCAATACCCAACGGAGATCATTGCAAATTCAACGTGAGTGGGTGTGAGAAAAGACTGAATACAGCAACATTTTGAGGACACCCACACTTTTCCTTTTCACTTTCTCAAAGCATCCAACCTTTGGATGATGGGAGTGGAATTCCATCTTTAAATCATAGTGGGGGTAAGAAGACATGATCACACAAATGGATTTGGTCATCTTTGGATTTGTAGATATGCTTGGGTTTGGTGGTTTAGGGCTTAGGGTTTGGATTAGGGTTTGGGATTAGAATTTGGAGATTAAAATATGTTTGGCAGATGAAGATGCAGTTGCCTACACAGTACATAGGGACCGGCAACAATGAGCTCGATCGACAATCAACGCAAAAAGGTTTCGAAAGAAGAGGTGGAAGAGGAGGGAGCGCTATATTGCCGCAATGTTTTCTTTTTATTTCCCTTTTTTTTTTTTTTTTTTTACCAACGAAGCTTTATATATGCGGGGCTTTCTTTAGACATATATGGAGTGACAAGTTCAGACATGTGGTGCATGCTCGAAGGCCCCATTCAACTCTATGGGCATTTGAAATCTAACCTGGGGTAATCGCGCCATATCACTCCAACGTATGTCCGCCCTTGATCCAAGGTCCCATTAAATTCTAAGAGAATTTCAATTCAGTCGCCCCAGGTCGCAACAACTTAGGTCCGCCCCTGCTTTCTGTCAATGAAATGAATTTTTGGGTTAAAAAGTTCATTTTTCCTCCAAACTTTAGGCTGTAGAAGTTGTGAATCTTATATTACTTGCATAATTGGCCTCTTCTGTATCGTTTCACAGTTAGCATGTGCAATAGTTTCTGGTCTTCTGATTCTCATGGCATAGGGTCAGGTCCTCTTAATGCAGACATGCCCTAAAATATTAGAAGGCCAGAGTCAGGTTTTATAGCTCCTTCTGATAGCGCTAATTCGAGTTGCTTGTATTGGATCAGGCCTCTGCTTCTGTGTCTTTTTTCAGGATATGTAGAGTAACTATCCTTGGAAATGGGAGCTCTTTGCTCCTTGGTAATATACATATAAACTAGCTGACCCCAACATAGTTCCTCTTTTCTTTGACTTAAAGTGGGTCAGTGGGTAATATTGCTCCAGCTGAATGGGACCCATTGTTGCATTTGCATTTTTCTAGATAAGTTGGTGGTCCATAAGACTTAACTTGCTGCATCCTTTTTTCCCCTTTTGTTTTTCAACATCTTGAACTAAACTTTAACTTGGTGGGACTTTGTGGCAAAGTTCCTTCACTGTTTGTATTGTTTTCTTTTTCATTTTTATATTATTTCCTCTGGTGATTATTCTTATGCTGATGAATTGACTTTGTTGCAGTGCCACAATGGGCATACGCTCTGTTCTACCTGTAAATCCAGGGTCCAAAATAGGTGCCCTACTTGTAGACAGGAGCTTGGAGACATCAGGTGTTTAGCATTGGAAAAGGTAGCGGAGTCACTCGAGTTACCTTGCAAGTACTGCTCGCTAGGTTGCCCAGAGATATTCCCATACTACAGCAAGCTCAAACATGAAGCTCTGTGTAACTTCAGACCATACAACTGCCCATATGCAGGATCAGAATGCTCTGTTGTTGGAGATATTCCTTTCCTTGTTTCACACCTGAGGGATGACCACAAAGTGGACATGCACACAGGATCCACATTCAACCATCGCTATGTCAAATCTAATCCCAAAGAAGTTGAAAATGCCACATGGATGTTGACGGTAAGTATTTTCATATGCATGTCTCTGCCATCATGTGAGTGGGTAAGCCTTATGCTTAATTATGTTATGTGCCAACTATTATATAATGATCAAAGCCCTATTTCATCTATCTGTGGTAGGGATGAATGCAAGTGGACCTCTGATTACCTGGTTGATGGACTGGACCAGAAAATTTGGGTGTGACCCCCTTTTTGGACTGTTTAATAATTGGGCCTGGTCCTGTGTCCAACCAGGACCATAACCATAACTGAACTCCTTGTACCCAAGTGTTATGTATAAAAATTGTAGGTATACATAATATTTTTATATTTTAGAGGATTTTACCAAAAAAATCACCTTAGATGCGGACTACGCCAAAAAGCTCCTCTTAGTTTCCTTCGCACCTGCTTCCAGTTTTTTTTTTTGGGTGTGAAATGAGATTTGCATTGATATCGACCTCCGCGTTACTTTCAAACACGAAAAACCCTAGTTCCCCTATCTTCATCCTTTCTTCCCCAAACCCAATGGGGTTTGTAACTCAAACTAGGCTTCATCAAATATGTAGGTTATTTTTTCTTGAAATTAGTTCTCTTCTGAAACTAGAAGAAATATGGCTTGGGGAGATATGTAGGTTATTTTTTCTTGAAATTAGTTCTCTTCTTAAACTAGAAGAAATATGGCTTGGGGAGATTTGTAGGGGTTCCAGTTTGGGATGAAGTAGAAGAGGACATTGGAATCCTCATATTATCTAAAAGAACCCTAATCTCCAAACCGATATAGCGTTTTCTTTCTCTTGATTATTGTGCTCTTTTCTAGAAAAAAAATGAACAAAAAACCTATATGAGGTATGTGATAAACTGGAGAAGATTAGGCTACAAAAACCGATTTCAGGGTTTTCTATTGATATTTGATTTGTAACCCGTATTAGGGATGTGACAAACTAGAGAAGATTTGGCTACAAAAACCCATTTCAAGTTTTCATTTGGTCTTCCCCATTGGGTTTGGGGAAGAGAGGAGGACGAAGATGACGGGAAATTAGGTTTTTTTGCTTTCAGAGGGTTGATATCGACGCAGATCTCATTTCAGAAAAAAAAAAAAAAAGTAAAGAAAAAAAGAAGGGAAGTGGTCTGAGGTAAAAACGGAAGGGGACCACTTCTGTGTGAGGAAACTAAGAGGGCATTTTTGGTGTAGTCCATATCTAAGGTGATTTTTCTAGTAAAATCCTCTATATTTTATGTACAACAATTCATCTCAAACATGTTTGCAGCACAGGTGGTACCTGATGTAAAGCAGCATGTCCCAGTTCTGGACCTCCACCTCATCTCAGATTTGTCTTATTTCTCTTTTTAGATGCAAGTTTGGCGCAGAGTAGGGTCCTGTCCTAGGTATTTAAACTAAATCAGGTCAAGGTCTGGGTTGAGTCCATCATGGGCCTGACCTGTTTACATCCCTAATCTGGGGTCTTTTGCTGTTAACATATAATTTCCTTTTATCTGGATAGAGGCTATATTATTAAAAGAGCAGAAGCAAAATCTATTTTGTTGAGCACTTTCCAATGTGTTTCTTGCCAGAACGGCCTTGAAAGTTGAAACTGTCTTCTTCTGTGTTATATGAATTTGGAAAAATGACTCAATTATCTTTGTTTTGGACTGCAGCCTTTTTTTAAGTGATTTACAAATTACATAGATAAAGAAAGATGAAAATGCCTTGACAAACACCAAATATTATCAAATAGCAAAGAAAACAATGCTTCTTTTCACTGTCATGTTGGCTCAGAATGGACGACATCCAATTTTGATTGTAATTTGTGGGTGTCTCCTGGAAAAATGACTACCAACAAGCCGAAGTGTCTAACAGGAGGCACACAACATTGAGGGAAATCATTGTTTTTGGATGTAACAAATGAACAAGAAACTAGAACTTTTTCTTTTACGGAGATGAACACAATCCTATACTACTATGGCAAATCATTATATTGCCCACTACTTCTAGGTTTCTCTCATCTTCTGATTTAGCTAGTATCTGCAACCGCCTTTTGCCTCCCTAGGTACATGAAGAAAAGAGCCCTCCAATGACACCAATTGATTTCATTTACAACAAACTAGACTCACAAGGCACTCCTGATGGTATCCCTTTCCGGAAAGTGTGCTCCTTAAAAACAGCCTTAAGCCTTCTCATATAAGAAAATCTTCAGCTCTATCTAGTTGTGCTCCTGGCCCCCCACAGGGCCAGATGGAAAATGATAGAAGCAGCACACTCTTACAATTTCTTATTGTATTTGCAAAACCTGAGAGGTGCTGGACTGGCAAAGGAACTGTACATTGATATTGAGTTTCTAACATCTATGGTGGGGGCTGCCATTTTGGTCCTTTATACATGATATAATGAGGGGCCAATCACCACTTGATCTCCTGCATTTGCAATAAATTGTGCCTTGTAATTCCTTCACCAAGAAAGGACTTCTGATGCTATACAGCACCAGGGAGCATTTTTTTTTTTCCAAATATTTTCCCTCTTTCTAAATTCATGAAAGTATCATCTTTCAGTGATTGCTTTTAGAGAAAGCACTTGCTGAGTAACCTGTCCATGGGCCAGGGGTGTTGTCCATGCATCTTCCACTGACCAATGCCAAAAAAAAAAAAAAACACCCCAAGGTGTTGCTCATTTACAAGGACTGATGGGCTACAGTGTACCTTCAAAATGTCTTTTTTTTTTTTTTTTTTTTTTTTGCTAGTGGTTGTTTCTGAAATGGATAATGGATTAGGTAGGAGGAGAAACAGGAGAATGATACATGATGCCTCTGGTTGTTTTGTTTCACAATTCCCAAAGTACTTAAGAAATTTTAAAGCAACCCATCTTGGATTTTTTTTTTTTTTGCTATTTTAATTATATTTACTTACCTGACTGTTGCAATATTATTGGAAAATCATTGTGACAGTTTTGTGAGGTGTTGTCATTTTATGTTTGTGAATCTGACTACAATTTGGTTTCTCTTCTTGTAAGGTCTTTCACTGCTTTGGGCACTACTTCTGCTTGCACTTTGAGGCCTTCCAGCTTGGGATGGCGCCTGTGTACATGGCATTCCTCCGCTTCATGGGGGACGACAGAGAGGCAAGGAGTTTCAGTTACAGTCTTGAGGTTGGGGCCAATGGCAGGAAGCTCATATGGGAAGGAACCCCTCGAAGCATCCGTGACAGCCACAGGAAAGTTCGCGACAGCCACGACGGTCTCATAATCCAGAGGAACATGGCACTCTTCTTCTCGGGTGGTGACAGGAAAGAGCTGAAGCTTCGGGTTACTGGGCGGATATGGAAGGATCAACAGAATCCAGAAAATGGAGTATGCATACCCAACCTCTGTAGCTGAAAAAAGAGTGCAAATAGGGACTATTCGTGTAGTGGTTAGCTTCCGAGTGGTAACTTTTGTATTCGTTCCTGAATCAGCTGACTCTGTTGTGGTTTCAGTCATGCATAGAAACTTTCAGTTATGCATTTTGGTGCAGGGGTTTGGGCTTCTGTTAAAATGGCTAAAGTGAAACAAAATGAAGGCATCTGAAGTGAAATTTAGTTACATGATGGCCTGTTTCTTTGTATGGAATGTACATGGAATTCATGGTCAAATAAGCTCCAACAAAGGATTACTAAAGAGGTTGGGGGGAAGGATATAATCTAGCATCACCAAATGATTTTCTATGACCTAGAATTACTAGGGCGATGGCTGGGTATTCATTTTTCATCTCCTCATTCATTTTCATTAACAAGGAAGGTATACAATGGTCACTTTTTGGTATTCAGATTTAATTCATCATTTTTAAACCACTTACAGAAATACCGTCTTAAAGTATCTAGGAATTCATATACATGAAACAAACAGGTCTTAGACTCAAGCTTGGGCTCTCAAGTTGAGCTCGAACCATGTTTCAAATAAGGTATCTAGCTTTTGAAATGAAAGGAGCCGAGCTAACCCAACCTTGGCTTGTGTTTCATTTTAGCCAAGCTTGGACGATACTTGACCTCAATTAATTGCTTCTGTGCTGTGGTTGGGCTCAAGTTTGTAATGCTCTAAAAAAGCTTTGCGTTAATCTTGAGTGCAAAATTGTCTGTGAGCTTGGCTCATTAACAGGAGTTTCAGGAACTGCAGTAGTTCGGGTGCAATCAAATGTGAGGAAACTCAAACCAAGGGAAACTGGTATAACCAAGAAAAAATGTCCCCAGTGCAGTTGATATAAAATCAAAGACTGATTGTGTCTCAACTAGCTCCAACAAATTCAGAACTGTGATTAAGGAGGAGATATCCGTAGGTGGATATAATCTGTGTGCGCGCGTCTGAGAGAGAGAGAGAGAGAGAAATGAACTGTAGGCGGGCACCACATTGGCTACTTCCTATGATATCTCATGGGCGATTAGCTCATGAGATCATACAGATACACACCACACTTAATTACATGTATTGTACCATATCTGCACTATCTATTCCAACCCAAAACAAAGTGATGTACCGTTATGTGGTTTTTCTTTAGAATGCAACCAGCACATTGCAAATATGCCATCAATGAACTAATTTGCAATCCGTACGCATCTGATGGTGTTGCAGTTTTCAAACCGCATTAGATTATTATCCAAATGGAAGTGCAATCAGGCACCCAAGGAACAAAGACTAAACCGCCCCTATTGCAGTCGGAAGGTGTTCTTTATCACAAAACCACGAAGTATTACAGTTTTAGGGTCATGTAAAGATTGAGAGGTCATAGGCCAAGATCTGGATCAAGCCTAACCCTTATCAGTCTTTAAGATTGAAGCCCAGTTCCAACCTACTGGCCCGGAAGTCGGGCTGCAGTCCCCGTTTGCACAATTTACGAGCCCCTTTGTCCCACAAGATGGGCGAGAACAAGGCCTTTAAGATTACATGACACCAGGTTGGCCTCAGTTGCATATTGGACCGGAAAACAGGGCCTGATGTATCATGTAACCCTAAAAACACATCCCAGGCTGGCTTTAGAGCAGTCCATGAAGGCTCAGCTCACAAATGACCCTTTACTTTTTTTTTTTTTAAGCAACTAGCCCTCTACATTTTAGAAAAAGGCATAGAAACTTGGAATTTGATGGGGATCTGAGTTTATGTAGAAGTTGAATGCAAGCCAGTTAATTAACACGGTTGACTATTTTCAAGTTCAATACATCCATGGCAAAAAAATCCTAGTACCCTATCAAGTAGAAAGCACTCCAGCATTTAAGGGTAAAAGAAAGGAGCAAAAAACAAATAAAAAGTTGTTTTATGACAGTTATCTAAAGCTGTTACTGGAAAAAAAAGATCTAAAGCTGTTCCAGATTTTGAACCAATCGGTATAGGCTGTACTTGTAGGTCTGAATCAAATCAAAATCAGTTTTTTCACAGGCCTTGCCTCAGTAAATGGATAGCCCTAAGTTGCCCCTCGCGCTGTCTGCGATCCATCAAAAATAAAATTAATGTAATCATGCCAAAAAAGTGTTAATACTAGTGAGGTGAATATGAGATATAATCAGCACTATACATAGTTGATATACAAATGCAAGATCCATCCAGACCTTACAAACCGATACGAGGTCCAGATTAAACACCTCTGCGACTCTGGTTCTCCAATGACCAAAATGCTCAAATCAAGGATAAACCTTCTGATCCTTATGCAGCCTGTGAATTCTGTAATATGAGCTACCAAATTACCATAGAAGGAGTGTGAGAGATGCAGCTTGAAGTACTGCATGATCACATGCCCTCAGTTAAGTAGTCATCTTATTACTTTTTCTGCTGAGCAGCCTCAACGTATTGGTCCGCGAGTTTTTTCACCTTGACACCTTCCTTGATGAGGAAACTCGCATTTTTGTCTTTGAAATGATATTTCATGACTTTCTCAGTTGTTTTTCCAACTGCCCATCGATACTGTTCAGCGGTAATCACTCCACTTTTGCAGAGAGGTCTAATGTGCTCTTTGATATAGGCTTCAACCTGTAATAAGTTATAAATACAGATTAGACAAAATCAAGAGCTTGGTTTCAAAAAAATGAGTACATAAATTGAACTCAATTCTTAAAAAGACTAAAGACATAAAAACCACTATTTTCAAGTTAAGTCTTTCACCTTCAGAACTTTCTAGGAAAAATGCCCAGAATAACCCACCATAAGTTAACACAGCAAAATATTGTTTAAACATTTCGCAAGCATCAAGTCGCCCAGATCAGTGTTATTTGTGATACCGTTACGAATATCTCTGTAATTCAGTCTCTGGATGTAATTCCACTAGAATCTTTGTAACTTATACATGGCGCAGTAATATTTTAATAAAACTTTTCTGCCTTGAAGGCCTCAAATGAAATGGACAGGTACAGAGACTATATGTGTGATTCAGATAATTTCATTTCATGGTTCTACTTGATTGTTCATCACTTTTCAGTGCAGGTGTATAATTTGAATTTTCAATTTGACTCAATGCCCTTAAGAATCAGTTTGATTTGGAGGGCTCCCAGGTCAATTCTAAGGCTCAACTGCATCTCAATATACTCTCATTTACAATCCGTGGATATCATACAACTATATAAAAGGTAATTTTCTAATCAGAAAAACGAAAAAGAAAACAACTCATCAAGCAAATGAAGAATATTCAAGAATACAAATGACATTGATTCAAAAAGATGGGGAATATTTGGTAAGTCTCACAAATCAAAAAGGAAATTTTCACGCTCCCAAAATGTTAAGAAGCCACATAGCATATTACGAAATCTCCAAGTAACATTATAGTGCTTCACAAATGCAAAACTATTCTACAAGTTTATATAAAGGAGGCCCAAGTTTCATGATTTGTTCTGCATAGTTATCCATAAAATTATTTTGTACCAAAAAAAAAATCGCATTTGTATGTATCTGACAGAGTCAGTCACAAGGCCTATAACTGGTTCCTGGTTCCTGGGTTTAGAAAAGCACAAAAATCTTAAAATCTTACATCCATTACAACCAGGTACTTCAAAAAGGGAAACATATCCACACCATACCAAATCCATATTTCCCTTGTATGCATAAAATCCGTGTTCCATACAGCAATGTCTTAGTTTTCAGGCCACCACTCAGTGACAATGAGAGCAAAAATATAAGCCTCATTTTGTATTCTGTTTTCTTTTTTTCAAAGTTAGCTTTCTCTGAATATTTTCAATCTAAAATACACAGCCAAAGTGAATAATCTACTACTGCAATATTTTCCAGAAGGAAGAAATATTGTCATATTTTTTTTTTATCTCCATTCAAATTCAGCTAATATTTGAGTTGTCTCTAGAAAGATATATGTATAATGAAAATGTAAAAGCTAAAAAGGGCACATAGATTCTTCAAATGAACAGTACATCACTAAGTCAAATGAGTACCCTCTTTTTATGAAACAGTGCCTTGAAAAAATGAGGATCCTAATAAATCAATAGTTCCTAAATATACAAAAAAGTTGAAAGCATAGAAATTACCATGCAATTTTGACTAATGCAACTAAAAAAAAAAGGTCATAAAGTACCTTTCTAGTTATGGAATGATAAATATCAGACTGCTTGTTAGTTTCGGACTTTGCCAGTTTTGTTGGGACACTTTTGCTCAATCGAACACAATTAGGCGAATTTTCCCCTCCAGAAATGCCATTCTCAATAGGGAAACAGCTCTTAACAAAGTTGTTTTCTACACAGCTCTCAGTCTCAATCTTGGACAATGCAGCTGCTTTATTTGACCCACTATTTTCATTTCCAACAATAGTTGCATTTTCAGCTGCCACATCATTTTCCATACATTTACTTGGTTCACTTGATGGTTGGTCGTAACTTTTATTTACTAAAGGTTCTTTATCCGGGCCATATAATTCTTCGCACTCCTCCAAAGAGAGCTCTTCATCTTTTTCGTTCTGAAGGGGGTTAAAGGAAAGACATGGAGTAGCTGTCATAACCTCCAAGGGTGAACTTTCCGTGCCTCCATCATCCTGGTACTTGAGCATGGAAAGGGAATCCATCTGTGCCTCAACACCACTAGGCTTTTCACTACCATTTTCTGATATTCCGACACCAGAATTTAGATGTTCAGTGGTATCATCTACAGAATCCAGAGCATTAAATGCTTTCTCACAGTTTATGGTAGAGAGTACCACCTTCATTTTCAACTCACCATCTTCCAGTCGTGGCTTGGATACCCTCAGAGCATTAGCCATGCTTGAAGGACCAGCATAGTCGTCATCCTCCAAATCGTACTCAAAATCTCCATAGATATCAAGCTCTGGATGAGAATCTATGTCAAATACATTCGCAAGGTCTTCATCCGTGACATTTGGAGAAGGGGTGGCATCTTCGTGATTCTGGTTGTTTGTTGATCTATAGGGACTATTGGGAGGAGAATCTGACAGGAGGCCAGCTAATTTCAGTGACTCTTCCACATCTTCACATGTTGTGGCAGAATTGGAAGACGTAGTTCTTACTGCATGTTCCATCCCTTCTTCTAGGCCTGTTGCAGCAGTTGTTTCTGTTGTTTTAGGTTTTAGGTTTCCAGATATCTGAGATATCACCTGTGCACAAAGATTAACATACACCAGCTTGCTGTTGGACTTGTGACAAATATCCTTTTCAACATTAACTGCATCTGCGACAGCCAGCTCCGTATCTGCAGTTCTACGCATAACAGGGAGTTTTGTTTTCCTCAAGTAATGCTCTGTAATGCGGTAGAGTTGTGCCTGTACATAAAAGTTGGTGAATCTATTAAACCCAAGGCAATGTAATGGCAAACAGACAAGAAATGCTCAAATGATGCATGCTAGAACTCAACCACAACAACATAAAGGATTGATTTTCCTACATAGCTTGAAAACCAGGACAGGAAGCAAGAATACATCCACTAGTGGAGTGGATTGACTGGGGATTTGGGAAGTCGGTAGAATTTAAAGAAAAATAATCAATCAAGGCATTGTCCAGTACCATCTCCAAGAGCAATACGTACCTGTCTAACCAACATAGGTATTTTACTACGGCGAATGGGTGCCAACACTGGTCTCATATCTGTGGGTAGTTCAGCCTGCCCACATCAACCAATCCAAAATATGACACATTAGATGTAAATAATACTGAAAAATAAAAATAAATAAAATTGTGTGGTATGCATTAACATACCAAAAAGGGGTAATTTCCTTTGAAAGTTTCATCTTCCTGATTCCCTTTGGTGGCATCTTTACTTGTTGAAGCAGTCTTTCTGGCAAGAACCTCTAGGGCCCACTTCCTTTTATCCATCTTTCCGTCATTAGATTTACTAAGACACTCCTTACTCTGTGCATTGACTGCATTCCCTTTGGGACCACTTGATACAGAAATGGAGTTTAGTCCTCTTGGCAGCCCATCCAGAGGTACTTTTTTACTGGTAGACTCACCTTTCAAACTAGAAAAACTACCTCCTCTTCCTGTATTACCACTGGAAGGAACTCTACCTTGTAATGACGTTTTAGTCACTGCTGAAGAAGTTTCAACTTCACGATCTAATTTTTTGACCTTTTCAGATGCATTACTTGAATTCTGTTCTTGGTTAAGAACAGAGAGAGGCTTGATATCATCCTTCCTTGGAAAAACAGATGCATCTGCCAAATATAATCTTGATAGAATGGAGTTTTTAGCCACCCCTTCAGGCCCTAGTTCCATTTTGGAGCTCTCCATGGAAGAATCAGAGTTCGTTTTTAGAAGGGAAAGAACTGACTTAAGGGTCTCCAGTTTTTGAGGCTGAGTTTCTGTGCACCTATGCTTCCAAAATTCAATCTCCCAGTCCCTGTCCCATGCACGTCGCCTCCTTCCACTGGATGTTCCATATAACTTTCTGGTGAGGTTTTCACGTACCTTTCCCTTTTGCAGTATCATCTTCTTCGCTTTTACAAAAGAAGGATTAATTTTCTTAACAGGTTCATTTTCAGGTCTTGCAATCACAGCCCTGAATGCTGTCAGAAGCTGTGCATCGTAGATGCCATTGTTCTCACCATCCTTCACAGTTTTATCATGAATTGCTTCTCTTATTTCTTTTCTTAGCTTCTGAAGTAGTGTGGATGAATCATCATCAGCTACTCTCCGCATTATCTTTTTCACTCTCAAGCCAGTGACATTATCTCCTTTTATTGATTTCTCTGCAGAGCTTGAATCTGCAGATACCTTGGAGGATCTACGTTGAGAACCCTTTACTATACTCATGATATCTGTAGCAGTGGCTTTCTTCTCTGGAATTTGCCTCAACTTATCTTTAGACTGTTCTGGGAGTACAGCTATTCCTTGAGAACCACCTGAAGCCAATGTATTAACTTGGGACTTCAGTGGAATAATATGAGGCTTAGCATCTGATCTCAATTTCTTGGTGGGAACCTTAGCTTCCAAATCTTTTTCTTTATGATCAATAGGGTCATTCATATGGCCGTTGTTTCTAATAAAAGAGCCACAAAGAGAATGAGTGCATTAGCTGAAACAGGAATCGGTTATGTTAATTCACAAACAGAAGAAAAGGCATTTCAAACTCAGAGAAGCTGTACAGGTGAGTTGCACTGCGTCACAGTGGATGTCTCCAATCAACATTGCTAATTAGTTAACATATAAATTAACATGGAAAAAAAAGGAAAAAGAGTCCTTAGGAAACTGCTAACCGAGATTTCTCTAAATATTTTCTCTTCATACTACCAACTTCAAAGCTTTCCTGATGTGTAACTCCAACCACAACATCATTAGCATCAATAGCACTCTTCTCATCTGGAACTATTTCATCTGCATGGGCAATGAAACATGGCATAAAACATGTCAAGAAGAACAACTCCATTTAACTATCCACTTACAAGAACTAGTTATAGATTCAGTTCACAAAACTGATGAAGAGAGAAAACATGTCACATTTAGTTACCTGACAAAGACAATTCACCTAAAGGAATTTTCTGGTCTCCGGCCAGTTGATTCTCAGCACTGTCATTCGCCATCTGGTCAACTGAAGAAATGAAAAACACATATCAAAGATATGTACGAGAACATGCAAAATAAAGATAACAGTTCCAAATGCCCCAACAATTCCATCCCCCTGCATATGTCTGTGTTTCCAAGTGCATATAATGCATGTATGCACTGATCAATAAAGAAAATCATATTATATATATATATATATAGAGAGAGAGAGAGAGAGAGAGTTCCACAATGAGTAAGAGGTTCATGGGGAGCAAACTTTGCATCCTTAGCAACTCTCAATGCATATGAGAATGACAAATCTATCCTCATAACCAAATCCCTAGCTTCATTAATGATAAATCTAGGGCTGCAAACCAGTCAGATTTAGGTAGGGTCCACCAAGACCTGGACTCAGAACCAACTATAATTGTATGGGTCAAGCCCAAAATTATAACCTGAGTAAGATATAAACTTAGAAAAAACACTAACATATTGCAATTATACATTTACACTAATTATACATCCTAATATCCAAATCCCTAGCTTAATTAGCAATAAACCTAGAGCTGTAAACAGGTTAGGTTAGGTACAGTCCACCAGGACCAGGACCCAGAACCAACTATATTTAATTATCTAGGTCAAGCCCATAATATACATCTTAGAAAACACAATAACATGTTGCAATTATATTTTATAAGAATTTCTAATTATAGAATTCGGGTCTGTTGTGTCCCGGCTGTATCTAACCAATTAATTAAACCTGGATCAAGAGCTGCATCTACAGCACCAAATGAGGCAAACCCCCATGGTTCCTAAAATTTTGAGTAACCCCATTTGATAATATTAAGAGAACTAACTACAACTACACATAGTTGGGCCACCCAAATTGTTACAGGTGTAAAATCAATAGATGTCAGACTGGTTACCTGAGAAAGAAGCTCCAGAACATAAACCAAGGTGAAGATTAATAGTGGATCCACTTTCAGGTTCATCCATAAGGAAGAAAGTATCAACTAAATGAGGTGTTGAAAGCTTGTACTCATCCGAACAACTTGGTTTCTGAACATCACATGTCTTCAAGTCACCCTGTCCCAAAGAACAATCAGGTACAATCGATGATGCATCTCGTGATAAGGATAATGCCAATGATGCAGCATTTTCATCCATGTCTGGTTGGATGATAATCTTTTGAGGTGATACATTTATAGATGATTCGGAATTTTCCCAACTCTCCAGATCATGGTTTTTCATAGACTTCTCTTTGTCATAAATCAAGCTGCAAGCACTTCCATTTAGTTTGGCCTCAAGCTCAGTAGTGTCAGCATGAACATTAGGAGCTGCCTTAGGTTTTTCTTCCTCACCAACATTGAGTATACTTGACTGAAAATCATCGCTGGATTCAGTCCACTGCTTTCCTTCAATCATTGAGACCACCACTGCAGTCTCCCCAGCATCAGCAACAGATACCAGTAGCTTTCCAGGGAAAGCAGCCTCAGTTGAACATTCAAAATTAGTGTTTTCATGACCTAACTGCTCATTTGGTTTTCGTATTAAAACACCATCTGATTTATGAGGCACTTCATCAATTTTGCATCTATAAAAAGTCCAAAAATGGATAATTTCAGAAAAAAGGATAAGTAATCTTTTCATTTTATAGTGATTAAATAAACAAAAAGCACATTGTATTGCATAAAGTTTCTAGTACAGGTGAAAGAATAGAATAAAAGTACATGCATGCTCTAAGGCAGCCTTTGGCTTAGACAAGAAGGAAAATACAGCTGTCTCATCCAGATTATGTGGCCCAGAATGACAATCTAAATCCAACATTGCCATGGCAGGCCACATAATTTGGAAAATGAATGTATTTTCTTCCTTTTGCAAGTCTAGCACCACTGAGATTCTCATTTTGTGCAGGGACAACAAAAAGGTCCCATCATGAAAAATCTGCGCCTACCTTGGGCACAACCATGAGTTCTGAGAAGTAATTTCTGGATCAAATGCCACACAGAAAGCATGGTACCTTTCTCCAAACAAGAAGAAAACCATATATAAGATGGATTGGTAATGGATCACAGTTAAAATGTCAAAATAAGCAGAAATAACAAGCATATTATGACAATGTACCAGATATATATATATATATTTCAACAGCAAAAAATTTTGTAATAATAACAAAAAGAATTGACAAGTGAGGAAGGCTATGTGTTTCCTGATTATTATAAATTTCAAAACCCCTAAAAACCAAATCCATGATGTTAACATTTATTTTATAAACAGATCTTATGGAGCCCACCCAAGTAAATGGGTTTACCATAAATCACATGAGTCACAAGCAACTGATGTGTCAAGAGTTATATCTTCCTCAGTTGTTGCCAGTCCATTTCGTATCTTGCAGCCATCACCATCCAAACAGATAACTGCCTACAGGTTGAAAATTATATTAGCATTAGATGGCAAACAAAAGGGAAACAAGTAACAATCTAATAAATGACTACAGATAAAAGATCTCACATCTTCATCAATATAGTATGATGGAAAAGAGAGTGTGTTATTATTCCCTTGAATACACCAATCATCATCTCTGCATGGATAAAGAAATTGTAGAACAAATTAGTGAAACCTAATACAACAGAAGTAACATTCTGGTTTTTAACCTCAATAACACGTTCACAATTAAGAAATGCCCATCCCTTCAAAATTCATGGTTCTTGACATCAGTTGATATGAACCGTGTCACAGTAAAGCCCACTATAATATTTGAATCAGCCATTCCCAATATCGCACAATGTAGCCAATATGTCCAGACTGTACAGGCAGAACATATTGCAAACAGCAGCAGAGTTTATTAAAAATCATGCATTGGTGTGCTAAACTTGATGAGAAAAGAATTTTCCAAAGAGATCTATTCGCCCAGCCATCACAAGATCTGGTAAAATTCTCTCGGTATACTGAGTCTTTTTACTCTTTATACATTCAGAAGTGAACATATCGGAAGTTTACAATTAGGGGTCGTTTGACTTCTACTAATGGGATTTTACATATGTAAATTTCATATATGCAAAATTCACATGTGAAACATATGACCATGTTTGTTTGGAAGCACCACTTTCACGAGTAAATGATATGGGATCTGGTTGTTTTTGGGTTTTACACGTTTCTCTCAAAAGCCATGAGGATGTGAGAATGAGACTATGAGAGACGAAGTTTCATGTCTAGAAGTTTATTGTTTATACAAGAATATTGAACTGTCTGGATCATGAATTGGAGATCACAAAAGTGCAGATCTGTCGGTCGGTTTTTTTTTGGTGTATTTTCACATATTTTTCAAAATCTATGAAGATTTAAGATATGAAACTGAATATCTTGGGGTTTATCAGTTCAATAAAAATTTCAAACAGTTTAGGTTGCAATTTTGGGGCCTTGATCCCATGACCCATTGCAGGCAGTAATTGTACTGGTGCCTCATTGAGGTGTGAGATGAGTAATGGTTTCGCCACCTAGAGAGGTGTGAAAATGGCCCCATTTACACACCAAGGTTTACTCATGCAATGCATAAATGAGTGCAAACAAACACATACATGCGTAGACGTCACAAATGTAACATTTACATATGGAAATGAGTGCAAACAAACCACCCCTTAGTGAATGAGTGCAGCACACTTCAATTATTTGAATATCTCATGGGCAAGGAGATCAAATTCTTTGGATAATAATGCATTTTGAAGGAACTTAGTTCACATATTGAAAGTTAGTGAATCTTTAGTGATTGCTCCTATCACCTACAAGCAAGCAAGTGGAAGGCTAGGTTGAGAATTTCTGAGTTACCAATTGGTATCCAATATCTCCTTGACAGATCAAGGACTGCAGAGTTAGTTTCTGCAGTATCAAATCCCCTATCTTCTTACTTCTGATGGATTCTCAACAACTTTTGCAATCATTGGATAATAGCTATTCATGGAATACACCAAAAACCAACCTCATAGGATCTCATGTGGTGTGAACTTCAAGGCATCAAAATCAATGGTGCAAAGAGTGTTGAAAAAAGGGAATCTAAAATTCTAAAACCAACAGTGATATTATGTCAGATGAGTATCATATTGAAGTCGGTTGCTATTCATGGCAGAGTGGTGAGTGGGAGGTAATTTTCTTGATCGTTGAGGGGCCCACTGTAGCTTGACCATATGAGAAATGGTTCCATGTTGCAGTCAATACGCTGCCGAAGGTAGCTATCTATCCTACTAACCTGTAAAGCCTACCTACCTTTGAACGACCAATTCTTGCATATAAAACAGAACACTTTACATAGGAACTGGCCAAAATTTCAATCTAAACAGAATGTCATACATTGTTGGATAGATCATGTGTAGAAAGTAGAAACATAACTAGATATTTTACAATGGAGCAATCAGACACTGTCCCTGATGAGAAATTCAAGCCAGTGCATCCACGTAAGGGTGCAACTCTGGTATGTCAGGTCGAGTATTGGCTCAACCCCAAGCCCAACCTTTATTATTAATTGAATGTATGCAGAAAAAGGGGAGATCAGAGGCAACTAGAGGGAATCCTACCCCTATATACACATACAGTCTCCCCTTTTCTACATACATTCAATTGTTCATAAAGTTTTGAGACATTCTCCTTTCTCATTACATTCATATTTGATCTTTGGGCGCTAAACCCAGGATCAACATCAACCTTGATTTGGGATTCGATCTTCAGATCCATTTTATTATCCATCTCCATCACAAACAAAACTGTGTTATACATCACATCCCTGGACAGCTTCTGTCTCGTCCAAGCAAAACAGTCTCAGTTAATGTCCATCCATACAGATAAATTTTTTAACTCTCCTCATCTGGTGATGCATGTTCGACTTTGAAGTACGCATAAGATCTCTTACCGGAAAGGGTAAGCTGTGCCAAGCTATTGTCCGAGTTATTAAGAAGTGTCATAATGTTGAGTTCACTAGGAAAACCCAGCTTTATTTAAAAAGAATGGCACCTTGGAAGTTAAAGTAAATCAAGCTATAAAAAACAAACTTATATGGAAAAAAGGAAAGATAGTTTCACAAAAATCCAACAAATTTACATTTCATTAAATGACAAAAGATGGAAAATGAACATTACCTAGAAAGTGAGTCTTCCTCAACCTTGATGTTTCCAATTGTGTCATATACCTTCAATTATCAATTATCAAATGAAATTCATTAGACACCATAGCTTTGTACTAGC
The DNA here is from genome assembly GCA_038049695.1 of Cinnamomum chago. Classification (NCBI taxonomy): domain Eukaryota; kingdom Viridiplantae; phylum Streptophyta; class Magnoliopsida; order Laurales; family Lauraceae; genus Cinnamomum; species Cinnamomum chago. The sequence goes on from CP142462.1 coordinate 8,205,789, forward strand.
ACAGAAAGGGAAATATTTTCTCTGTAGAACTTCATAAATGAAATTCCTTACTGCAAGTATTTATCTACAAAATTCTGTTCTGTGTAGTTAGGCTTCAGTTTCAAGCAACATTTGCAACGAAAATATGCACAGAAGTTCATTTTCAAAGACTATACTGTAGACCAAAACATGTTGGAGCAAGGTGGCTGTCCTGTAGTAATGTTTTGGGGTTGTGACTGTCTTGTAGTAATGTTATGGGGCCATTCTTGTTGTTTGGTAGGGTTTGTCCTCTTTGTTTCATGCTTTTAGGGGGTCTACTGTAACTGTTCTTCTTTCAGTACAAGTCTCTTGTAGTATTTTGCACTTCAATGAATTTAACTATTCAAAATAAAATAAAATATGCAGAGACGTTGAACAGAGCAAAAACCATATGAACATGGTTGTTGTAAAAGAGGAGAAAGAATGAAAAACAGAAAGCATGCTAGAACTTTTCAACAACCAACATGGGTAACAGAACATCACTTACTGGAATACATGTAATCAACTGAAATTCGTTCTGGCAAAGTGGGCAGAGGTTAGTGATGGTTGCCCAGTTGTCAATGCATGCAAAACAAAACCTGAAGATTCGCAAGAAAAACTTATCAAAAATAGCTATCATCCTCCTCCAGCACATTATTTCCATTAGGTATACAACACTAAGAACACAAATTTTAGACATACAAGCTGCAGCACATACAACTAAGTAAAAATTTGCATATATTTCCATTTATATATAACCCATTACACAAAGCTTATGTGCACTCAAAATTAAAACAAATACATAAATCGCGTAAATGAAGAAAGTCAGAAACAACTTAATAACACCAAAATCCTTAATAGGGGTCATATTGGAGGAAACTATCAAATAGTGACATTAGAATATTATTCAATTAGCATATCCTAGAAACTAAAGCAATTCAATAGCAGAAGCATAACAAGATGCATGTAAATTTTATTTGTTTAACGTACTGATAGAATTTAACAGAGGATAACCTAATCCATTTGCCTCTTAACAGTAACCATAAGACAAAGTATGCAATGAGATTTTGCTCATAACAGAGAAACTGGACAGGGACAGTGGGACACGCATGCATGTGCACTCAAACAAAAACATAACCTAATTTGTTGCCTCCTAATTGGAATTATAAGAAAAAAAAATATGCAATTCAGTTTTGCAAATAACAGAAAGAACTGCATGTGCGTGCTCATACACACATTTGCTCCTAACTGTAACCATAAGGTAAAAGATGCAACATAATTTTCCTCCATACACATGCACGCACAGTGCACAGACACATATACCTCATAACTGCAACCATAAAGAGAAATACATAATGCAAGCTAGCTCATGAAAGAGAGCTGAACACATGCATAGGCACTAATTGCCACTAAACTGTGACCGTAAGGAAAAAAAAACATTGCAATTTTCTCACACTCACTTCTAGAGAGAGAGAGAGAGAGAGATGAGCAGAGGCAGGCCCTTTTTGGTTACTTAAAATTCCAACTAAAAACATAATATATCCTAAATATGATGCAAAAATGAAACTCATTCAAACTCCTTTTCTATAGGTAAATGGAGCTCATCATTTGAACATAGTTTAGTAGAAATCAAAAAAGTGGGCTCAAAGTTCTATTGTTGGTTTTTCAGAGGCAGGACCATCAAGACATCATCTATTGAATGAGCACTGGACATA